>CM029014.1:144451497-144988997 GCA_016801055.1 Panax notoginseng | reverse complement strand
TACGGTGCAAGTTCGTTCAGCGTTATTCCAGTCAGAAGTACTGCTCTTTTGAGGTAAGGGATTGTAAGGGATAATAAGGGATGTATTTTTTTAAAATGATATTATTTCTTTCAATATCATTATACCGGAATATTGGTAAGATTTTTCGTGTGAAATTCTTATCTTTTCATGTCGGGGTTACTATTCATGAGTTACTATTCACGAGTTACTATTCACGAGTTACTATTCACGAGTTACTATTCACGAGTTACTATTCACGAGTTACTATTCATGATGGGTTACTATTCATGAGTTACTATTCACGAGTTACTATTCACGAGTTACTATTCATGATGGGTTACTATTCATGAGTTACTATTCACGAGTTACTATTCACGGGTACTATTCACTACAAAATTGATTTCTTTTTCTAACCAAATTATAGTTGATTTATGAATATTACTCTGGAGATTAAAACTATGTATTGATTATATTGATTTTATTATCATATATAACATTTTTATAACCCTGATGTTGAAATTCTCTTTCACTGGAGTGTAAAGATGGGTAGATTATTGGTATGATCATGACTAGGGTTCTCTTTGTCCAGTAGTGAAAAGTTGAATTGTGACTGGTATGATCATGACCATTAAATTTATAAGTGAATATCTTTAGCTTAAGTGCAAAGGTGAATTGATCAACATGGTTATAATTATTGGTTATATAAATTCTGAAATGATTATATATTTCTTTGAGATAATAATATATTTGGCCTGTAGTGCAAATATGAACTATTGAGAAATATCTTTGGCCTGTAGTGCAAAGATGAGTTGTTGATGAATATCTTTGGCCCGTAGTGCAAAGATGACTTGTTGTTGAATATCTTTGGCATGTAGTGTAAAGATGAACTGTTGATGAATATCTTTGGCCCGTGATGCAAAGATGAATTTATTAGTATGATTATGAACAGGAACTGTGATTTGGTATAACCATGGTCTTTGATGTTTCAGGTAAAGACAGGTGATGAAAATTATCTTCGTCTTGGATGCGAAATTTAGAATCACAATTATGATTATGAATTATTCATATGATTGTGGAAAGGAACTATTGATTGATGTTACAGGGATAAAACATTGTTGGTGGACTTTTAACGTGGAGAAGATAATAGACTTTATAGTCTATTTGACTCTTCTAATGGATTGTTCGTTCCGCTGCAACTATGGTTGAAAAGTTTTATCATCTACCATATGTTCTAAATCTCTGATTTATTACTGTTGAAGACTATTGATAATTTATCTTTAGTCATGATATTCTTTACTGAGCTAGTTGTGCTCACCCTTTTGCTTCACAATTCCTTTCAGGTAATAAAAGTGTAGCTGGGTCGAGCGAGGGATAACAAGGGAATAGAACGGTGGTCTATAGATATTGAGGGTGAGGTGAATTTAACTTGGAAGGGTGTTTTGCCACTATCTTACAGGATGTATAATGACATACAACCTCGTGTCATCATAAGACAAGGTTGTGCTCATCCACTTGCTGAGTATATCTACCAGCACTACCTATATGATCTTGTAGTCTATCTGAAATATAACTCCCAATTAGAGATAGTGGAGATAATGATATGTCAAGAGAAGACTCGCCGTTGGGAAGAATATGATAGTAATCTTCTCATTTTTCTTTGGGGTCTATTGGGTCAACCAAGGATAATTCTGTGGCCATATGATATCTATCATAACCTAGAAGCATGGCCTCCCATGTACGAGGGTTTCCTTGAGCACTTCCCAAAGATTCTAATTTCTAAAACAGTTTTTGACTATACCTTTATGTAATGTGTTATTGTAACGTGCTATCCAAGGTTGGGACATGAGTCACAGTTGGTATATATTTGTACCCAAACTCATAGCATATGTGTTGTTGTATTTCGCACGACAATTGTTGTAATAAAGTTGTAGTTGTTAACTGTACCATGTATTTGGCGACTCAAAATGGGTTGGATGGAATGGACCTATTTTGGGGGCGTTACATTTGGTATCAGAGCTATAAGTAAAGAGCCCCGAGCCTTATACTGGTGACTTCCTGTAGATGGGGGATGCACCGAAGCCAGACTCTCCGTAGGGGACGCCGTTCTGCGGTGGCAAACTGATAGGTACCACTGTGAGGTGCTGTCCACGGTTGGGACATGAGTCACAGTTGGTATCAGAGCTTAGGGATATGATCTCTGGCGGTGATCGGGGAATAGAACTAGGAGGGGAGAGATGAGTAAATCCTTCGCTAGTGTGTTCTACCTAAGCTTATTTGTTGGTCAGTCATAATATCGGGATATTATGTGATATGTTAATTTGTTCAATTAACCTTTATTTTTGAAGCTGTATTCTAGAATGATATCTGAAATACAGGAGATGAGCAATGGATAAATCATGATGACAGGAAAGATGGAATCTGAAATGAAAGCAAGGTATTCTCAACTCTTTGAAATACCAGGTACGTAAATTTCGAGGACGAAATTTCATAAGGAGGGGAGATTGTAAGACCCCGAATTTTATAAAATAAAAGTATTCAATTTTTCTTATAATTACTATTTAGTAAATGGTTAAATTGATAAATGTTAAAGTTAAGGGTGATATATGAAATTTTTTTCGAAATACGGAAGTGGTTATAAAATATTCATTGTTGTCGGGGAATATTCATTTGGTCGTGGAATATTCTTCCTGTCGGAGAATATTCGTACGACGGCGCAGTCTTTTGTGGGCCCCATAACGAAAAGCGATTGGATGAAGAAAACGACAAAAACAAGTTGTTTATAAATAACGGCGTAGTTGTTACCGTTAATACTGTTGGAATACCCGGTGGTTAAAGCACAGTAATACGCGTTGTTACACAGTAGCACACGATATTGCACCAATTATTGATTCATACGTAAGAAGGCACTACTAAATAATTATTACAGTAATTACTGTTCAATATTATATTTTATTGATTCAATAATTGCTGCGTTGATATTTTATATTACTGTTTTTTTAATAATTGTCACTACACAGTATTTTCTATTATCGGAACAATAATTCATATTATCTGAATAATATTATTAGATAACATTATTGATAATGTCTAGAAAATTCTGTCTAAGGAGAGGTTTGGTAATCTAATTGCGCGCCAGTAAGGAGATATCCTTATTGGAAAGCCCCCTCTTTCCTGGGAACGGCCTGGTTGCCAGTACTGTGGTTCTGTAATATTATTTGTGTATAATTAATTATTGATTTATATGATGAGGAAAATATTGATTTTATGTGGATATAGATGGAGAAAATTTTTAATGTGACAATTTTTGAAAATTAATATTTTATTTTTTTCTGATAAAATAATTCATTTAAATATATTATTTTAATAATATATTGATGGTGATATTTTTACAATAAATGTGGGATATATGAGTATATGAGGAGGAAGAGTATTTTTGTGACATTAAATGATTAACACATGTTTTGTGTGTTGGTGGACACAATTCTTGACCGAAAATTTATTATTGACTGTAAAATCGTCCGTTTATGGATTTCGGTCAATTTCTGTTTGGAATTTGGAAACACTTTCTTCTGCAAAGTTGTAGAGAATTGAATTTCCTATAAAAACTCGCGAGATTCGAATTTTTTTGATAAAAGGGCTATTTATTATGAATTATTAAAGTTCTGAAGTTCCGAAATAATTGATTTTTGGAAGTTTTAATTATTATTTTAAAGAAAAACGTTTTTTAGCATTTAAGTGGACTAACATGTGTTATGAATGAGCTGAAATATGATTCCTTGGTGATGGACTTGAATATTTGGTAAATATTAATATTTTATTAAATTTTCTACTTTGGTGTTCTAAGCATTTTTTTATAAATAGGGTGCTTAGGTTAGAATTGAAAATCACACCAGAAACTGAAATTTTCTCTCTATTTCTCTCTCGATATATTGAGCGTATTCTTGTGAGTATTTTGATACTTTGAGTGTTGCTATACGGTGCAAGTTCGTTCAGCGTTATTCCAGTCAGAAGTACTGCTCTTTTGAGGTAAGGGATTGTAAGGGATTGTAAGGGATAATAAGGGATGTATTTTTTTAAAATGATATTATTTCTTTCAATATCATTATACCGGAATATTGGTAAGATTTTTCGTGTGAAATTCTTATCTTTTCATGTCGGGGTTACTATTCATGAGTTACTATTCACGAGTTACTATTCATGAGTTACTATTCACGAGTTACTATTCATGAGTTACTATTCATGAGTTACTATTCACGAGTTACTATTCATGAGTTACTATTCACGAGTTACTATTCACGAGTTACTATTCATGAATTACTATTCATGATGGGTTACTATTCATGAGTTACTATTCACGAGTTACTATTCACGGGTACTATTCACTACAAAATTGGTTTCTTTTTCTAACCAAATTATAGTTGATTTATGAATATTACTCTGGAGATTAAAACTATGTATTGATTATATTGATTTTATTATCATATATAACATTTTTATAACCCTGATGTTGAAATTCTCTTTCACTGGAGTGTAAAGATGGGTAGATTATTGGTATGATCATGACTAGGGTTCTCTTTGTCCAGTAGTGAAAAGTTGAATTGTGACTGGTATGATCATGACCATTAAATTTATAAGTGAATATCTTTAGCTTAAGTGCAAAGGTGAATTGATCAACATGGTTATAATTATTGGTTATATAAATTCTGAAATGATTATATATTTCTTTGAGATAATAATATATTTGGCCTGTAGTGCAAATATGAACAATTGAGAAATATCTTTGGCCTGTAGTGCAAAGATGAGTTGTTGATGAATATCTTTGGCCCGTAGTGCAAAGATGACTTGTTGTTGAATATCTTTGGCATGTAGTGTAAAGATGAACTGTTGATGAATATCTTTGGCCCGTGATGCAAAGATGAATTTATTAGTATGATTATGAACAGGAACTGTGATTTGGTATAACCATGGTCTTTGATGTTTCAGGTAAAGACAGGTGATGAAAATTATCTTCGTCTTGGATGCGAAATTTAGAATCACAATTATGATTATGAATTATTCATATGATTGTGGAAAGGAACTATTGATTGATGTTACAGGGATAAAACATTGTTGGTGGACTTTTAACGTGGAGAAGATAATAGACTTTATAGTCTATTTGACTCTTCTAATGGATTGTTCGTTCCGCTGCAACTATGGTTGAAAAGTTTTATCATCTACCATATGTTCTAAATCTCTAATTTATTACTGTTGAAGACTATTGATAATTTATCTTTAGTCATGATATTCTTTACTGAGCTAGTTGTGCTCACCCTTTTGCTTCACAATTCCTTTCAGGTAATAAAAGTGTAGCTGGGTCGAGCGAGGGATAACAAGGGAATAGAACGGTGGTCTATAGATATTGAGGGTGAGGTGAATTTAACTTGGAAGGGTGTTTTGCCACTATCTTACAGGATGTATAATGACATACAACCTCGTGTCATCATAAGACAAGGTTGTGCTCATCCACTTGCTGAGTATATCTACCAGCACTACCTATATGATCTTGTAGTCTATCTGAAATATAACTCCCAATTAGAGATAGTGGAGATAATGATATGTCAAGAGAAGACTCGTCGTTGGGAAGAATATGATAGTAATCTTCTCATTTTTCTTTGGGGTCTATTGGGTCAACCAAGGATAATTCTGTGGCCATATGATATCTATCATAACCTAGAAGCATGGCCTCCCATGTACGAGGGTTTCCTTGAGCACTTCCCAAAGATTCTAATTTCTAAAACAGTTTTTGACTATACCTTTATGTAATGTGTTATTGTAACGTGCTATCCAAGGTTGGGACATGAGTCACAGTTGGTATATATTTGTACCCAAACTCATAGCATATGTGTTGTTGTATTTCGCACGACAATTGTTGTAATAAAGTTGTAGTTGTTAACTGTACCATATATTTGGCGACTCAAAATGGGTTGGATGGAATGGACCTATTTTGGGGGCGTTACATTTGGTATCAGAGCTATAAGTAAAGAGCCCCGAGCCTTATGCTGGTGACTTCCTGTAGATGGGGGATGCACCGAAGCCAGACTCTCCGTAGGGGACGCCGTTCTGCGGTGGCAAACTGATAGGTACCACTGTGAGGTGCTGTCCACGGTTGGGACATGAGTCACAGTTGGTATCAGAGCTTAGGGATATGATCTCTGGCGGTGATCGGGGAATAGAACTAGGAGGGGAGAGATGAGTAAATCCTTCGCTAGTGTGTTCTACCTAAGCTTATTTGTTGGTCAGTCATAATATCGGGATATTATGTGATATGTTAATTTGTTCAATTAACCTTTGTTTTTGAAGCTGTATTCTAGAATGATATCTGAAATACAGGAGATGAGCAATGGATAAATCATGATGACAGGAAAGATGGAATCTGAAATGAAAGCAAGGTATTCTCAACTCTTTGAAATACCAGGTACGTAAATTTCGAGGACGAAATTTCATAAGGAGGGGAGATTGTAAGACCCCGAATTTTATGAAATAAAAGTATTCAATTTTTCTTATAATTACTATTTAGTAAATGGTTAAATTGATAAATGTTAAAGTTAAGGGTGATATATGAAATTTTTTTCGAAATACGGAAGTGGTTATAAAATATTCATTGTTGTCGGGGAATATTCATTTGGTCGTGGAATATTCTTCCTGTCGGAGAATATTCGTACGACGGCGCAGTCTTTTGTGGGCCCCATAACGAAAAGCGATTGGATGAAGAAAACGACAAAAACAAGTTGTTTATAAATAACGGCGTAGTTGTTACCGTTAATACTGTTGGAATACCCGGTGGTTAAAGCACAGTAATACGCGTTGTTGCACAGTAGCACACGATATTGCACCAATTATTGATTCTTACGTAAGAAGGCACTACTAAATAATTATTACAGTAATTACTGTTCAATATTATATTTTATTGATTCAATAATTGCTGCGTTGATATTTTATATTACTGTTGTTTTAATAATTGTCACTACACAGTATTTTCTATTATCGGAACAATAATTCATATTATCTGAATAATATTATTAGATAACATTATTGATAATGTCTAGAAAGTTCTGTCTAAGGAGAGGTTTGGTCATCTAATTGCGCGCCAGTAAGGAGATATCCTTATTGGAAAGCCCCCTCTTTCCTGGGAACGGCCTGGTTGCCAGTACTGTGGTTCTGTAATATTATTTGTGTATAATTAATTATTGATTTATATGATGAGGAAAATATTGATTTTATGTGGATATAGATGGAGAAAATTTTTAATGTGACAATTGTTGAAAATTAATATTTTATTTTTTTCTGATAAAATAATTCATTTAAATATATTATTTTTATAATATATTGATGGTGATATTTTTACAATGAATGTGGGATATATGAATATATGAGGAGGAAGAGTATTTTTGTGGCATTAAATGATTAACACATGTTTTGTGTGTTGGTGGACACAATTCTTGACCGAAAATTTATTATTGACTGTAAAATCGTCCGTTTATGGATTTCGGTCAATTTCTGTTTAGAATTTGGAAAAACTTTCTTCTGCAAAGTTGTAGAGAATTGAATTTCCTATAAAAACTTGCGAGATTCGAATTTTTTTGATAAAAAGGCTATTTATTATGAATTATTAAAGTTCTGAAGTTCTGAAATAATTGATTTTTGGAAGTTTTAATTATTATTTTAAAGAAAAACGTTTTTTGGCATTTAAGTGGACTAACATGTGTTATGAATGAGCTGAAATCAGATTCCTTGGTGATGGACTTGAATATTTGGTAAATATTAATATTTTATTAAATTTTCTACTTTGGTGTTCTAAGTATTTTTCTATAAATAGGGTGCTTAGGTTAGAATTGAAAATTACACCAGAAACTGAAATTTTCTCTCTATTTCTCTCTCGATATATTGAGCGTATTCTTGTGAGTATTTTGATACTTTAAGTGTTGCTATACGGTGCAAGTTCGTTCAGCGTTATTTCAGTCAGAAGTACTGCTCTTTTGAGGTAAGGGATTGTAAGGGATTGTAAGGGATAATAAGGGATGTATTTTTTTAAAATGATATTATTTCTTTCAATATCATTATACCGGAATATTGGTAAGATTTTTCGTGTGAAATTCTTATCTTTTCATGTCGGGGTTACTATTCATGAGTTACTATTCACGAGTTACTATTCACGAGTTACTATTCACGAGTTACTATTCACGAGTTACTATTCATGAGTTACTATTCACGAGTTACTATTCACGAGTTACTATTCATGAGTTACTATTCACGAGTTACTATTCATGAATTACTATTCATGATGGGTTACTATTCATGAGTTACTATTCACGAGTTACTATTCACGGGTACTATTCACTACAAAATTGGTTTCTTTTTCTAACCAAATTATAGTTGATTTATGAATATTACTCTGGAGATTAAAACTATGTATTGATTATATTGATTTTATTATCATATATAACATTTTTATAACCTTGATGTTGAAATTCTCTTTCACTGGAGTGTAAAGATGGGTAGATTATTGGTATGATCATGACTAGGGTTCTCTTTGTCCAGTAGTGAAAAGTTGAATTATGACTAGTATGATCATGACCATTAAATTTATAAGTGAATATCTTTAGCTTAAGTGCAAAGGTGAATTGATCAACATGGTTATAATTATTGGTTATATAAATTCTGAAATGATTATATATTTCTTTGAGATAATAATATATTTGGCCTGTAGTGCAAATATGAACTATTGAGAAATATCTTTGGCCTGTAGTGCAAAGATGAGTTGTTGATGAATATCTTTGGCCCGTAGTGCAAAGATGACTTGTTGTTGAATATCTTTGGCATGTAGTGTAAAGATGAACTGTTGATGAATATCTTTGGCCCGTGATGCAAAGATGAATTTATTAGTATGATTATGAACAGGAACTGTGATTTGGTATAACCATGGTCTTTGATGTTTCAGGTAAAGACAGGTGATGAAAATTATCTTCGTCTTGGATGCGAAATTTAGAATTACAATTATGATTATGAATTATTCATATGATTGTGGAAAGGAACTATTGATTGATGTTACAGGGATAAAACATTGTTGGTGGACTTTTAACGTGGAGAAGATAATAGACTTTATAGTCTATTTGACTCTTCTAATGGATTGTTCGTTCCGCTGCAACTATGGTTGAAAAGTTTTATCATCTACCATATGTTCTAAATCTCTGATTTATTACTGTTGAAGACTATTGATAATTTATCTTTAGTCATGATATTCTTTACTGAGCTAGTTGTGCTCACCCTTTTGCTTCATAATTCCTTTCAGGTAATAAAAGTGTAGCTGGGTCGAGCGAGGGATAACAAGGGAATAGAACGGTGGTCTATAGATATTGAGGGTGAGGTGAATTTAACTTGGAAGGGTGTTTTGCCACTATCTTACAGGATGTATAATGACATACAACCTCGTGTCATCATAAGACAAGGTTGTGCTCATCCACTTGCTGAGTATATCTACCAGCACTACTTATATGATCTTGTAGTCTATCTGAAATATAACTCCCAATTAGAGATAGTGGAGATAATGATATGTCAAGAGAAGACTCGCCGTTGGGAAGAATATGATAGTAATCTTCTCATTTTTCTTTGGGGTCTATTGGGTCAACCAAGGATAATTCTGTGGCCATATGATATCTATCATAACCTAGAAGCATGGCCTCCCATGTACGAGGGTTTCCTTGAGCACTTCTCAAAGATTCTAATTTCTAAAACAGTTTTTGACTATACCTTTATGTAATGTGTTATTGTAACGTGTTATCCAAGGTTGGGACATGAGTCACAGTTGGTATATATTTATACCCAAACTCATAGTATATGTGTTGTTGTATTTCGCACGACAATTATTGTAATAAAGTTGTAGTTGTTATCTGTACCATGTATTTGGCGACTCAAAATGGGTTGGATGGAATGGACCTGTTTTGGGGGCGTTACAACGTGCACGCATGCACTGTGATGTTCGCTCGAACTTTTAGAACTACAATTCGGGCATCCGATTGAGGTGTACAAGACCTATCTCTTTAAGCATCAGATTTTATCCGGTGTGCTGTCTTATGCAGTAGTCATTCGAGATTATACTTCCTTGGTTCTTATGGGACATTACTGTGTAGAAATGTCTGTATGAGATTGTTGAGACGGTACGATGTGGGTTTGGGATGGCAAAATAACAGTCCTGTCCTTCACCAGGGTTATCTCCGGTTTGAGTTATTTTAGCGATTGTTGCTCAGGGTTATCTCTGAGATTGGACTGCTGCAGGTGTAGACCGTCCTCAGGGTTATTTCTGAGATGTGCCTGACTTCCCGGGGTTATCTCCGGGTTTGTAGAATGAGTGCCTCAGGGCTTTTGCCAAGTGTTTTGAAGCTGTTTACATGGCTTTGAAACAAGCATTTCCAGGGTTATCTTTGGAACTGTAACTGCATACCTTGGGGTTATCTCCAAGGTTGATACTATCTTTACCGGTGTTGTCTTGGACTGAGACTGAGTATCTCGGGGTTATCTCTGAGATGACACTGTCTTCTCTAGTGTGTTTTTTGGTATTGGCACTGCACTCCTCGGGGTTATCTCTGAGGTTAAAATTGAAACTCCCGGTGTTGTCGCCGGGGTTGAGGTTAAAACCTCCATTGGCATTTCTGGATCTGAGCTGGATGTCTCAGGGTTATCTCTGAGATGGTGATACTGAATATCCCAGGGTTATCTTCGGGACTAAATTGAGCTGTCTTCCAGGGTTATCTCTGAAAGACGATTCTGCCCTCCTGCAATGTTAGTAATAGGTATGCAGAAAATTTCGAGTGTCTACAGATGCCCCTCTTTATCATATTCATGCAACACAATGACATGGATAGGATAAAGAATCCTAGACACTTGAAATGCAACAAGATAAACATGATGCCATGTACAGCAACATGATGCAAATGTATGATGCATATGTTTTGTTGGATTGTTCTCCAACAGGGTGGGAAGATTACCGGCTCCCTGTTGCTTTTACCGAGGATGGCAATAGATAAACAGCCTGATGGATGTACGATTCACAACTACCAGGAATCTTTAGGATTGTTGATATTGGGGTTATCACCAAAGTCTTGAATCCTTGATATAGACTTTATTCTGAAGATGTATCTCTCATGTATCAGAGACTATATGGGGATGTATCCTTGTCAGTTTGAGGATATGTATAACATATTCCATCATCGGTCCTCCCCAATGAGGATGATCCTTCTGGTTCGTATCGCTATGACATATCAATGTTCTGTTAGAGTTACTGCGAACATATTATGTTGTCAGGGTTGCCTGACCTTCGCTAATATGTACATCACCGGATAATATCCCTGTTGGGTAAACTGGCAAGGTTGCTTAACCTTCGCTGACTTATGCATCAACGGAAAATACGTGACACCCCCGCCGAGGATATGTACTTCGACACATGAAAATGCGTGGTGCTCCCGCTGGGGAAACTGCTTGAGAATGGGTGCTGCCCCCGCCGGGGATGTGTACTATAGAATGCGTGATGCCCCCATCAGGGAATCTGTATTTGGACAGATGACCATGCGTGATACCCCCGTCGGGGACTCTCGAAAGGATTAGGGTGACGACCTTGAATTGGCGGCATTGGACCTGCATAAGGTATTGTCGAGGGTGGCTTGTAACAGCTGAGATCATCAGAATAGTGTACCCTGTGTTTGGGCGAACACCAATGAGTGATATGTAGACTCACGGTTCAGTTTGAGAAAATCAGGATTCCAAGCTATTCCGCTCAATTGCGTAGCATTTTTATTCATGATTTGGCCTTTTCAACTTGTGAGAGCTCCTTTGCAACTCGAACTGGACTGAGCCAAAGGGGTGGGACCCACATAGGGGTGCTGCAGGTATACCTACAGCAACCATAGGTGGATCTGCAGCCAACTGTGAATGCCCATAAATGGGCTGGTTGCTCTCCCAAGTCATTTTCAAGTCGCGCCGCGAAGGAAATCTGAGACCTCTTCTTCAGATCTGCTGAGTTCAGACCTTTTTCTGTAAAATCTGTCACCGTACAAGTGTTCTACACTATCCTGGTAACGTATGCATGTCTTCTTTTCCGGTTTTCATCCGTTGGAAAATGTCTTTTTATATGAAATGCGTCTAAACACATAGTAGTGAATATGCATGCTCATATGTCTTGATAAAAAATATTCAATATAGTAAATGTTATTATTAAACTATGCTGAACATAATGATGTAAAAAAATTTGACTTTTAAAACAGTCAAATTGTCACCTTTTTCTGCTATTTCTTATCCTATTTGAGGACAAATGAGCAAAAGGTAAAAATGCAAAGTAATCCTGGTAATTAAGCTACCCTTATGGATTGATGACTTTGACTTTTTAATGCAAATAGTATGTATATGACTGTGGATAGGTGTGCTGTGACAACCCGAGAATTTAGATAATTATTAAAATCCTAAAATGATGGATTAAAGGTTATAAGATGAACCTAGACAGAAAATAAATGTATGGAATTGACGTTTCTGTGAAGGAATTTTAAGGATTTTAAAATTTTTAAGAAGAACCTATATGGTTTCTTAATTGAATGAGAATAAAGAAATATGGGTTACAAAATTTCTAAACCCTAGAAATGAATTGTTATGTATTTGAATGAATATCAAGAATAAGGTATTACGATACCTGTAAATTCGGTGTGAATTGAATAGTGTAAGAAATGTTATACTAATACATGTGAAATTTTATTAAGGAGATAAGATTTCACATGAAGAGATGTTATAAGGTTAAACGAAGATGAGTATATGTATAGAAATATATATACTTAGTAAGGTGCTATATATATTTTAGCAAGAGGAATGCTGAATTAAGTTAATGATATAAGGATCAAGATAAAACTATGTTAGTAATTAACATAGCTTGAATGTTGGCCTTGAATGGCAAATAAGAATTTGAATAAGTATAAAGTCGTTAGTTAATACGATTAACAATAAGAAAGGAGTAATTTAAAACTCAAAATTTGAGTTAGAGATAGAATTTTGAAGCACGGACTGCTCGGTTGCGTCCGGAACGTCAAGATTAGTCAAAATGGGCAGTAAACACAAAATGTGTAAAGGTTGACTTTTGGTCAAAGTCAACAGTTGACTTTTCCTGGAGAAAAGTCAAAAATTAGTGTGGAAAGTGAAATATGTTATATGGATAATGATATAATATTTAATATTATACCAAATGATGTGAAGTAAAAATATGAGATGAGATCCAATATGTAGATATGAATATTGGTATCAAAGTAGTTAGTAAATTAAATTCATATTTAAATAAATGATTGAATATATTAATTTATATATTTAATATATAAATAGATTGTTTGAAAATAATTTATGGAGAGGAGGAGGAAATTAAATTTAAGTATACAATATGAATTGTATAACTTAAATAAGTTATTTAAATTATGTATGAGAATTAAATAACCTAAATGGTTATTGTTATTTAGTGGTCCTTGTAATTAAATATATACTAGTGACCTAATCTAAGAGAATTGTGGAGCATGACATAATTTATTTAATGATTATGTGAGTAAGTGAATACGAATATTATGTGATGGTTTATATTTGTTTATTATATAAGCAAATAAAAGAAACTAGTGTAATCCTAATTATATATTAGGAATGAAGAATTAAATAACTTAAGGGTTATGAAATTAAAAATGCATGAGTAAAGAATTTATTTTCTAGAGTGAGAAATAAAAACCCTAATTAAATAATTAGGGTAAAATAGTATTAAAAGTAATGGACTATAATAATATCATAGCCCATTAATTTATTTAGAGTTCAAGAGAATTAAATTTAATGGACTAAGGAAGTTATATTATTTAAATAAACCCAATTAATTAATTAAGCATGAGACTTGTAGATAGAGTGACTAAGGGTGATTAAATTATTTAATCTAGCCCAATATATTATGTATGTGACAAGTTTTATATTGACCCAATTTAATTAGGGATTGAAAGCCCAAGTTAGTTTTGTTAGTAAGTAAAACAATTAAATTTGTTAGCTCAATGAGATTAATTAAGGGCCAAAACTAGGCCCACTTGTGGGAGAACAATAATATTAAAAATAATATTAAGTTAAGAGATATATTTTTATTATCTCAAGTTATTAATTTTATAACTTAATTAAAACAAGTTTAGTTGGGTTATAGAATTTAATATACAAGAGTGGTGATTTAAATTCAATATATTTAGAATGGATACTCTAATTAAATATTTATGGTGGGGTAAGATGGAAAGGAGTGACTCAATTTTTAGCCCAAGAGTTGGCCCAAGCAATAATTTAAAGATCCCAAAATTAAATCCAAGTATGTGGAATATTTTTGGACAAGAAAAGGCAAAGCAGAGACATTTTTGGGAGAAAGAAATTAAGCCAATCTTGGTAGTTGATAAGGTCACATGGCCGGTTACCCATTAGAGGAAAAATAGAATAAGAAGAGATAAGAAGATAAGAGATAAGAAGAAAAGAAAGATAAGGAAGGAGAGAGAGAAAAAGAAGAAAGAGAAAGAAAGAACGGGAAAAAGAAAAGAACGAGAGGGAGAGAAGGGGAAGAGGGCGGCAGCCCTTAGAGGAGATGGGGAGGAGAGGGAAAATCCTCCATGAATGAAAAAGAAGAAGAAGAAGAAGGAAGAAGAAGAATAAATTAAAGGTATAATTTCTTCCTTTATTTTTTTTGTAATTTGATGAAAAGGGGTTTTGATTTAGATGTTCAAATCCCTAAGATCTATGTGTTTTCCATGGATTCAAGTATGGATCTACCTATTTTGGGTGTTGATTTGGTTGGAAACCAAAAGAAAAGAAAACTTAATTTTTTCTAGTTTAGAAATCCTAAATTTCTATTTACTTTGAAAATCCACCGTTTTAAATCTATAACTCCTTTTTACGATCCGTCAAAGAGGGGTGCTAGATATATGTGTTTAATAGTTAACCCAAGTGGTAGCACTCAAACATGTTGTGTTTACATAGGGTAATGACTGATTTTGTGAAAACAGTCCCGCTTTTCTAGGAACTATTTTTGGGTAGTCTGTAACGGGGGCTTTTTCGTCCACTTTTTGTGCTTTAAAAATTATGGGCTTCTGGTATGTTATAGTACACTGAATAAGCTTTCCATAGACTCCAGAACGGACTAATTCCGACTCCGGAGGAGGTAGTTATGACGTTCGGAAGAAGCATAATCAAAACTGTCCAACCCAATCCCGAACAGTCTCCATTTACAAAATTTTTGGACAGATGTGTTCGGATTTTGAAAAAACATCATTAGATAAAAGTTGTAGCCCTGGAAGTTAGCTTCGCGTGGGCCAAAGAATCGCTCAAAAATGTTTTAAAACGCGAGAGTTATGACTGTTTTAGCAAAGGACTCCAAAACTGTTTTTGGCCAAAAAGTTGCTGCCCAAATTTTGCGAGGGCTGTTTTGGCAACTTAGTTTATGTAATAAATTCCGGACTTTTGGGACATGAAAATATATGGTATAAAGTACCCACTGTCCAAAAATGAGCTCATTCCGAGTTAAAATGAGCAAGTTATGACCATTTCAATTTTTGTGATTTTCTGACGAAAATGGTTATAACAAGAGTTCTATAACTCCGATGGCTACGAAATTTAAACTGGAGTGTCACGTTAACACGTATAAGATTGTGCCAAGAGATGGAATTTTTGGAGTTAAGCACGAGGTAGCTAATTTCTTAAGGAATTAACTAAAAATAATTTTTAAAAAATACCAAAGGAAGTTGGAAAATTTTGGAAAAATACTTTTTGTGTATGAAATATGTGTATACATGTTTGTGCAAATGATAGAGAAATAATAAGTTGATTTGGTATTTTCGTGAAAAGGATATGGAATCCAGCTTGCTGGATTAGAAATCTGATGAATCCAGCTTGCTGGATTGAAAAGAAGTTAACTGAATTGAAAATATGTTGAATCCAGCTTGCTGGATTGCAATCTAGTTGCTGGATTTGTAATCCAGTTTGCTGGATTGCAGTTTGGCTTGCTGGATTGGAAATTTGTTGAATCCAAGTTGCTGGATTCTGTATCCAGTCTGCTGGATTGACAATTTGGTTGTTAAATTTAGAATCCAGGTTGTTGGATTAGTATTTGACTTATTAGAGTATAAAGAAGAACTTATAATGTATAAGATTAAGTGTTTAATCTTAATGAATATGATACAGTGATTGAAGAATTATCCAAGAATGATAATAATACCGATGTGTTAGGATGTTATCTAATATTTGATTAAGTGTTAGATAATCTATTGACAAAGTAATTGTATTATGATACAAAGTAGAATATGCTGATTGAAAGACCAATCTTATTATTAATGATAGGTCTTACCAAAAGAAGTTAACTTAAACTGCGTAGCAGTAGTCAACGACTCAGGCAAGTTTTTCCTTAACTCAAACATGAGTTGTATGTTCAAAGCATGTTAATGAATAATTGTTGTTGATTATTCACGTCTATATTGATTATTGATTCGCACGTTGTGCATATTGTAAATGTTCATCAGGTATGAAAGGCTGATCACCTTCATTATCATTTGGTTCAGTTAATCTGTTCATGTTCATTATTGACCATTCATTTTTATTGATTTGGTCGTTCAGCTAAGAAAATTTGTTCATGCTCTTTCACAATGTTTATATTGTTGAAAGTTAGCTAGCTTATTGTTAAATTCTTTCAATCATGATATATCCTCAAATAAATTTAAACTTGCTGGGCAAATTTGATGCTCACCCTTGCTATATCATGATAAAATTTTCAGATTAAGATGGAAGCTTGAGTAAAGACAGAAGCGAAGACAAAGTGCAAGATTAAAGTATGGTGCAGTTAGATCTATTAAATTTTCTGACGAAAATAACATTGTAAACATTTAAGATATTGAATGTATGTATTAAGTTAAGGTTGTAGACCTTGGGAATGATGTGAAAAAGTTTAATGTATAAACAATTTATGTTTATATCTTCCGCAATAGTTATAGAAATAGTATACCAGATCCTTGGTGATTAGGACCGAGATTTGGGGATGCTACAGTTGGTATCAGAGCTGTAGGTTATAAACCTTAGGTAGGTGTACCTTAGGATATAACCGCAGAGAGATGATAAGTAATAAACTCGAATAGAGTTTAAGCGATAAGAGATGAATTTTTGGAAATTCATTATTAATTAAAGAGAAAGATAATTAAGATTCAAAGAAGAATCTTGAAGAGCTATAAGGATAAGAATCCGGAGTTACCTGACTCCAGTAATAGAGATGAAAAGTGATAATAAATAGATTATGTCTATAAGATAAGAAGTGTTAATAAAATCATAATATAATATGATTAAAGAGAAGAATAAGGAGATCGTAAAATAAAGCGATCGTAGGTATAATGAGAAATGATTACCAAATAAGATCACGACGTGATCATATTAAATTATTGAATAACATTAGATATGTTAAGTAATTGGAATGATATAGCCTGACGCTATAAAGAGAATGTACTATGAAATGGTACGATGTAAACTCAGAAAAGAGTGGCAAATGTTAAGATACGGATTAAAGAAAATTCGTATTAAGAAAAGAGAAAGTAAGAATGGTGAGGGATTTCAATTGAGGACTCAAGTCAGCAGCTGAGTTGTATGATTCCTTGTATGGGCGGAAAATTTGTACTTGGTTTTAGAATCACTTAGCTTCTTGGTCGATATAGTGGTTAGGTTGACCAATTCTTTGTATAGGCGGAGAATTGTCCGCTTAGCTTCCTATATTGATTAGTGGCCGAGTTTGGTTTGACGACCACTTAGTTTCTGTTGCTGATACTCATTGGAACCTGGTATCGCGCTATTTGTTATATGCATGTGGATAAGGTGATTTTTTTCTCATGTGTATAACGAATAGATAGAGAATATAAGGTTAAGTACGAGTTCTTAAAACTCATACTTATGGTACGTTCGTGACTCATAATTATATAAAATGTTTTGAACCCCTCAGCGAATGGACGCCAAAGGTCTGACTAGGATAAGTTCTGAACCTCATATGATTGTGGAAAGTTCCTGAACTCATAATGTGTGGTAAGTTTGATGAACTGGGTATGAGAAAGTTGTGAATGGAGAATTGAAGATGATAGAAATAGATAGACTTATTAAGAAATGAATCAGTAGAGAAATTGAAGTTGATGGTGGAATCATAGGTATTCCAAATCTTCTAGCTATGCTAGACTTCAAAGTTTTTGACATCAAGCTAAATTCGCACTGATGTGCCTTTAAAAATGAATTTTTTTATTATCCTCAACACATGGTGACAAGTGTGTAGGTGTGGACTTCGGGCCACTAACACATCGTTACCTGTTGTGGCATGATGACACTAAAAATGATTTGTAAAGGTTTTGAACTGTTTAAAGAAGAGTCTAGGCCAATTGATTCGGCTAGACGAAAATGATTTGAATTATCAAAATGTATTTTTATATCATTAATGCATCATGCAACCTGGTGCAGAGATGATAAAAATGATAGAGTTATCAATGCAGAATTACCTAGTGTGGTATATGATCTAAAGATCGTCAGCCCACTATGGAATGATGTAGTATGACAAAGTCACACAATGACGGAATCCTCAAACGAACTGTAAATACAGTGCGGTATCATGACGTCAAAATGATTTTTAAGAATTTTAAAGATAATTTATTGCCAACTGAATTTGGCTAGAAATGTTTCGATTGAAATTCGAATTATTGATATGTGTCTAAGCTATTTGATTCAGCTAGACAATTTTTTTATGAAATTCAAAGTATTCTTTGAAAGCTTATGCCGAACCAAATTGCTTTGGTGCGGAATCTTATGATGAGTCTGAGGTGAATAACCCTAAAAATGGGGATATACTAATGGGATAAAATATTCCAATCTAAGAACGCATATAGTCGTTCCGATTATTAAGGTACAACAGACTGATCCTCTAAAGTACCCGCATCGGTAGTTTACCTTCTTTGTGATTGTAAACATACCAAATATAAAATATTTCAGAGGTAGAGTACCTTTCTTTCTTAATTGAAGGAGGTAGCAGGTAGAAATACCGTAAACATCAAAGTTCATGGTTTTTATGATCCCTCAGACAGATATGAAAATATTTTAAACTCCTCAGAGTAATGTTGGGGTAGTATGTGATTATGGATATGAATAGTGTGAACTCGTTGAGTACGAGTAGAATCTGAAATGATTGAATAAAGGTTATTATGAAAACCTAGTTTTGCTGAATGTTTAGAAGATGTAAACTCCTAGTGAGTAGTTATGGTGAAATGTGAAAATAGATGAGAAATTCTCAAAGGAGGAAATTGTAAAGGTTAAGTTAAAAACCTAGTTTTGATCAAGAGAATAAGCATAGTTTAGTATGCTTTAATTTCGGGGACGAAATTCTTAGAAGAAGGGGTGAATGTGACAACCCGAGAATTTAGATAATTATTAAAATCCTAAAATGATGGATTAAAGGTTATAAGATGAACCTAGACAGAAAATAAGTGTATGGAATTGACGTTTCTGTGAAGGAATTTTAAGGATTTCAAAATTTTTAAGAAGAACCTATATGGTTTCTTAATTGAATGAGAATAAAGAAATATGGGTTACAAAATTTCTAAACCCTAGAAATGAATTGTTATGTATTTGAATGAATATCAAGAATAAGGTATTACGATACCTGTAAATTCGGTGTGAATTGAATAGTGTAAGAAATGTTATACTAATACATGTGAAATTTTATTAAGGAGATAAGATTTCAAATGAAGAGATGTTATAAGGTTAAACGAAGATGAGTATATGTATAGAAATATATATACTTAGTAAGGTGCTATATATATTTTAGCAAGAGGAATGCTGAATTAAGTTAATGATATAAGGATCAAGATAAAACTATGTTAGTAATTAACATAGCTTGAATGTTGGCCTTGAATGGCAAATAAGAATTTGAATAAGTATAAAGTCGTTAGTTAATACGATTAACAATAAGAAAGGAGTAATTTAAAACTCAAAATTTGAGTTAGAGATAGAATTTTGAAGCACGGACTGCTCGGTTGCGTCCGGAACGTCAAGATTAGTCAAAATGGGCAGTAAACACAAAATGTGTAAAGGTTGACTTTTGGTCAAAGTCAACAGTTGACTTTTCATGGAGAAAAGTCAAAAATTAGTGTGGGAAGTGAAATATGTTATATGGATAATGATATAATATTTAATATTATACCAAATGATGTGAAGTAAAAATATGAGATGAGATCCAATATGTAGATATGAATATTGGTATCAAAGTAGTTAGTAAATTAAATTCATATTTGAATAAATGATTGAATATATTAATTTATATATTTAATATATAAATAGATTGTTTGAAAACAATTTATGGAGAGGAGGAGGAAATTCAATTTAAGTATACAATATGAATTGTATAACTTAAATAAGTTATTTAAATTATGTATGAGAATTAAATAACCTAAATGGTTATTGTTATTTAGTGGTCCTTGTAATTAAATATATACTAGTGACCTAATCTAAGAGAATTGTGGAACATGACATAATTTATTTAATGATTATGTGAGTAAGTGAATACGAATATTATGTGATGGTTTATATTTGTTTATTATATAAGCAAATAAAAGAAACTAGTGTAATCCTAATTATATATTAGAAATGAAGAATTAAATAACTTAAGGGTTATGAAATTAAAAATGCATGAGTAAAGAATTTATTTTCTAGAGTGAGAAATAAAAACCCTAATTAAATAATTAGGGTAAAATAGTATTAAAAGTAATGGACTATAATAATATCATAGCCCATTAATTTATTTAGAGTTCAAGAGAATTAAATTTAATGGACTAAGGAAGTTATATTATTTAAACAAGCCCAATTAATTAATTAAGCATGAGACTTGTAGATAGAGTGACTAAGGGTGATTAAATTATTTAATCTAGCCCAATATATTATGTATGCGACAAGTTTTATATTGACCCAATTTAATTAGGGATTGAAAGCCCAAGTTAGTTTTGTTAGTAAGTAAAACAATTAAATTTGTTAGCTCAATGAGATTAATTAATGGCCAAAACTAGGCCCACTTGTGGGAGAACAATAATATTAAAAATAATATTAAGTTAAGAGATATATTTTTATTATCTCAAGTTATTAATTTTATAACTTAATTAAAACAAGTTTAATTGGGTTATAGAATTTAATATACAAGAGTGGTGATTTAAATTCAATATATTTAGAATGGATACCCTAATTAAATATTTATGGTGGGATAAGATGGAAAGGAGTGACTCAATTTTTAGCCCAAGAGTTGGCCCAAGCAATAATTTAAAGAGCCCAAAATTAAATCCAAGTATGTGGGATATTTTTGGACAAGAAAAGGCAAAGGAGAGACATTTTTGGGACAAAGAAATTAAGCCAATCTTGGTAGTTGATAAGGCCACATGACCGGTTACCCATTAGAGGAAAAATAGAATAAGAAGAGATAAGAAGATAAGAGATAAGAAGAAAAGAAAGATAAGGAAGGAGAGAGAGAAAAAGAAGAAAGAGAAAGAAAGAACGGGAAAAAGAAAAGAACGAGAGGGAGAGAAGGGGAAGAGGGCGGCAGCCCTTAGAGGAGATGGGGAGGAGAGGGAAAATCCTCCATGAATGAAAAAGAAGAAGAAGAAGAAGGAAGAAGAAGAATAAAGTAAAGGTATAATTTCTTCCTTTATTTTTTTTTGTAATTTGATGAAAAGGGGTTTTGATTTAGATGTTCAAATCCCTAAGATCTATGTGTTTTCCATGGATTCAAGTATGGATCTACCTATTTTGGGTGTTGATTTGGTTGGAAACCAAAAGAAAAGAAAACTTAATTTTTTCTACTTTAGAAATCCTAAATTTCTATTTACTTTGAAAATCCACCGTTTTAAATCTATAACTCCTTTTTACGATCCGTCAAAGAGGGGTGCTAGATATATGTGTTTACTAGTTAACCCAAGTGGTAGCACTCAAACATGTTGTGTTTACATAGGGTAATGACTGATTTTGTGAAAACAGTCCCGTTTTTCTAGGAACTGTTTTTGGGCAGTCTGTAACGGGGGCTTTTTAGTCCACTTTTTGTGCTTTAAAAATTCTGGGCTTCTGGTATGTTATAGTACACTGAATAAGCTTTCCATAGACTCCGGAACGGACTAATTCCGACTCCGGAGGAGGTAGTTATGACGTTCGGAAGAAGCATAATCAAAACTGTCCAACCCAATCCCGAACAGTCTCCATTTACAAAATTTTTGGACTGATGTGTTCGGATTTTGGAAAAACATCATTAGATAAAAGTTGTAGCCCTGGAAGTTAGCTTCGCGTGGGCCCAAGAATCGCTCAAAAATGTTTTAAAACGCGAGAGTTATGACTGTTTTAGCAAAGGACTCCAAAACTGTTTTTGGCCAAAAAGTTGCTGCCCAAATTTTGCGAGGGCTGTTTTGGCAACTTAGTTTATGTAATAAATTCCGGACTTTTGGGACATGAAAATATATGGTATAAAGTACCCACTGTCCAAAAATGAGCTCATTCCGAGTTAAAATGAGCAAGTTATGACCATTTCAATTTTTGTGATTTTATGACGAAAATGGTTATAACCAGAGTTCTATAACTCCGATGGCTACGAAATTTAAACTGGAGTGTCATGTTAACACGTATAAGATTGTGCCAAGAGATGGGAATTTTTGGAGTTAAGCACGAGGTAGCTAATTTCTTAAGGAATTAACTAAAAATGATTTTTAAAAAATACCAAAGGAAGTTGGAAAATTTTGAAAAAATACTTTTTGTGTATGAAATATGTGTATACATGTTTGTGCAAAGGATAGAGAAATAATAAGTTGATTTGGTATTTTCGTGAAAAGGATATGGAATCCAGCTTGCTGGATTAGAAATCTGATGAATCCAGCTTGCTGGATTGAAAAGAAGTTGACTGAATTGAAAATATGTTGAATCCAGCTTGCTGGATTGCAATCTAGTTGCTGGATTTATAATCCAGTTTGCTGGATTGCAGTTTGGCTTGCTGGATTGGAAATTTGTTGAATCCAAGTTGCTGGATTCTGTATCCAGTCTGCTGGATTGACAATTTAGTTGTTAAATTTAGAATCCAGGTTGTTGGATTAGTATTTGACTTATTAGAGTATAAAGAAGAACTTATAATGTATAAGATTAAGTGTTTAATCTTAATGAATATGATACAGTGATTGAAGAATTATCCAAGAATGATAATAATACCGATGTGTTAGGATGTTATCTAATATTTGATTAAGTGTTAGATAATCTATTGACAAAGTAATTGTATTATGATACAAAGTAGAATATGCTGATTGAAAGACCAATCTTATTATTAATGATAGGTCTTACCAAAAGAAGTTAACTTAAACTGCGTAGCAGTAGTCAACGACTCAGGCAAGTTTTTTCTTAACTCAAACATGAGTTGTATGTTCAAAGCATGTTAATGAATAATTGTTGTTGATTATTCACGTCTATATTGATTATTGATTCGCACGTTGTGCATATTGTAAATGTTCATCAGGTATGAAAGGCTGATCACCTTCATTATCATTTGGTTCAGTTAATCTGTTCATGTTCATTATTGACCATTCATTTTTATTGATTTGGTCGTTCAGCTAAGAAAATTTGTTCATGCTCTTTCACAATGTTTATATTGTTGAAAGTTAGCTAGCTTATTGTTAAATTCTTTCAATCATGATATATCCTCAAATAAATTTAAACTTGCTGGGCAAATTTGATGCTCACCCTTGCTATATCATGATAAAATTTTCAGATTAAGATGGAAGCTTGAGTAAAGACAGAAGCGAAGACAAAGTGCAAGATTAAAGTATGGTGCAGTTAGATCTATTAAATTTTCTGACGAAAATAACATTGTAAACATTTAAGATATTGAATGTATGTATTAAGTTAAGGTTGTAGACCTTGGGAATGATGTGAAAAAGTTTAATGTATAAACAATTTATGTTTATATCTTCCGCAATAGTTATAGAAATAGTATACCAGATCCTTGGTGATTAAAACCGAGATTTGGGGATGCTACATGTGCTACTGAATGGCCACCTAGTCATGCCTATGTACATGTGGATAGTCCTATTTACAGAGAAAACTATGGCAAAAGTTTTCCAAAATGTAGGCATTGGGTAGTTATGCATTTTTAACTCTATTGTAGACGTATGTTAAAACAGATCATGCATGCACACAGTCATAAAAATGTATTTTGAAAAGAAAGCTCTAGGTTAAAAATTATCACACCCTTTCTGAGGTGATTTGGAGACTTTTGTCCAGATATTATGGATCCGGATCAGTCGAGTAGTTCCCGCATGACCACTTCTTGTGTACGGAGGAGGGCTTCTGAAGTGCCTCGACCCCGTTCTATTAGACAGCCTCGTCGTTTAGTGGAGTCGGTGATACGTCCAATCCGGGTTGACATGCCGAATGTCGAGGACGAGGAGGAGGATGTTCCAGTTGTGGACCCCGCTCCTGCTATACGTGTTTCCCATAGGGATTTTCCAGGTGTTCAGGTGGCGAACCAGAGCTTCTTGGTGATTTGAGTCGACATCCTTCTATTTACCTGCACGCAAATGAGGTATAAAGTTAGATCTTAATTTTCCTTCTTTCCTATTGATGATGAGTAAAGGATTTTGATGTCAATCTATATTTCATGTAGGTTCCTGACTTTACACAGCCTCGAGGGAATTGGTTCAACATCCACTCCATATACCAGGCTCTGCATCCTGACTTTAGAGCGATTGTGCATTACTGGGGATTTAGAGCGTTCTTTTCCATCCTTCCCTGCCGTTATCCCTGGGGTTACCTTAGGGCATTGTCTGAGCGCTGGTTTCACCTGACTCAGTCACTCTATTTGCTGGACTGTGAGGTGATGATGACGCCGATGGATTGGCGATTTATCACAGCTATAGAGTTTAGCGGGGCGCCAGTACCATGTGCGACAGATATTACCTCGACTGCCGTTAAATCCTTGTTGGGAGTCCCGACTGAGGTGCTCAAGGGCAAGACTGTGCGTACAGGTCCTTTAAGCGTAGATGATATGAGTGGACTGCTGAGTGAGCCTATACCAGCTGATGTCAGAGTCAGGGATCGCATTCTTTGACAATTGTTCCTGATGATCATTAGGGGCTGCTTCATAGCAGATAACTCTTCTATGGTGTCATTCACTTTGATCAGCACCACACGACATGTGGACTGTATAGGAGAGTATGATTGGGGTTCCTGCACCTTTGCCTATTTCCTCAGGGGCATACGTATGCGTTCGTAGGGTTTAATCAAGGCTTGGATAGGATTCTACCCATTTCTGCTGGTGAGTGTTTCTCTTATAATTTCCCATGTATAAGTTAAGAGTGTTAACTGACAGCAGATGTTTGCCTTTGTATTGATAGTTCTGGGCCTATGAGAGGCTCCTATGCTTGCATCCTGTGAGCGTGTTAGGATTGGATACCTATCCACGAGGACGGCGATGACATCATTCCATTATGGCGGAGGTCCCTGTAGATGAGGGTTTCACTCATTGTCGCCTACAGCTGGAGTTATTAACAGCTGATATCATCACATAGGTTCCCTATTCTGGGGAGCACTTGGCCATTAGATTTGAGGATGGGTACCCAACTAGTGTCGAGTACGTGATTTCCACTCGTAGGGTTCCTCTCTTTACTAATAGAGCATGAGAGATTTATTTAGGAGAGTGTGCCATTAGGAGCACTACAGGAGAGATTCATGTACCAATCTTGCCTCCTGCTAGGCGTTATTGGCCTGTGTTGCAGTCACCCGTCATTGATATCCCATTGTTGGGTGTTGATGGTTTTGTAATGTCAGAGGGACCCTGCACTCAGGAGATATTCTAGCATTGGTGGTCCCCTCGTACCTTTGGAGCCCAGACCCGCGCCACTCAGTTCATGGGAGATATGGTTCTAGTATCCGTGATGATGACTGATTGGCTAGCCTGTGTTCGAGATCTGACTCATTTGACATAAATTGATAGTTTGACCCAGCAACTGGACCGGGCACATTTCTTTATCCAGTATTTAGGCAGAGATCTGGCAGAGGCAGATACTTTTGATCCTTCCAGCTCAGGCGCTGGCCCCTCAGACCCATTTGGCTTTGCCGGTGTAGATCCTCCCCTGTATAGGCCTGGCATCCTTGTTGATAAAGATCTAGTGACTCAAGAAGAGTTACATCAGGTGGACAAGATTGATGATGTAGATATTGACACCATTGTCTTCTTTTGATGTATATTTTTGTTATCTCTTTTGATAGGCCTCTGTTAGATATTAGGTGGTTGTGACCCATTCTCGCTATATCTTTTGGTAGGCCTCTGTTAGTAGTAGGGCGTCTGTGCCCCATTTCTATGTATTTTTAACTGTACAGAGATGATGTATGTAGATGATGATGTATTTAGGAATGTATGTACTGTCTTCTATTCCTTGCATCATATTGCCATCTATTATCTGTTATGCATGTATCATGTTATGCATATATATGTATTTCCAGAGATATTCAGCATTGACCCATGGATGGTCTTATGATACGACCTGCACAGATGTCTTCTTCGACAGTCAGCTGCATAGATCATACCCTACTAGTGTTGATTGCCTCTTGTCTGAGGTCGTGGTATGATAGTATGTCACCTACAGATAGGGTGAATGTAGATTAGCTATTACAACATTCTATGACCCTCTTAATGTTTTTGGTTCCCGCAGGCTTTATAGAGGGTATGCTGTAGCATTAGATACCAGAGAGACAGGTTTTTCGATTTATTACCCAGGAGTTAACTCCTATATTGGAGGAGTACGAGCGGTTGAAGGCTTTGCCCTTAGATAGACCTTGCGCTCACATGGCTGTCGGAGATATGCGTCGACAGTTCATGACCCTCACCGGGTTATGGTGTAGAGTAGTAGAGGATGGGATTACATCCGACCATGTATTGTCCCAGCGTTTCCTGATAGATAGGTTTGGCTCATTGGACAGCTATGCTCGGCATTCTGGGGATTTCATCACACCAGAGGATCAGTGGCATTTGGCTAGAGTAGATGTATTTGTGATGTGCTTAGTGGTGTATGTGTACATGCCACGGTATATGGATGAGCTGAACATAGTTGTTATCATGGCATTGAGAGCTCTCAGGGAGGGTCATACCATCATTTCAATGATCTTAGCGGAGACGTTGTGGTCGGTCACGTTCTGTAGTACCTACCTTATAGGGGTCTTTACAGGTAGTTCGGTCATGTTATACGTGTGGTTTATGTCACACATGAGACCGATTTGCATTTTTTGCCGACACGAGTACTGCTTCACCCATGATATAACTATGTCTTACTCCTTTCAGGCATCAAAGTGTACAGACGCTATGTCGTGGTCGGTCTTCTTAGCAGGGATCAGAGATCCATTTGGCATCCTTCCATGCTCAGGGCTCAGCTCACCCTATAGCTTCATTACTCACACTCCTGGCATGGATTATCTCCCTCTGGCTGGTTTGAGGGGCGTGACTACCTACCACCCACTGGCCGTGATGTCATAGTTTGACCAGTTCCAGGGCTTTCATCATTTTGATGGGCGTTAGGTCAACGTTTAGCTTCTCGCCACTTGTCAGCAGAGGACCGATCCCTAGTGTATGCTTTTTGGGATCAGCGTGAGATAGCTACTTTTTCTGTTAGCCATCCGGGCTGTTCGCCAGAGTATTCTGCGTGGATGGAGATAGGGATTTCATTGGCTGCGGCAGTATCCATAGTGCCAAGTATTGATTCAGATGACGGAGAGCCCATGGAGTACGTTGATTCCCACATAGAGGAGGAGCCATTTACTAGGTTGCCAGTAGCTCTTTTAGATTCTCCCAGTACTAGCACTGTTGTGATTTAGGATTCAGCACAGTACTTCGAGCAGAGTCTCCATTTAATGACCTTCGAGAGAGATCATGCTAGAACCTTGATGTTGACATCTCTTGATGGGAGAGATGCAGCTCTATTAGAGAGAGACGATGCCTTAGCATATAGAGATGCCGATGTTGTTGAGCGGGATGAGGCCAAATCAGCTAGAGATGTCATGATAGTTGACCGGGATAGTGCCATATCTGCCCAGGATGTAGCCATCACAGAAAGTACCACAGTGAGGTCCCTTATGAGTGGCACGATTGCAAAGATGAGCATGTATATTGATGAGCACTGCGTCACCATGAAGATGACTGTAGATCTGTTAGCTCGTGTAGATACCCTTGAACAGGAGACCACATCGTTACCTCTTTCCTCTAAGAGAGATGCCATGTTGGGTTTGATAGCTCGCATATACACTGATTTGTAGATAGGCTTGCATTTTCCTGCACAGACTAGCTTAGCCATTTTGTCATGTACAGTTTACATTGTGTATATCAAATAACATTATATATATAGCAGGGAAATATATTTTTGATCACTTCCCTTTTATATATGCTTTGTTGCTTGCTTGATATTTGCCTACTTCTTCAGGGCTTATGATCTTGATATATTCTGAATTCCTCCTTGATGGATGGACATTGAGTTGTCTCTGGATAGCTCAGAATGGATCGTTGATCTGTGTATACTCCCTACCATCTTTTTTGGTGTCTTGGGATTGGTTTCTGTATGGAAACGTGAAAAGGAATGTGGCTTTCCTCTCTGAGGTTGACCGCACCACAGATGGTTGCTAGTACTCCTATTTAGGAGGAGCCTAGTTAATTCCATCTCTTATGGATTGGTGTTACTCTTTGAGGAATCAACCGCAGCTTAGATGGTCGTCGTGTCTCCCGTTTACATGGGGAGGTCAGGTAATTCCATCCATAAGGTCTGAAGCCGATGAAGTGCAATGGATTGAAGGATGATCCTAGTACCGCTGACAAGTGTTTGTGTTTTGGTAGGGGGTGAGGCCAAACCATGAATGACTGCCTATGTACTCCTGTTGAAAAGGAGATCAGGTCTGCGTAGTTCGAACCTGGTGTAAGAGATTCAACTCTGTATGTGGCAGAAAAGGTGTAGGAATATTTTTGTTGTTTTTGTTTTTGTAAGGAAAAGGGTGTAGAAATATTTTTGTTTTATTGCGAACGGGCCATATAAAATGGTTGCCTACGTACTCCCGTGTATCAGGGAGATCAGGTCGGCGTAGTTCGCCCTATTTTCAGGATGATTTGCAGTCAATGAAAAGTTTGATCCCGTCATCAGGACAAACTGCGGGGAAGAAAGTTTAATCCTATGTGTAGGATAAACTGCAGGTGCGAAAAGTCTTATCCCTAGCAGGGTAAAACTGCAGGTGTGAAAGGTTCAATCCCTGGTGGGATAACCAAAGTTGAGTAAGGGTTAAAAACCAAGTGGTGAGAAAAGGATCTAGCGATCCGAAACCAGGCTGCTTGTTAGAAAAGTGTTTGTCCCTAATGGGCCAGATGAGTGTGAAGCGAAGTTGTATGTAATGAAGGGTTTAAGAACCAGAATGACTGGTGATTTGATGATCCAAAACCAGGATGTTTGCTTGATGGTGACTTCAGACATAGTACCGTTTCATAGTGTCCGAGTTGACAAGCTGTGGAAATTCATCGCCATCCATTTCCTGCAATTTGAGAGCACCTCCTGTCAATACCTCTTTGATAATAAACGGTCCTTCCTAGTTAGGGGCGAATTTTCCTTTGGACTGATCTCGGTTGTTAATGATCTTCTTCAAAACCAAGTCATGTTGTTTAAACTGTCGTAGCTAGACTTTTCTATTGTAGGATCTGGCGATCCTTTGTTGATATAACTGACAATGGAAGATAGCCGCAGTTTGCCTTTGGTCTATTAGAGACAATTGGTGATATCTGTCTTGTACCCATTGGTCTTCATCCAGCTGAGTGTCCATTAAAACACTGAGGGATTCCATTTCTACCTCTATGGGGAGCACTGCTTCCATCCCATAGGCTAATGAGTAGGTGGTTGCCCTAGTGGAAGTGCGCATTGAAGTTCTGTAGGCTAATAAAGTTAGAGGCAACAAGTCAGGCCACCCTTTGTGATTGGCGGACATCTTTTGCATAATCTTCTTGATGTTTTTATTAGCCGCTTCAACTGCACCATTCATCTTTAGACGGTAGATGACGGAGTTAAGATGTTTGATGTGGAATTTACTGCATAACTCCTCCATCATTCTATTGTTGAGGTTCTTAGCATTGTCTGATACAATTACCTCTGGTTGTCCATATCGACAAATGATATTGTTTCTGATGAAATCAATGATGACATCTTTGGTAACCTTGGGGAAGGAGGCTGCTTCTACCCACTTGGTGAAGTAGTCGATTATGGTGAAGATAAACCGATGTCCATTACTGGCTTTGGGCTCGATGGGCCCAATCATGTCCATTCCCCACATTGAGAAGGGCCAAGGCGAACTTATATTGTGGAGCTCCCGTGGAGGGGCGTGGATAGCATTCCCATGAATTTGGCACCGATAACATCTCCTGACGTGGTCATCACAGTCAACTTTGAGAGAAAGCCAATAATGTCCTATCCTGAGGATCTTCTTAACAAGTAGAGGGCCGCTCATGTGTGGGCCACATACTCCACCATGGATCTCATCCATGAGCCTCTGAGCTTGGTCCTCATTCAGACATCTGAGGAGACCTAGTCCTGCATCTCTTTTGTAGAGTGCATCTCCGCTCAGGTAGAATTTCATAGCAAGATGGATCCCCTTTTCTCAGTCGGGCTCGCCTCAGTAGGTTTAGATCCGTCCTGTAAGTACTCCTTGATATGCTGATACCAAGGATGCTGGATGGGAGGTAGCTCATCTGATACTTCTCTAATGTAATTCCCATAGGCTAGAGTCTTTTGTTGGAAAACTGTGAGAGTTGGCATGTCTTCCTTGTCGTGTATGTTGATCAAAGAGGCCAAGGTTGCTAGTGCATCCGCAAAATCATTCCTATTCTAAGGAACGTGGAGGAAGGATATTTCTTCGAACTCCGAACCCATTTGTAAAACCTGCCGATGGTAAGGCAGCAAATGTAGACCTTTGGTATGATAGATTCTTGTGGTTTGTCTGATGACCAACTCGCAATCTCCAAAGACAGTTAACTATCTGATGCCCATTGATTGGGCAAGTTTTAACCCCATGATACAACCTTCATACTCAGCTGTGTTGTTGGTGTTGGCAAACTGCAATTTGACGATGACGGGATGCTGCTCCCCTATAATGGATACTAGAACTGCTCTAGCCCCGAAACCTTCCATATTTACAGCTCCATCAAAATACATCTTCCATGTTTGGTGTACATCGTACTGATGGTGTTGCTGAATTGCCATCACCCCTTCATCGGGGAAGTATATTTCCAAGGGTTTGAAGTCCCCTAAAGGTGCATGATAAGTGGATCTTATATCCACAAATCAATGTCCGTTTCAATCTTAATCGTTGTTACTCTCGTGTTTTCATGTTCATTTTTACTCGTTTTGTGTTCTTTTATGTGTAAGGTGGTTGTTGTGGCAAGTAGTGAAGAAAAGGAGGTATTTGGAGCATATTTAGGGCAAGTTTGGAAAATGGAACCAGTTAACTAACAGTGGCCATGCCCACCGGGGCGGGCCTGTTTTGCTTTGTACCCTCCGCCGGGGCGGGGGTGCCGAAGTCTGGAGTGTCCTGTGCATTTGAAACTCGGCTGGAACAGGGATTGTTATGACTTTGTGTGGCCTGTAGACTCTAGTTGTTGAGGGACTTTGACTAGAACTTTGTGGTAGTTATATATTCAACAACAAACAACGAATTAGGCATCACGTGCAAGGTAAATTACAGAGTTTAATTCCAGTTTTTCATAGTAAGCTTTGGAGGAGTATTGTGAAGAGATTTTTGTGGCGATTGCAGATTAAGGCTATGTGAAGGGTGTCTTGCATTATTCTTCATCTTAGTTCTATATTTGTAATTGAAAGAATGTTATCTTTGAATTATTCAGTTTTTATTTCATTCATTATGAACTAATTCACTTTTTAGGCTTATGGTGGATCCTTAAGTGAAACGATGATTTTATAATTTTGATTTCCAGTTCAATAAGCAATTTTCCAGTTTATCTATATTAATTTGAGCTTGAATTTATGAATTGTCTGATCAACAATTCTTTGTAGATTTGTATGGAATCGAGAGAGGATATTCAAATCTAGACTTAGTTAATATAGCGTGTGTTCATGAATTTTGTGAATAGCAGATTCTTGATGAATGTTAAGGTAGAGATATGCTTGACATCGCATGTAATCTGATAGAGAATTTAATCTTAAACCTTCTTTAATTATAATTCACATAGAGATATATTAAGTCTGTTGATTAAGGTGTTTAACTTGTTTCTATCTAATTTATGGATTTAAGTTAATACTGTATTATTGCATCGATAGGTGGTTAGTACTACATTCATATTCTTGATTAATGAACTGGGGTAGTGATTTGAGTTGGAATAAAGGTGTAGAAATCAAAGTGAAGCTTAGGGTGAAATGATAAGTCTAATCCTCCATTAATTGTTTGAAATTCCAGATTTTGATATTTGTGATTGTTTTGTGGTAGTTTATTTGTTTCTTAATTTAGTTTCTATAATTTTAATCATTGAATTGGATAGTTTAATAAAATTAGGATTAATAGGAAATTGGTAATTGTAAGGTTAAGTTTCTTACTAAATTGTCTCTGTGGGAACGATACTTTACTCATTACTATATTACTTGTTAACCATGTATACTTACGTGTTGTGCGTATATAGATTTTACCCAACAAGTTTTTGGCGCCGTTGCCGGGGAATAATTTAGTATAGATCTTAATATTTTTACATTATCAGTTTAATTAGTGCAGTTTTACTTACACAATTTTTATTTTCGTTTTGTTCCTCTTATTTTAGGTTTTTGAAGTAGTTTATGCAAACTCGGTCCAAAAATCCAGACTTGCTTCTTTTTGAGGATGACATTGAGAGACGCTTTCAGAGGTTAAGTAAGTGGATCAAGAAAACAAGTGAAGACTTTGAAAATCCTGAAAAAGAAGAGGCAATGGCAACTGAAGATCAGAAAGCGTTGAGGGATTTTGCTACACCCAAGGTGACCGAACTGCAGTCAAGTATCACCAGGCCTGTAATAGCTGCAAATACATTCGAAATCAAGCCTAGGACAATTCAAATGATCCAAAATTCAGTTCAGTTTGGGGGACTGGAGATTAATGATCCGAACAAACATCTAGTCAGCTTTCTGGAAATATGTGACACCTTCAAGTATAATGGGGTGTCGGATTATGCGGTGAGACTTCGCTTGTTCCCATTCACTTTTTGAGAAAAGGCGAAGAGTTGGTTACATTCTCTACCACCGGGTTCGATAACGACATGGGAAGTCCTTGCTTAGAAGTTTCTTATAAAATTTTTCCCACCAGTGAAAACTACAAAAATGAGGAATGAGATAACGATGTTTGAATAGCAACACGGGGAGTCGCTATATGAAGCATGGGAGAGATACAAGGAGTTACTCAGAAAGTGCCCGCATCATGGATTGCCTAAGTGGTTGCAAATGAATACTTTTTATAACGGACTACATGGGAATCTAAGGACCAGTATTGATGCAGCGTCGGGTGGAGCATTCATGGCTAAGAGTTATGAGGAGGCCTACTGTAACACCCCAATCCCATATCGAAAGATAGAAAAAAAATTTGTCTGTATATAAAGAAATAAGTTACTACCAATAGTACCTTCAAGTCATGACCTTTTGGGAGCCAGTGGTGGGCTAAGAATGTGAGACCCCGAATTTTAAGAAATAAAAGTATTCAATTTTTCTATTTTGGTAAATGGTTAAATTGATAAAAGGTTAAAGTTAAGGGTGATATGTGAATTTTTTTAAAGTAAACAAGTTGTCATAAAATACCTGGTCATTATTCACTCTAGTATTGTTTACTCGACTATTTGGGACACTTTTTGTGTCGGAGTTACTATTCTCGAGTTACTATTCACGGGTTACTATTCAGCCAAATTACTATTCAGCCAAATTACTATTCACTCTAGTATTATTCACTTGAGTATTTGGGACATTTTTTTTGTCGGAGTTACTATTCACGAGTTACTATTCACCCAAATTACTATTCACTCTAGTATTGTTCACTCGAGTATTTGGGATACTTTTTGTGTCGAAGTACTATTCACGAGTTACTATTCACGGGAAATATTCGTACAACGGTACAATCATTGGCGGACCCCACAACGGAATTATTGTCGGATTGAGAAAACGACAAAAATATTTTATTAAAAATAACGGCGGAAGTTTTACCGTTGATACTGTTGAACTACTCGGTAATAAAAGTACAGTAATACGTGTGGTTGCATAGTAGCACACGATATTGATTATTAATGCTTACGTGAGAAGTCACTCAGTTTGATTCAATTATTGTCAATTAATAATATGAATTATTTAGCGATAATGAAGTTTTGTTTTATTCATATTATTAACGTAATAAAACAGAAATATCTTTTTATATAAAACATAATACTTTATTAAAGTTGTTTGTTTTATTAGGCAATAATTAGAATATATTATATTTTATTTAAAAGATTTTACTTTAAATATAGACCGTCAGATTAAAGTAAATCAATCTGGACCGTTCATGGATTAGTTACTATGCATTTCATTTTCCTATAAATAGAAGCTCATTCCTTCATTATTTTCTTACGAATTCACTGAACTCTAGAGAGAGAAACTATAGAGAGAAAGAAGAAGAGTATTCTGCCACTTAACTACTTCTTTATTTAAGTTCTTCTTTAAAACGGTAAGGGGTGTTATTCTTTCTTATTCATGAAGAGAACTTCTGTTATTCCATTCTTTATTATTCTGTTGGAATAACCTGTAAAAGTGGCATACCCTATACATGACCTGTATACGCGGCATACCCTATACTTGGTGAAATTCTTATATTATTCCATTCTTTATTATTCTGTTGGAATAACTTGTATGCGTGGTTTACCCTATACTTGGTGGAATGACCTGTATATGCGGTTTACCTAATACTTGGTGATCTTCTTCTGTTATTTCATTCATTATTATTATGTTAGAATAACCTGTTTATGCGAAGTACCGCATACTTGGTGAAACTATTTCATTATTCCATTCTTTACTATTCTGTCGGAATATCCTGTCGGTGTGAATTTCACCTGACCTGGTTCCATCATTTATTTTTCCATATTTATTATTCTGTCGGAATATCCTATCGGTGTGAATTTCACCTGACCTGGTTCCATATTTATTATTTCGCATTTATTATTCTGTTGGGAATAACCTGTCTGTGCGGTCTCTATCGCATGCATGGTGAATCCTTCTGTTATTTCATTCTTTATTATTCTGTTGGAATAACCTGTCTATGTGGATTGCCACATGTATGGTGAATGATCCTTTATATTCATTCCTTATTAAATTGTGGAAATGATCTGTATACGTGGATTACCGCATGGCTGGTGAAAATCCATTTGCAGTTTCATATATTCTTTATTATACTCATTTGGTTAAAGTTTTGAATTTTATACTCCATGAAATTAGTGGAATATCCTTGATATTTGCGCTTCATCCAGTATCTTTTTATGGAAATATTCTTCTGAGCATTATTGACTGTTACTTTACAAAGAAGTATCATGTTGACAATTTGGATATTATTAGTTCTTGGATAAACTAATTCTTGAACTTGTTTAATTGAATTCTTATAACATTGTCATCATCCTCATGTTTATTTTATGTTGAAAGTCATCTTTGGCTTATGTGCATAGATGGACTTAGTATGATTATGACCAGAGATCATTCGGTATAATCATGAACTGTGATGTTATAAGTAGTGTGGTAAAAGTCCTCAGTGGCCTGTAATGCATTGATAGACAGTTTTTGGTATGATTATGACCAGGGATTTTTCGGTATAGTCATGACCATTGATGATTTAATGAATATCCTTGGCCCGTAATACAGGGATGATTAGAAGATGTGGTTTATTTATTAAGCTGAGTCTCAGTGATAAAAGTTGATGAAAATATTTTTAAATCATAGAAGATAGTAGGTCTTATTCTCTACTTGACTCTTCTAATGGATTGCTTATTCCGTTGCAGTTAAACTTGATGTCTATTGTATTTTATTAGTTTAACATTATTGAAGACTATTGATAATTTATTCTTCATTATCTTAGTCATAATATTTCTTACTGGGCTAGTTGAGCTCACCCTTTCTTTCAATGTTCTCTTCAGGAAATGATAATATAGCTGGGACGAGTCAGGGAAAGGAGTGATGGTCCAGAAGATAGCATTAGTAGTCCTTACTATTCTGTTAAATAGTGCGACAATAAATGTAATGAGGACTCCTTGAGTATGGATATTGTCTAGATGATAATATTCCTATTAGAACTCTCAGTTTATGTATTGTCGTATGTTACACGACATTTGTATAATTAAGTTTGTATTTGTATTTTATACCATGTATTTGGCGACTCAAGATGGGTGATGAATACCTAATTTTGGGGGCGTCACAATTGGTATCAGAGCTTAGGGATATGATCCCTGACTGAGATGTGAGATAAGAACTAAGAGGGGAGAGACGGGGAATTCCTTCGCTAGTATGACCTACTTAAGTTTGTTTGGTATTTAATTGGTCGGTCAGAGTATAGGGATAATATGTGATATGTTAATTAACCCTTTGTTACAGTGTTTGAAAATGGCATCTAACAATGTTGAGATAAGCATTGGAGCAAAATAATATGACCATATCGCAGTACGAGGTTAACTTTGCGGAGTTATCCCGGTTTGCATCCCATTTGGTCGATAATGAGGAGCGAATGACGCGAATATTTCTAAAAGGTTTGAAACCCTATATATGTCAATATCTCATTCTCATATTTATATTATGTTGAAAGTCATCTGTGGCTTACGTGCATAGATGGACTTGGTATGATTATGACCAGGGATTATTCGGTATAATCATGACCGTAATGTTACAAATAATATGGAAAAAGTCCTCATTGGGCCGTAGTGCATTGATGGACAGTTTTTGGTATGATTATGGCTATGGATTCTCTTTGGCCGTAGTGTAAAGACGAATTGTTTTATGGCATGATCAGGACCGTTGATGAAAACATGATTATCTTTAGCCGTAGTGCATGGATAATTCGTGGTCGTGATACTAAAGAATATCCTTAGCCGGAGTACAAGGGTGATTCGATGATGTGGATTAATTATTGAGCTGAGTCTCAGCAATGAAATATTAATTCATGGATGTGGTAAAAGTCATCTTTGGTCGTAGTGCATTGATGGACTTGGTATGATTATGACCAGGGATTATTCGGTATAATCATGACCGTAATTGAAAACACGAATATCCTTGGCCCGTAGTGCATGGATAATTCGTGGTCGTGATACTATTAAGCTGAGTCTCAGCATTATTGATTTTACAGTTGTATATCTTTGGCCTGTAGTGCAAAGATTAACTGTTGATTATTGGTTATACAGTTGTAAATCTTTAGCCGTAGTGCAAAGATGAATTTATTAGTATGATTATGAGCAGGAATTGTGATTTGGTATAACCATGATTTTTGATGTTTCAGGTGAAGATAGGTGATGTAAATTATCTCCTTCCTGGGTGCGAAAAGGAATTCAAAATCACAATTATGATTATGAGTTATTCATATCATCGTGCACAGAAATTGTTGATTGATGTTACAGGGATATGGTCACTGGCGGAGATATTAGTCTAGAAGACGAGTAATATACTTCGCTAGGGTGTGACTTACCTAAGCCGAAATTTTTCTTGATAAATTGACAATTTGTGATATGTCAATTAACCTTTGTTTTGAAGGTATATTTTAGAATGATATCTGAAATACAGGAGATGAGTAATGGGAAAATTATGATACAGAGGATATAACCGGGAAGGTACAATCCGAAAAGAAAGCAAGGTATTCTCATCTCTTCGTCATACCAGGTACGCACGTAAATTTCGAGGGCGAAATTCCATAAGGAGGGGAGATTGTGAGACCCCGAATTTTAAGAAATAAAAGTATTCAATTTTTCTATTTTGGTAAATGGTTAAATTGATAAAAGATTAAAATTAAGGGTGATATGTGAATTTTTTTTAAAGTAAACAAGTTGTCATAAAATACCTGGTCACTATTCACTCTAGTATTGTTTACTCGAGTATTTGTGACACTTTTTTGTGTCGGAGTTACTATTCACGAGTTACTATTCACCCAAATTACTATTCACTCTAGTATTGTTCACTCGAGTATTTGGGATACTTTTTGTGTCGGAGTTACTATTCACGAGTTACTATTCACGAGTTACTATTCACCCAAATTACTATTCACTCTAGTATTGTTCACTCGAGCATTTGGGACACTTTTTGTGTCAGAGTACTATTCACGAGTTACTATTCACGGAGAATATTCGTACGACGGTACAATCATTGGTGGACCCCACAACGGAATTATTGTCGGATTGAGAAAACGACAAAAATATTTTATTAAAAATAACGGCAGAAGTTTTACCGTTGATACTGTTGAACTACTCGGTAGTAAAAGTACAGTAATACGTGTGGTTGCATAGTAGCACACGGTATTGATTATTAATGCTTATGTGAGAAGTCACTCAGTTTGATTCAATTATTGTCAATTAATAATATGAATTATTTAGCGATAATGAAGTTTTGTTTTATTCATATTATTAACGTAATAAAACAGAAACATCTTTTTATATAAAACAGAATACTTTATTAAAGTTGTTTGTTTTATTAGGCAATAATTCGGAGGTGGGGACACAAAGCCAGCCGGTATTATCCCACAATGGCTAGAAAGGCAAAGATCTTTGGGCTGTGTGTGTGATCGGCCGGTATTATCCCACAATGGGTAGAGAGGCAAAGATCTTTAGGTTGTGTGTGTGATCATTTCTGACGGGGACGTTAGAAATTTAAGTGGGGGAGTTTGTAACACCCCAATCCCACATCGAAAGATAGGGGAAATTTTTTTCTGTATATAAGGAAATAAGTTACTACCAATAGTACCTTCAAGTCATGACCTTTTAGGAGCCTGTGGTGGGCTAAGAAGACCCAAGAAGATACTATTAGGCCAGTGGTTTGAGGCCTTATTTTGATGGATTTGATTCGATTCGGACTTGGGATTTGACCCGGGTTATTTCACCTACAATTTGATTGAGACCATGGCGGCTAACAACTACCAGTGGCCCACAGCAAGAATGACACAGGCAAAGGCAGCTGGAGTGTTAGAAGTAGATGGTGTAACGGCAATACAAGCACAGATTTCAACACTATCTAAGAAATTGGATGCTATGTCGGGGACACATACATAGACACAGGCACAAGCACATGCACATCAGGTTGCGGTCGTATGTGAATTGTGCGTGGGTGAGCATCCTACAGATCAATGCGCAATCAACCCAGCGTCCGTGCAATTTATGGGTAGCTACAACAGGATTCCCCAGAATTTGTACCAAAATAATTATAACCAAGGGAATAGGAATCACCCAAATTTCTCGTGGAGCAATAATCAGCAACATCAAGCTCCACGACCATCATATCCCCCAGGTTTTCAGAATCACCAACAACCGGCTCAACATAAGGAAAAAAAATTAGATTTAGAGGAGTTGTTGTCAAAATACATAACTAGCAATGAGGCAGCGATGAAAAACCAATCAATGACCATCATGAATTTGGAAAATCAGATGGGGAAAATTGCCTTAGCATTAAATAACAAGCCACAAGGGACCCTACCAAGTGATACTGAGAGAAATCCGAAGGGAAACCACGAACAGTGTCAGGCAATTATATTGAGGAGGACAAGAACATCCCGATTATCCTAGGGAGACCTTTCTTGGCTACGTGTAGGACATTCATCGACATACAAAAAGGTGACCTTACTATGAGGGTCCAAGATCAGGAAATCAAATTTAACGTGTTTAAGGCCATGAAATTCCCTACAGCTGAGGAAGAATGTTTCAGGATAGATATAATTGAGCAGATTATCAGTGAAGATATGGGCAAGAGTTTGGTCAACGATCCATTGGAAACAACATTATTGGGGGATGAAGAGTTCGATGACCCGGAATTTGTGGACTACTTGCAGATGTTAGAGTCATTACCACGAGTTAGCCGCTTCAGAGCACCATTTGAACCATTGCATACGGAGGAGAAAGCCACAGCAAGGATGAAACCATTATTGGAGGAGCCACCAACTATGGAACTTAAGCTACTCCTTAAACACCTCAGGTATGTGTATTTGGGCAATTCAAATTCTTTACCTATGATTATTTCTGCTGCACTTAATGATTTGCAGGAAGAAAAGTTACTGAGGGTGCTTAAGGAGCATAAATCAGCGATCGGATGGACGATAACTAGTATTAAGGGAATCATCCCTTCGTTTTACATGCACAAGATTCTGATGGAAGACGATGCAAAACCGATGGTAGAGCAACAACGACGACTTAACCCCATTATGAAGGAAGTTGTAAAGGAGGAAATTCTGAAATTGTTAGATGCCGGTATCATCTACCCGATTTCCGACAGTAAGTGGGTTAGTCTGGTTCAGTGTGTGCCAAAAAGGGAGGAATGACTGTGGTACAGAATGAGGATAACGAGTTAATACCTACAAGAACAGTGACATGTTGGAGGGTTTGCATGGATTATAGGAAGTTGAATAAGGCAACCCGAAAAGATCATTTTCCACTGCCATTTATCGATCAAATATTGGACAGATTGGTGGGACATGAGTACACCTGTTTATTGGATGGATACTCGGGCTACAACTAGATCGTCATCGCTCTTGAGGATCAAGAGAAGACTACATTTACGTGCCCTTACAACACATTGGCGTTTAGGGGAATGTCATTCGGGTTATGTAATGCACCTGCTACCTTTCAACGGTGTATGATGGCCATCTTCTCAGACATGGTGGAGAAAAACGTGGAAGTCTTCATGGACGACTTTTCCTTCTATGGGGAAAATTTTGATACTTGCCCAGGGAATTTGGTAATGGTGTTACAGCGATGCAAGGATACGAACCTTGTACTTAATTGGGAAAAATGCCACTTCATGGTTGAGGAGGGCATAATTTTGGGCCACAAGGTATCAACTCAAGGACTAGAGGTTGACAAAGCTAAGCTGGAAACAATCGAGAAACTGCCCCCACCAAGCTCAGTAAAGGGAATTAGAAGTTTTCTGGGACATGCTGGATTCTACAAAAGATTCATAACAGACTTCTCTGAAATTGCAAAACCTTTGTGCAGTCTTTTAGAGAAGAACTCTGTTTTTAATTTTGATGAGGAATGTAAGTTGGCTTTTGAGTTGTTGAAGAAGAAGTTAACTACATCACCCGTGATTGTCACACCGGATTGGAATATGCCTTTCGAGCTAATGTGTGATGCAAGTGACTATGCAGTTGGGGCTATTTTGGGGCAACGTCGAGAGAAGGTATTTCACGCTATATATTACGCAAGCAAGACACTCACGGAGACTCAAATGAATTACACAACTACGGAAAAGGAATTGCTTGCAGTGGTGTATGCGTTCGACAAATTCAGGGAATACTTGATCGGGACTAAGGTGATAGTCTACACAGATCATTCAGCTATTCGGTACCTAATTGCGAAAAAAGATGTTAAGCCGCGCCTTATCCGATGGATTCTCCTTCTACAAGAGTTTGATCTAGAAATAAAGGATAGAAAGGGGACGGAGAATCAAGTCGCCGATCATTTGTCTAGGTTGGAAAATCAAGATAAACTGAAAGAGGACAAGTGTGTAATCAACGAATCATTCCCGGATGAGCAACTGTTTGGGTTAAATGCAGAATTTCCATGGTATGCATATTTCGTGAATTATCTAGTGAGCAACATGCTTCCTCCTGATCTTACACGACAACAGAAAAAGAAGTTTCTTCATAACGTCAAGTGGTATATGTGGAATGAGCCTTATTTATTCAAACAGTGCGCCGACAAGATGATTAGAAGGTGTATCCCTTACAGTGAAGTGCATAACATACTGCAGGAATGCCACTCATTGGCATACGGGGGACATTATGGGAGTGAGCGTACAACGATAAAAGTGCTTCAAACCGGGTTCTATTGGCCTACTGTGTTCAAAGACATCCACCAATTTGTTAAAACATGTGATAGATGTCAAAGGGTAGGAAACATATCGAAACGGAATGAGATGCCCCTACAAATAATTCTAAAAGTTGAAATTTTTGATGTATGGGACATTGATTTCATGGGACCATTCCCTTCCTTATTTACCAATCAGTACATTTTGCTTGCGGTGGACTATGTGTCAAAGTGGGTTGAAGTAGTGGCACTCCTGACTAACGATGCCAAAGTGATTCTCAAATTCTTGTAAAAAAATATTTTTACAAGGTTTGGCACGCCGAGAGCCATTATAAGTGATGAAGGTAGTCACTTCTGCAACAAATCGTTTACATCTCTCTTGGAAAAGTATGGGGTCAACCATAAGGTCGCTACAGCATATCATCCCCAAACCAGTGGGCAAGCTGTGGTTTTGAATAGGGAGGTGAAGAAAATTTTGGAAAAAGTAGTCAACCCGAATCGAAAGAATTGGTCTCTCAGGTTGGATGATGCACTATGGGCGTACCGGACTGCGTATAAAACACCAATTGGGATGTCACCATACCAATTACTATACGGGAAAGCGTGTCACCTACCTGTGGAGATACAACACAAGGCTTACTGGGCTATTCAGAAACTGAACTTTGATCACGCAGCTGTGGGTGAAAAAAGGCTACTCCAACTAAATGAGCTTGATGAATTTCGACTTCATGCATACGAGAACACTAAATTATACAAGGAAAAAGTCAAGAAATGGCACGACAAGAAGATCATGCACCGAACGTTCGAGCCGAGGCAATCAGTACTGCTATTCAACTCACGATTGAGGTTGTTCCCAGGCAAGCTTAAGTTGAGGTGGTCGGGACCATTCACCATCAAAACCGTTTTCCCACATGGAGCCGTTGAACTCTACAGTCGAAATCCATTGGAAACGTTCAAGGTCAATGGCCAATGGATAAAACACTATTGGGGTGGCGAGTCCAATTGGGACGTCATCGCAATCACTCTGACCGACGCACCATAAACAGGAAGTAGTCAGGCTGAATGACCTAAAATAAAGCGCTAATTGGGAGGTAACCCAATCATTTCTTTTTAGTTATTTGATTTTTATTTTAATTATTTTATTTTTCCTATTAATATTTGAACTATTTAGATTATAGCTTAGAATAATAGTTAGGAAATAATAATGTCATTAGGTACTTATTTCGTTATATGATTCTTGAAATTCTCTCAATTATGCTCCAAGTGATCAACAATATACTCATGTATGTGTTTTGTGGTTTGCAGGATGGTTAAATAGTGAGTAATAGCAGCACCATGCAAGAAAAAAAAGAGAAAAGAGCCCATTTTGCAGCGACAAAGTCGAAGTCAAAAAGTTGAAGTCATGGGACTAGCCCGCCGGGGCGGGGGTCCTTGAATCTGGGCAGTCTTATTCGGCAATTACACAGACAAACGCCCACTACTCTTCTTCTCCTACACTATCACTCCAACCTCCTTACATTACCACTTCTTAAACCCACGATTACCACTTCAACCCCCATCCATTACACCCACTTCACCACTATTCCATCTTCCCATTCCATTAACCACTACTTTACTCCATCAATCCATTACTTCTACCCCTCTTCATCCCACCACTTCTATATAAACCCTACCTCTCAAGCCAAGTTCACCACATCCTTCCATCTCCATCTCCAAGAGCTACGAATTACACAAACAGCTGAGGCAAGTGTACAACAATCGAGTTTATGTCACAATTCTACATGTTCTTCATCTTCTTTCACCATATTTTCCATAGAAATCACCAAGTTTGGGGGGAGAATATTTTGTGCACACCAAGTGTTTGTCAGATTGTGTGAGTACAATTTGGGAGTGAATTTTGTTATTAAGGCATCGAAGAATTAATGGCGTCTCAACCAACATCCAAACGACAACGTGGAGAGAGTTCAAGGCCAACACCACCATCACGCACATTCGACCGCCGCAAATTCAAAAGTGTCGCCGCCGCCGACCAGTACGACTACATGGTCACAAAGACTTTTACACCGGAGCGTTGGTTAGCACCAGATGCTCACGACGGCGAAATGATGCAATAGATCTATCAGAAATGGTGGACCAAGTTCACTGAGGAGCCCGAGGTAGTCGCTGTGACACCCCCAAATCCAGGTACTTTGTTCCCACAGGATTTGGTGTTCACTAACAAAACATTACATCTAACTACCCATGATCAAAGGATAAAGACATAATTTAAATAACTTCAACAATAATCTCTCCCATTAAAGGGACATCAACATCTCAAAAACAATCCCAGGTAATCTAACCTTAAAACTATTACATCAATTGTGGAATACATTATAAAAGAAAACAAGTCTTATAACATCACGCATTTTAAATAAATTCTAAATAATTCTTCATCACTTGGACATCTTGCCCTTTCCCTTGCTAGAGATGGCTCATCAACTCTTTCGACTTTAGCTGCATTGTTAATTGCAAGAGTGAGCAAACAATTGCTCACTAATATAGAAGATAGTAATATTAACATGAGAATGAACAACGAATGCTAAACAAAATTAATGAACTTGTTCTATGAATCGAAAATAGAAAACAAGTTCGAATTTAATATCTGAGGGTCTTAAGACCACGAACTATGTCTCCGGTATTTAGGTATTATTACCATAACCTTAATAGTCATTAGACTGTACAGACTCTTCTTAACGTACTTAGGGGGATCAACCCTTTGTACCATGTATTGTGCACAAACATCTAAACGTTACACGTACAAGATCCCCTATGTTAGGGTTGCTCGTCTCAGTTTGAATTTAGAATTTTTGCACTAAAGAAAGTTTAGTTTGGAACTAGCTTATCAGTGTTTCTAGAATTTTAGAACACTTATTTAATTTCCATCAATAAAGGTTTAATACAAGAATGTATAACTGAACAAGGATATCAAAGTAAAAGATCGGATATTAACAATATATAACTGAATAAACATAATACACATGCAAAGTACTATGTTCAAAAGAGTTAGAATAATCTCATTTGAATCGACATATTAGAACAATGTATGCTTTGTGTAATAATTAGAAAAGTGAAATTTGCTCGATGTAACGAATTAGATTACAAGATCTTAATCAATCGTATATAAGAATAGAATCAATAATATTGCTCAATAGAATTTAGAAACTTGCATTCATTAATAAAAGAATGAAGTTAGAAAGCTTGCTCAATGTAAGAGTTAAAGTTTAGAAACTTGCACAATTATGAAAGTAGAGTTAGAGAACTTGCCTTGTTTGTAAGCTACACAAGTGTAAAATAATCTCCAATTACCCTACATACATCATTACAATCGCAGTCATAATCCTTAATCAGCCCCAACCATATTCTCTGCCTCATATTTAAATCTTTTTGTGTAAAGATATACTTCAGACTTTTATGGTCAGTATATATCTCACACCTCTCTCCATTAAGATAATGTCTCCAAATCTTCAGGACAAACACCACTGCCACCAACTCTAAGTCATGAGTCAGATACCCTTTCTCGTAATCTTTCAATTGACGTGATGCATACGCAATAACTCTGTCATTCTGCATAAGCACACAGCCTAGTCCTTTATGCGATGTGTCACTATACACCACAAAATTCCTTGTATTATCAGGCAATGACAACACAGGTGTTAAGCTCAACTTCTTCTTCAATTCTTGAAAACATTCCTCACACTTCTCCGTCCTAACAAACTTAACTGCCTTCCTGGTTAAATTCGTTAACGGAGTCGCGATCTTGGAAAAATCTTGAATAAAATGCCTGTAATAACCTGCCAAACCTAAGAAACTCCTTACTTCTGATGGTGTCTTCGGCTGATCCCAGTTTATCACAGCTTCAACTTTTAATGGATCTACCGAAATTTCGTCTTTATCAATAACATGCCCGAGAAACTGTACACGTTCCAACCAAAACTCGCATTTTGAAAATTTTGCGTATAACTTCTCTTTTCACAATGTCTCCAATGTCACTCTTAAGTGTTCAACATGTTCTTCCTTGGTCTTAGAATACACCAGGATATCATCAATAAACACCACCACAAATTTATCTAAGAATGGTTTAAACACCCTGTTCATCAAATCCATGAACGCTACAGGTGCATTGGTTAAACCAAATGACATAACTAGAAACTTGTAATGACCATACCGAGTTCTGAATGCCGTCTTTGGTACATCCTCTGGCCTCACCTTCAGCTGATGATAACCACTTCTCAAGTGTATCTTTGAAAAATACCTCGCACCCTTTAGTTGATCGAACAGATCTTCGATTCTCGGTAACGGATATTTATTTTTAATCGTGACCTTATTCAATTCTCGGTAATCAATGCAGAGCCGCATCGATCCATCTTTCTTCTTAACAAACAACAACGGCGCTCCCCATGGCAAAACACTCGCCTGAATATACTTCTTATCGAGCAACTCTTGCAATTGTACCATCAACTCTTTCATCTCTACCGGGGCCATTCTGTACGGTACCTTAGATATCGGGGCCATTCCCGGTAGTAAATCAATCACGAACTTGATTTGTCGATCCGGCGGAAGACCCGACAAATCATCTGGAAATACGTTTGCAAAATCTTTTATAATTGGTATCTCTTCTAACTTTGCACTCTGCTTCTGTGTATCAACTATATAGGCTAGGTATCCTACACATCCTTGTCTCAATAATTTCTTGGCTTGCATCACCGTCAAATAACTTGCTTGTCGAGGTGACTTGCTGCCAAAGAACACAACCTTTAACGGAGTCATAAGGTTAACACACTTCCTTTGGCAATCAATTACTGCTCCATAATTGAATAACCAATCCATTCCCAGTATGACATCAAATTCGCCAAGTCTAATTGGTATCAAATCCACCATCATCTCGTGACGTTTTATAGCCACTCTACAATTCCTATATATGTATCTTACAGGAATCACTTCCTTATTTGCAATCTCTATACTTAAGGGAAATTCTAATTCTTCCTGAGGCAAATCTAAATTCTGAGCAAATTCATCGGATATAAATGAACAAGTAGCACCCGAATCAAACAGTACATAAGCATTAATACCATTAATCGGAATGATACCTGACACCACATCCTTAGACAGAACAACATCTTACACGGTCATATTGACAGTTCTTGCAGTAGGTCGGCTTGACTGTGCTGGTCCAGTGATAGTCAATGCACCACCACCGTTGTTGTTTCCTTTTCCACCACTTGTACTTCCCGCTGGCTTCTTAGGGCAATCACGAGCCATGTGGTTTTTTGCACAGTAACTAAATCATGCTCCTTTCTTCGGACTAAAATAGTTTGGTGCAATGTGTCCCTCCTGACCATAGTTGAAACACACCTTCTTTCCCTTCAAACATACTCCAGTATGGTTTTTCCCACAAGTAGCACAAGCTTCAAACTTTTTCTTCTGCTGACTTCCCTACTGTCCTCCCATAATCTAATTCTAGTTCCACTTCCTCTTCTGATTGTTACTTCCAACATTACTCCCACCAACCTTATTCTCGCTATCATTCTTCCTCTTCTTCTGTTCTTGGTTGTACTTGGTCAAGGCATCGCTTCCACCTTCTGCAATAATTTCCTTTTCCAGTACAATCGCAAATGTATTTAGCTGGAACATTGAAACGTTGCTATACAGCCAGGGTTTCAATCCTTGTTCGAACCTTCGTCAGTATTGACTTGATAAGTGGCAAACCTTGCTAACTCGTTAAACTTCGCAGCATATTCAGGCACCGTCATTGTCCCTTGCTTCAGCTCTAGAAATTGTACTTCCAACTGATTCCGAGAACTCGCTGGAAAATTCATTTCGAAAAACATCTCCTTAAATCTATCCCACGCTATCACTCCTTGTTCCCAACGAACCTTAGTTGCCTGCCACCAGTAGCTAGCTTCAGACTTCAGCATGAACATTGCGAATGCAGTCTTCTGATCTTCGTTAACTCTAGCAACGTCGAACATCTTTTCCATTTCCATAATCCAGGTTTGGTCTTCCACTGGATTCATAGAACCTTGAAACTCTGGCGGTCCAACCGCTTTAAATTCCTTGAAAGTCGTAGCTTAAGCTTGCGGTTGATTCGCAAGTGCACCAGTTAACAGAGTTACCAACTGCTGAATCGGATTAGCGTTGGTCTCATTGTTATTATTAGAAGACCCCTCAGGAGGTGCTTGCTGATGTGGTTGTCTTCTTCTAGGAGGCATCTTCTGTTAAAATATATGCTTATCAGTTCATTACTCAACTTCTTGGGTATTTGAAGTTTAACTTAAGTATTCCAAGATTAAAGCTATACCACATAATATTTCAAATAAACTCTAATATTTTATTCATTCATAATGCTTTAAAACATACTAAAGATAGCATAACTGCTATTAACATTCAATTTCCTGAACTAGACAAGTTTCAGGATTACATACTCATATTATCCCTTTATTCATCTCAAAATAAGGGATTCACAATTTATTTATTCACATAATTAACCATATACTATTATCACTCTTATTTCTATCTACACATATTAAGAAGTCGCAAGGCTTCTCGATATTCCTCCTCCATAATACGATACGCTGTTCTACGAACCACGGCGAGTCTTCAAATTGAGGTGGATAATAATAGACTCGATTCTGGGCCCTATCAATCGCATAATTAAAAGCATAATCCATCTCCTTTATCTTGGCTTTCTTCATTTGGACCTTAGCCTCAGCATGATCTGCACGTTGAGTCGCCTTCATCCAAGCATCCTCTGCTCTTGCACGCTTAGTTGATTCCTCTTTGAAGTCATCTTTTAATTTCTCCATGTCAGTCTTCATCTTCTCGTTCACTGCCAAAAGATCTTCATTCTGACCCTTAGTATGAACTAAGTCCCACTTTATGTTTCCAAGTTTTGAGTCAAGCTCCTGAATCTCCACATCCTTCTGCTCCATCGAAGCATGATGCACCTCAACTATCTCCTTCAGCTCCTCAACTTCTTCCTGTAACTCTATGTTACGGTCATACAGAGCATCATACATCTCGGCTGATATGGAGTTTGGTGGAAACTCCACATGATCCTCTTCCTCATCATCCCTTGAACTATCCTCCTCGGGATCGGTCACAGGCTCATCCTCCTGGATCAACTATTCCTGCAATACATGAATATCTCGAGGTTCATCGTCTATAGGTACCTGAGGCATCACCTCTCTAGCTGGACTGGATCCTCCTTCACCAGACATCCTGACAACAAAATATTTTAAGTTTTACTTAACATTATCGATACGCGCGATCACATAAGTTATTAACACATAGCACATAATGTCTTTATTGTTTAGTTTTAATGGATGCCTTAATCCATTCCTTAAAACCCGATAAGAGTTAAACACCTCTATGTTTTCTGCTTCCTTAAAGGCTACTTCCTAAGGTTTTCCCACCTAAGGTTCATAACCTAAAGCTTTGATACCAACCTGTGACACCCCCAAATCTAGGTACTTTGTTCCCACAGGATTTGGTGTTCACTAACCAAAACATTACATCTAACTACCCATGATCAAAGGATAAAGACATAATTTAAATAACTTCAACAATAATCTCTCCCATTAAAGGGTTACATCAACATCTCAAAAACAATCCCAGGTAATCTAACCTTAAAATTATTACATCAATTGCGAAATACATTATAAAAGAAAACAAGTCTTATAATATCATGCATTCTAAATAATTTTCATCACTTAGACATCTTGCCTTTTCTTTGCTAGTAGATGGCTCATCAACTCTTTCGACTTTAGCTGCATTGTTAGTTACAAGAGTGAGCAAACAATTGCTCACTGATATAGAAGACAGTAATATTAACATAAGAATAAACAACGAATGCTGAACAACAATAATGAACTTGTTCTATAAATTGAAAATAGAAAACAAGTTCAAATTTAATATCTGAGGGTCTTAAGACCACGAACTATGTCTCCGGTATTTAGGTATTATTACCTTAACCTTAACAGTCATTAGATTGTACAGACTCTTTTTAACGTACTTAGGGGGATCAGCCCTTTGTACCATGTATTGTCCATAAACATCTAAACGTTACACGTACAAGATCCCCTATGTTAGGGTTGTTCGTCTCAATTTGAATTTAGAATTTCCGCACTAAAGAAAGTTTAGTTTAGAACTAGCTTATTAGTGTTTCTAGAATTTTAGAACACTTATTCAATTTCCATCAATAAAGGTTTAATACAAGAATGTATAACTGAACAAGGCTATCAAAGTCAAAGATCAGATATTAACAATATATAACTGAATAAACATGATACATATGTAAAGTACTATGTTCAAAAGAGTTAGAACAATCTCATTTGAATCGACGTATTAGAACAATGTATGCTTTGTATAATAATTAGAAAAGTGAAATTTGCTCGATGTAACGAATTAGATTACAAGAGCTTAATCAATCATATATAAGAATAAAATCTATAATATTGCTCAATAGAATTTAGGAACTTGCATTCATTAATAAAAGAATGAAGTTAGAAAGCTTACTCAATGTAAGAGTTAAAGTTTAGAAACTTGCACAATTATGAAAGTAGAGTTAGAGAACTTGCCTTGTTTGTAAGCTACACAAGTGGAAAATAATCTCCAATTACCCTACATACATCATTACAATCGCAACAGCAATTAGTTGTATGAATATTAACACTATGGGTATTAAACCATCATTTAGGTCACAACCCTATCCTAGCACCTGACCACGTTGGTTAACACCTTAATGATTCTGAAATCACACTATAAACCTTATCATTTATATTTAACTTTTGAAAACATCACATTTGGTTCATTACATAACTTATTCAAGCAATCACTTAATTTATTTTACACTGTACAAAACAACGCATGACAATCTGCTATTGTAGTTTATATTATGCCTTAACATTATTAACATGCATGTTAAACTAATATAAGTCCATTACATATGACCTGCAATTAAGTAGACTTCACTGTCTGTGATTGGTTACTCGCGCGGCCGCGCCAGTAATACACTGGGTCACTGCGCACCTGCGCGACGCAGCGCGTCCGCACCCAAATACTGCACGCCCGCACGACGCAGCGCGCCCGGGCCCAAATACTGTGCACCCACGCTACAGACTGCTCGCCCGCGCGATGCTTTAGTTCCAGTTTTTTACAGACGCGAACTAATACTCTGATATAGGCAAAAAATCTCAATTCTACAGAATTTCTCCCAAATTCAACATCTAACACTTTGTCATATTATAGTTATACATGCTAAACACCATTCTATATACAAAAATATTATATAAACATCATTTTCGTACTTTCTAACCCATACTATATGAACATAACACTAATATTTCATTTTTTTCCTCAATCCTAATTTCTCATGAATTTGACAACTGATATACAATCACAGATGATAACCAACCAATTTATCAAGAGTATACATATATTCAATTATCCATGTGACTTAATAATTCATAGAAAATTTCCACAGAGAACTCAAAACACAAAATTTTAGAACTACAATATACCTTAATCCTTGTTTATTGAAGCAATTGATGACAATCCTTTTCCAAAACCTTTCTCCTCCAACTCAATATCACTGTGTTTTTTTTCTCTTTTCTTCCAAGCTCTCCCTCTAACTCTCTGATATCTAGTTAGCTTTAGGCATAGTAATAGAATGCGTATAATAAACCCACGTACTCTTCCGTTAGAAAATAACATAAGGCGTCAGTTGAATAATGCCAAAGGCCACAAGGCCTTGTTTAGCTAACCAAAAACTCCCCCAAATTAAATTATTTTTATATTATTTATATTATATAGTTCCACTTGTCACACATGCAACACATTAAATAGCTTATAATAATAATAATAATAATCTTATTATCATTATACTTATAATTTAATAAATAATTATATATCCAATTTAATTAATAAATTAGACACATCACTTTATTTAATTTATTTATTTCCTTTAAATTAAACAATTCATTTAATTTAATTATTTTCTTAAATATTAAACAATTGATTTAATTTAATTATTTCCTTAAATTAAATCCATTAAATAAAATTATCATTACTCAATTTAATTAATTAATTTAGTTACTAAATTAATTCACCATATTTCATCAATTATTTATTTTTCTCAATAAATAAGTAATTTAAAATATTTATTTAATTCAATAAATATTTAAATTAAATTACAAATTTCTCGATTTTTACAGCCACTTTCAACGTGGTCAAAGAGTTCTATGCTAACGCCGAGGATAAGGCACCTTTCAACGCATTTGTGCGGGGTCATTTGGTCCCATTCAGTGCTGATGCCATCAACATATATTATCAATTGCTGGTGCCTAGACAGTGTCAATATGCTCACTTGAGGGATTTTGACCCTGACTATGAGAAGGTCCTCAAAGAAATGACTAAGCCGGGAACAACGTGGATAAAGGGTCGAAAAGGAGGCACGGTGTTTCATAGCAAATATCTCAATCGGTATGGGAAAATTTGGTACGCCTTCTTATGTGCAAAACTGTTGCCATCCACGCACACCTCGGACGTGACCAAGGAAAAGGCACTACTTCTATTTGCAATTATGCAAGACTTCATCATCAACGTCGGAGCAATAATCAATTTTTCTATTCACCGATGCCTACGGGGCAATTTTTCGGTCAGCTTGCCACACCCATCCCTCATTTTTGGGTTGTGTCGCCAAGCAGGAGTTCGATGGTCTAATGATGAACCAACCCTAATGCCGCTGCAGCTGCTAGATTCAAGAATGATAGCATGATATTCGGTGTGGGCTAGAGGTGAATCACATCCCTGAGGTTTAGGTTTTGTATTTCCATCAGCATCAGAGGACGAAGTTGACGCTGAAGATAGCTCGCATGATGAGGATGAGACTATGGGAGAGCAGGGAACTGAGGCGACACCATCTTCCGATGCCATATCTAGCCCTCAGTTTCTTGAATTTCATATGTTTGATGCAATGAACTTGTCATCCGCATCCCTGAACACGACACTCCAGAGCTTTAATCCAACAACACAATTTCCATATCAACAGCCGACCCCAATGCCACGATTTTCACCAAGTGACTCCGATAATAAAGAACACCACACACCACCACCCCAGGCTTGAAGGAATTACAGGGAGGTCCTCATGTTTTATTGCTATATGTTTACAATGAGGGCATTGTAACTGTCAAGTTTGGGGGATTTACATTAATGTTTGCATTTCATGTTTGTATATTTATTAAGCTAGGATTGCATAGTAGTTTATTATTTTGTTTAGGTTGATAATCTGTTGCATTTATGTAATCATGCATTTGCATAGTAGCTTAGGAGCATATAGTCAGTTTATTATTTAGTTACATTTATGTTATGTTTATCTATATATATATAAAAAAATATTTAGTTAAACATTGTATTAATTTTGCGTATGTCTAGCAGTTGTTGTAGTTCATGTTGTTATGGCCAATGATGAGATATAAGAATAAGTTAACCAATACAACATTGATTATTAGAACTGTGATATAATTTTTGCTATGAATCGAGTCTTGTGCTTGTTTGAAACTGGTATAAAAAGGTTGGCACGCTAATAACATCTTTGTTGACTGGTCAGTTCAAATTGATACATAAATAGTTTCTAAAGGATAATGCTAGGGTGAATGAGAAAACGACAAGGATAGGCAGTAAAGGGGAAAATTAGGCAAGAACCTAAGTTTGGGGGATTATATATGGGGTATATAAGCTTTACCTATAAAGAAAAAAAAAGAGATTATATATCGTGACTAGTCTGGTTTCGGGGCCTCTGTTACTTGAGCAAGTACGCCCGAGGAGATTGTCTTTACACCTAGCGTCCTAAGGTCTTTTATGGTTTGGGTGTCGTTGGTCGAAAGCTCGCCAAGGGGTAGCACTGTTAGCCTAATGGGATGAGACATTTTGCACAGTCATGGGTGTATTTTCTAAAAAAAAAGTGGCAATATAATGGGAAAAGAGCAAAAAGCTCCCGTGAATATATATATATATATATATATATATATATATATATATATATATATATATATATATATATATATATATATCAATAAAGTATAAGTACCCTGTGTGAACCCTTGAAAATAGTAATTGCTTAGTTTTAGTTAGAACTCGCCTGTTTTTGAACTTTTTGAGTTTGTCCTATATGATTCCTTCTAAGAAATTGGTTATGTATTGAATTTGAGTCTGTATCAGTTATCATGGATGTAGAGCACACGCGCACACTATACCAGTGATAATGGTTTAAGATTTGAGAACTAATAAGGAATTTTTGACCAGTTTTGGGTGATTAAGATTGTATTGTTTGCTTGTTTTCCCTGAGGCCGGCGAGATAATTGTGATTCTGTGACACTGTTGGATTCGAAAAACATATAGATTAGATACATTGCATATCGTTGCATTGCATTACACAGCATATTTATTCTGTGATTGTGCTCGAGGACTAGCACGGTTTAAGTTTGGGGGATTTTGATAAGTGGATTTTATATCCACGAATCAATGTCCATTTCAAGCTTAATCGTTGTTACTCTCATGTTTTCATGTTCGTTTTTACTCGTTTCGTGTTCTTTTATGTGCAAGGTGGTTGTTGTGGAAAGTAGTGAAGAAAATGAGGCATTTGGAGCATATTTGGGGCAAGTTTGGAAAATGGAACCAGTCAACTAACAGTGGCCATGCCCGCCAGGGCGGGCCTATTTTTCTTTGTACCCCCCGCCGGGGCGGGGGTACCGAAGTCTGGAGTGTCCTGTGCGTTTGAAACTCGGCTGGAACAGGGATTATTATGACTTTGTGTGGCCTGTGGACTCTACTTGCCGAGGGACTTCGACTAGAACTTTGTGGTAGTTATATATTCATCAACAAACAATGAATTAGGCATCACACGCAAGGCAAATTACAAAGTTTAATTCCAATTTTTCATAGCAAGCTTTGGAGGAGTATTAAGGCTATGTGAAGGGTGCTTTGCATTATTCTTCATCTTAGTTCTATATTTGTAATTGAAAGAATGTTATCTTTGAATTATTCAGTTTTTATTTCATTCATTATGAATTAATTTACTTTTTAGGCTTATGGTGGATCCTTAAGGTAAAACGATGATTTTATAACTTTGATTTCCAGTTCAATAAGCTATTTTCTAGTTTATCTATATTAATTTGAGCTTGAATTTATGAATTTCCTGATCAACAATTCTTTGTGGATTTGTGTTGAATTGAGAGAGGATATTCGAATCTAGACTTAGTTAATATAGCGTGTGTTCATGAATTTTGTGAATATCAGATTCTTGATGAATGTTAAGGTAGAGATATGCTTGACATCACATGTAATCGGATAGAGAACTTAATCTTAAACCTTCTTTAATTATAATTCACATAGAGATATTGAGTTAGTTGATTAAGGTGTTTAACTTGTTTCTATCTAATTTGTGGATTTAAGTTAATACGGTATTAGTGCATCGAGATGTGGTTAGTACTACATTCGTGTTCTTGATTAATGAACTGGGGTAGTGATTTGAGTTGGAATAAAGGTGTAGAAATCAGAGTGAAGCTTAGGGTGAAATCATAAGTCTAATCCTCCATTAATTGTTTGAAATTCCAGATTTTGATATTTGTGATTATTTTATGGTAGTTTATTTATTTCTTAATTTAGTTTCTATATTTTAATCATTGAATTGGACAGTTTAATAAAATTAGGATTAATAGGAAATTGGTAATTTTAAGGTTAAGTTTCTTACTAAATTGTCTCTGTGGGAATGATACTCTACTCATTACTATATTGCTTGTTGACCACGTATACTTGCGTGTTGTGCGTATATAGATTTTACCCAACAGTGTGGCGACCAGCTGATCCACAATTCTTTGACCTTTAATGGACTTCTGTGTCACGTAAACAATGTCAAATTGTTGTAGGATCAACTGCCATCTGGACAGTCGGCAGTTTAGCATGGGTTTACTGAACACGTACTTGAGAGGATCCACGTGGGATATGAGATGGGTTGTGTGACCATGGAGGTAATGTTGTAACCTCATGGAAGCCCATGCTAAAGCACAACAATTCTTCTTAATCAGAGTGTACTTGTGTTCACTGCTGCTGAATCTTTTGCTGAGGTAGTAGATAGCTCGCTCTTGGCCTCTATCGTCTTTTTGTCCCAGCATGCAGCCCATAGCATTGTCACTTATAGACAGGTATATGAACAGGTGAACATCATCCCTGAGTGGTACCAAAATAAGAGCCTTGACTAGCTGCTCTTTGATTGTAAGGAAGGCCTTCTGGCACTCATCATTCCATTTCATGGAGGAGTTCTTCCTTAACAACTTTAAGATAGGTTCACAGGTTGCTGTGAGTTGAGAAATGAACCTGCTAATGAAGTTGATTCTTCCAAAAATCTCCGTATTTCCTTCTCTATTTGAGGAATGGGCATTTCTGTAATGGCCTGGATTTTGGTGGGATCCAGCTCAATCCCCTTATGGCTGACTAGGAATCCTAGCAACTTGCCTGATTTAACGCCAAAGACGCATTTGGCCAGATTCAACTTCAAGTTGTACTTACATAACCTATTGAAGAGCTTTCTAAGATGGTCTAAGTGGTCTTCCTCCTTCCAGAATTTGACAATGATGTCATCCACATAGATCTCTATCTCCTTATGCATTAAATCGTGGAAAAGAACCATCATGGCTTGCTGGTAGGTGGCTCCGGCATTGATAAGGCCGAATAACAACCGTCTATAGCAAAAGGTTCCCCAAGGCGTGATGTATGCAGTTTTCTCACGATCCTCTTCAGCAACCATGATCTTGTGGTACCCCGTAAAGTAATCAGCAAAGGAGTATATACCGTATTGAGCAGTATTGTCAATGAGAACGTGGATAAATGGCACGAGAAAGCTATCTTTAAGGCAAGCTTTATTCAGATCCCAGTAATCTATACAAACTCGCACCTTTCCTCTAGGTTTAGGTACGGGAACGATGTTGGATATCCATTCAGGATATATGGACACCATAATAATACCAGCTTCAAATTGTTTCATAATTTTTTCTTTAACCTTTATACTCCACTCAAGTTTCAATCGCCTAAGCTTCTGCTTAACTGGCTTAAATCCCTCTTTAATGGGAAGGCGATGAAGGACATTGTCAGTGGACAAACCTACCATGTCTTCGTGAGACCATGCAAACACATCCTGGAATTGGGTTAGTAGTGTAACCATGTCATTCTTCTAGTTTGGAGTGAGGTCTGAACCAATCTAGATTAACTTAGGGCTTTCTAAGGTTCCGAGATTGAAGGAGGTGGTCTGATCAAGGTTGGGTTTAGGTTTATCGTCGACCCATTCTTTGATCTCCTGAGGTATCTCAATGTCCTCTTATATTTCCATCAAGTCTGAGTCCAACTTTTCTTCAAAGTTACAATCCTTGTGGAGAAGAGGCATCTTATCAGCAAATACAGGCACATCTAAATTCAAAGTCCTGAAACAAAATATGCTTTCACTTAATATGTAAGACCCCAACTTTTATAAATAAAGATGAATTTTCTATAATTATCATTTTTGAATATTATGGAGTTAATTTGATATAATGTTATAGTTGTGGGTAATATTTATAAATTTTACAAAGTACGCAAGTTGCTATATAATATTCGATTGGTCGGGGAATATTCGTTTTAACAGGGAATATTCGTACAACGGCACAATCATTGGTGGACCCCATAATAGAATTATTGTCGGATTGAGAAAATGACAAAAATATTTTATTAAAAATAACGGCAGAAGTTTTACCATTGATACTGTTGAACTACTCGGTAGTAAAAGTACAGTAATACGTGTCGTTGCATAGTAGCACACGGTATTGATTATTAATGCTTATGTGAGAAGTCACTCAGTTTGATTAAATTATTGTCAGTTAATAATATGAATTATTTAGCGATAATGAAGTTTTGTTTTATTCGTATTATTAACGTAATAAAACAGAAACATCTTTTTATATAAAACAGAATACTTTATTAAAGTTATTCTATAAATAGAATATATTTTATTTTATTTAAAAGATTTTTCTTTAAATATGGACCGTCAGATTAAAGTAATCAATCTGGACCGTTCATGGATTAGTTACTATGCATTCTATTTTTCTATAAATAGCAGCTCATTCCTTCATTATTTCTTACGAATTCACTGAACTCTAGAGAGAGAAACTATAGAGAGAAACTATAGAGAGAGAGAAGAAAAGTATTCTGCTACTTAACTACTTCCTTATTTCAGTTCTTCTTTAAAACGGTAAGGGGTGTTATTCTTTCTTATTCATGAAGAGAACTGTTGTTATTCCATTTCTTATTATTCTGTTGGAATAACATGTATACGCGGTCTACCCTATACTTGGTGACATTCTTCTATTATTCTGTTGGAACATCCTGTCTGTGTGTTTTACACCAGACCTGGTTCCGTCTTTATTATTATTCTGTTGTAACATCCTGTCTGTGTGTTTTACATCGGACCTAGTTCCGTCTTTATTATTATTCTATTGGAACATCCCGTCTGTGTGTTTTACACCGGACCTAGTTCCGTCTTTATTATTATTCTGTTGGAATATCCTGTCTGTGCGTTTTACGCCGGACCTGGTTCCATTATTTATTATTACGTTGGAATAACCTGTCTGTGCGATCTATCGCATGCATGGTGATTTCTTTTGTTATTCCATTCTTTATTATATTAAGTTGGTTAAGTTTTGACTTCTATACTCCATGAAATTTGTGGAATATCCTTTATAATTGTGTTTCATCCAGTATCTTTTCATGAAAATATTCTTCTAAGCATTCTTGAATTTTACTCCACAAAGCAGTATCATGTTGACAATTTGGACATTGTTAATTCTTGGATAAATTAATTCTTGAACTTGTTTTATTGAATTCTTATATCATTGTCATCATCCTCATGTTTATAAAATGTTAAAAATCATCTTTGGCCTATAGTGCATAGATGGACTTGGTATGATTATGACCAGGGATTATTCGGTATAATCATGACCGTAATGTTACAAATGATGTGGTAAAAGTCCTCATTGGCCCGTAGTACATTGATGGACAGTTGTTGGCATGATCATGACCATTAATGAATACACGAATATCCTTGGCCGTAGTGCAGGGGTGATTCGATGATGTGAATTATTTTATTAAGCTGAGTCCCAGCGATAACAGTGTTGAAAAACTTTTTAAATCATAGAAGATAGTAGATTTTATTTTCTACTTGACTCTTTTAATGGAATGCTTGTTCCGCTGCAGTTAAACTTGATGTTCGTTATATTTTATCAGTTTAACACTGTTGAAGGCTAATGATAATTTATACTGCATTATCTTAGTCATAATATTTCTTACTGGGCTAGTTGAGCTCACCCTTTCTTTCACTGTTCTCTTCAGGAAATGAGAATATAGTTGGGACGAGTCGGGGAACGGAGTGATGGACCAGATGATAGTATTAGTAGTCCTCACTATTCTGTTAAATAGTGTGACAATAATTGTAATGAGGAATCCTTTTGAGTTTGTATAGTCTCTAGTAGACAATAATTGTATTCAAACTCACAGTTATGTTTTGTCGTATTGTACACGACAGTTGTATTTGTATTCTGTACCATGTATATGACGACCCAAGATGGGTAATGTATACCTAATTTTGGGGGCGTCACATAATATATATGAAACTATTTAATCATACAAAGTGTTAGCATGTGCTGACAAAATAACTTCTAATACTGTATAGAAAAGTAAGCAGTTATGATATCTATAGGGCAGAATGAGTTTCTGCCCATTTTACCCTTGTCGACCAATGTAAGGAGTGTTGCTCCAATTATCGAGGGCAAAGTCCTGGTGGTCTGTAGTGATGGAGGGGCTGTCATCGTCCTCCTTCTCTCGAATGATGACCATTATGTCTGGGCAATCATTGTCTGGGTTGTACCTGTTTGTATGTTCATCATGGACATTGATGCGTATGCCTGACATCATCCTGACGATGTCTTATTTAATTCTTCGTTCCTCTTCTTCCACTTTGGGATCTGGAACAAAGACTTCTTTCTCCTTTACCGGCATCGGTTTAGGAAATAACATGGCCATCACATGGGCAGGCACCTTTACTGGAGATTATGCGGGCTCAGGATTTGTAGGTGGAGATAATTGCCATGTGGCTGAAGCTGAAGGAATCTGCTTATGCTTATGCTGATTCTTGTGACTAGAACTGGCAGAATAGCCTAGTCCGGCTGTCCCGGTTTGACTGGACATTTGAGTCGGGCGCTTAATGCCTTGTTGATTTTTACCCAGCCCTTGTCCAGGTTGGTGACCCAATGACATCATTTCTTGAGTAGCTGCCATCACTTCGACAGAAATCTTGGGTGTGAGAGGTGGCGGCCTAATAGGATGGTAGTGCGTGTTGCTCACCTCCAGGGCATGAAAATTGACCAACTCAACTTCTGAATTGAAGCTTATGAGTGGTATGTCACCTTGTTCAGAACATTCCAGTTCAGCATTAACCGTGACTAGGCTGTCGTTAGTGATGTATTTAAGTTATTGATGAAGAGTGGAGGGGACGGCCCCAGCCATATGAATCCACAGTCTTCCCAATAGCAGGTTGTATCCTGTATCTATCTTGAGTACGTGAAAAGATACGCTGAATATGTGGGGACCAATCTCAATTGGCAGTTCAATCTCTCTGATTTAATTCCGGCGGGATCCGTTAAAAGCTTTAATAACCGTATGACTACTTTGGATCCGTTTAAGATTGACGTTCATCTTCACCAAAGTAGCATAAGGACAGATATTCAGAGATGAACCTCCATCTATCAAGACTCCAACTAGCATGTATCCGGAGGACAAAACCGTAATGTGCAACGGCTTGCAATGACCGGTTCCTTCGGGCGGTATGTTATTATTAGTGAAAGATATCACATTGTTGTAAAAAATGTGATCAACCAAATGTTAAAAATTTTCCACATCCACTGATTTCGGCAATTAGGCTTCTTCCAAAACCTTTAGTCAGATCTTCATGTGAGCCTCAGAAGAGAAAACCAAGTCCAATATTGAAATTTGATGTGGAGCTTCTCTTAAGCTTAAAACCACCTTGGCTTCATTATGACCCATAGTACGGAGGAATTTTTTAATTTTCTCCATGGGAATTTTCCCCTTTGAGTTAATGGTTGGATTCATCACTAGTTGGGGAAGATACAGTGGATTTTCCTTCAACACTGCAGCAGTTGTATGCGAGGTGGATCCTTCAGCTTCTCCATAATTCTAGGGGACTTTTTATAAGCTGTTAGTAGGATATTGTGGTCTGAAGGGTAAGCTAATTGGCTCTGGTGCAACCACTTTCAAAGGATTGTCAACTCCTTTGAGTTGAATTGCTTGTATTGTGAATGGTTTAATAGTCCCATCAGTCTCAGTGGATATAACTGCCACCAGTCCCTTCCATTTAGTAGGACAAGTATTTTCACTTTCAAATAGCACAGTATCGTTGTTTGCCAGTTGCAGGACACCGTTGTTAATCTGATTTTGAATAAGGTGGTGGAGTGCCCAGCATTCTTCTGTGTTGTGACCGCGAGAATGGGAGTGATACTGACATACTCCATCAAAATTGAACCGTCCTAAACGAGGGTTAATTGGAGGTAGGAGGGAAGTGATCCTTCCTTCATTGATCAACATCTGAAGTATCTCCTCCATAGGTTGGCCTAGGTATGTAAATTCCCTTCTATTGGAAAAATCCCAACGGGCCTTGGCATTTGCTCTCTTCGTAACTTTGTCCTCCAGTGTTTCATTTTCTGAAGACGATGATGGAGTATTCATAACAAAAGGAAGGAGACTAGCATGCTCCTGACTAAATAATTGGCGTGTGACTTGATGTTGATAGACCTCCAGTTCTACCAATTGGTTAAGTTGCTCACGCAGAGCATTCATTTTCTGTTTCATTATAAATTAGAACTTTGCATAGTCCCATTTGTTAGCACCATCCTTGCTGGTTTAGGAAGATCCACCATTAAAATTGGAACTCTGTCCACTGCTCCAATTAATCATATTGACCTCTTCTTCTTTGTGTTAAGGAAGAGGATTGTCTTGCACATAGGGTTGATCTGGCTTGGTGACCATGATCTCACCGTTGTCTATTAAATCTTGGATCTTGTGTTTCAAGGCCCAACAATCTTGAGTATCATGTCCAGGTGCCCCGACATGATAAGTACATTTTCGAGTAGCATTAAAACCCTTCCCATTCGGGTTGGTTGGTGGAAGAAGATGTGTGATTTTCTTCTGAGTCGTCAGAAGAGTAAGAATATTTTCGAACGAATCCTCTAGGGGTGTGAACACTTGAGGGCATTTGACTTCTCCACCCTTAGGCACTGGAGGGTTTGAAGACTGTTCTTGAAAGGGAGAGTAATTTTTCCTTTGGATAGGCATCTTCTGACTACCTTTCTAACCTTGTAGTATCAAGGAAACATCCTCCTCTTTCTTTTTATGGACCCTTCGGGGGTTGTTTCCATAATTTCTGGACTAGATGTGCTCAGCAACAGCTTTAAGGGCAGATAGGTCTTGAATCTTTCCTGACTTCAACCCCATCTCAGCCATCTCCCCGTGTTTAATCATTTCAGAGAATGGTTTGCCAATACCAGCTAACATTTTCTCATAGAAAGGAGCTTCTTGTATGTCTATGAAGGTCATCACCATCTCTGACTCATTCATAGAGGGAATAACTTGAGAAGCATGGCGCCTCCACCTTTAAGTATACTCTCTAAAAGATTCATTGGTTTATTTCCTGACTTTAGTAATTTGGTACCGATTAGGTGCCATCTGAGACTGGAAGCTGTATTGAGTGAGGAAAGCTTGAGCTAGCTCTTCCCAGTTATGGATCATTGAATTGTCTAATCTGGTATACCATGAACGGGCTTCTCCAGTTAGACTCTTCTGGAAGAGCTGCATCCTGAGCTTCTCGTCCTTGCCGTAAGATCCAAGTTCTCTAATGAATACCTTCAAATGTGTGTAAGGATCTCCTAACCCATCATACTTTTCAAAGTAAGTAGTTTTGAACTTCTTTGGATAATGAACACTAAGGAATATATAAAGGTCAGCATATGAAACACTCCCGTGTGCTCCAATTCCTTTGAGAGAACGAAGAGTTTCTTCCATCTCAAGAACCTTCTTTCTGATATCATCGGTGTCTAGATCTTCTTTGAGATGGGTGGTATCATGCTTTTTATTGGTTGGATCCAACTGAAGCTCAGGTACTGTAATGGCTTTATCATAACCTTGGGTTCCTCTTTGTGTAGAGGATTCAGCATGTATGGGTATCCTTGTACCCTGAGTAGATTGGTGTAGTTCTTTAAGCAGAACATCCAAATCTATGATTTGTTTACTTAATTTGTCGAAATCTTCGTGGGTGACAGGATTAAGATTATCCTGGTCAGATGAAGACATAATTGGCTGTAGGCTCGTGGCCTTTTCAGACTTTGACCGGGTAATGGGTCCGATTATTTCCTTGCGAAAAACTGACGTAGTTTAGTTTTTAGGGATTGTATAAATGTTTACATGCTATATGATGTATCCATTTTAGGAGTATTATCTTGCAAAATGGATGTTAGTTGTTTGTAATACAGGATAGCAAGTATATGCATGTGCACATATTTCTTCATATTTCTCATTACATGGAGATGAATATGAAATGAAATTACAAGTAATTGACTTTACAAGTAATTTGAAAATGAGAAAGCATGAAGAGACTCTTCTCCGAGTTTGGTTTATCAGAGGCTGACCTATCTTAGGTTACTTTCGCGACTTTTTGGCATGAAGGTCCCCAAATCATCGCAATTTACTCGACGGGAAGTTAATCCAGTCTTTCAACTGGAGCAAATTTGGGTGGTGCCTTTCCTGAGCCTCATTGGAATTAGTCTTCCTATGAGTCCAGTAATCAAACACCGACAGGATAGCCTCCTGAAGGAGGAACCACATAACATACATTCACATATAACGTATCTCACTGTTTATAAAAATGATGACATGTGCGAAGCACTAATATCACAAGCAGATATAATGTAAAGCATTAAGTGCAGTAAATATATGCATTCGTACACATTCATCATAAATGTAAATGCAACATCCACACACAAGCATATAACAATTTTGAAAAGATTGTAATAGCGACTTTAGTCCTCTTACTAGTGTCCCCAGTAGAGTTGCCACCTGTCGACGTCGAAATTTTATTTGTCCCTTTTTTGTTCTTGTTCTTTGGTGTTCTCATGTTAGGTGAGATTTGTTTGAAAAAATAAGTTGTGAAAAGGTCTGACATTTATATGTCGACGATTTGACTGTAAGAGTCGCCTGCTGATTTTTTAACTGGTTGTACCAACACAGCCGAGAAAAGGTTTACACATTGACTCAGTGATGTGACACTACTAAACGGGTCTGTAAAAACGAGATTCATTAGGGTCCGGGGACTTGCTTATGCTGAGGGAAGGTGTTAGGAACCCCCAACATCTGTGTTATCACGATGACCGCCACTTTTCAAGAAACTGTTATATGAATGTGTGTGTGTGTGTGTGTGTGGGTCAATGTGGTATTATTTGGAAGTAGTGTGAGGCCTCGTTCGCACCTATATACACAGGGTTTGAATTTATGTAAAAATTCTGTTTTAAACAGGATATAGCAGTGAAGTTTTGCAAAAGAGATTTTTCAAACCCTTATGTTCAATTGTAATTGAGACCTTTTGATATCTTCATTTTATTATGTGTTTTGCTTGATTACTTTTATTTTCGAGATGTGAAGCATCTTCGAGAAAATAATGTACAAAATGATGCCGAATTCCTCATGGGCATAAAAACCATTGAGAAAATCCAAACACCGCGAATAATTTACAAGCTGCTTACAGCTGAAAATGTCCATCACGGGAACCGAATCTAGATTCAGTAGACTGAATCTGTGATCACATGATTCCTAGGCTCACATGATACCACATTTTATATGAAAGCTGTAAGCAGTTATATATATATATATATATATATATATATATATATATATATATATATATATATATATATATATATATATATATATATATATAGACATGATCAACCACCACGAAGCACCTCCATGGGGGATCAAAAATATAAATAAAGCTGTAAAAGCAATCAACTGCCTTGAAGTAAACTCCAGGCGGGACGAAATGTAAAGAAAATAGTAAAAACGGTCAACCGCCGTGATGTAAACTCCAGGCGTGACAAAATGTATATATATATATATATATATATATATATATATATATATATATATATATATATATATATATATATAAACGGTAAACGCACAGGATGTAAAATTCAGGCTCATCGAACAGAGTTCGACAACAGTTCATATATATATATATATATATATATATATATATATATATATATATATATATATATATATATATATACAGAAATGATCAAGTAAGGGATCTCTTACTTTCTTAAAATGAGAGACTTTTTTTTTGTTTTTTTTTTTGCTTTTTTTTTAAAACAACTAAAAAAAAGTTTAATATTTTATGGAACTGAAATTTTTCCTAATACAATGTTTTGGGCGTGTTTTGAATACCTATACCAAAAAGTGGTGGTACAGTCTGCCTAGACTGTACATACATGTTTTGTTATACGTACCCAAATCACACCCAAAACACTGTATTATGAAAAAATTTCAGTTCCATAAAATATTAAACTTTTTTTTAGTTGTTTTAAAAAAAAGAAAAAAAAAAGTCCCTCATTTTAAGAAAGTAAGGGATCCCTTACCTGATCGTGACCCTATATATATATATATATATATATATATATATATATATATATATATATATATATATATATATATATATTTAATATACAAAAGAAATAAAAGCCATGGACCAAAGTCTGGGCAAACACACGCAACACGACTCTCAACGTGAAGAACGGTGTGTGCAAAGATTAAGAGAAAGGCTTTAAAGTGTGTAAGAAGACTTATAGTGGGCTGCCAAAGAAGACTTCAATAGCTTTAAGTGGATGAACACTCGGCTCTCGCCGGTAAAAATATAGCTATATGTGAGCTTACAAGTGTTTAAAATGAGAAAGTACTCAGTTTAGGGTGTGTACAGAGCAAATTTGACAGGGTTTCCTCGTCTTTTTTCTTTTAAAATGGCAACTCCAAGCCCTCTATTTATGATAAGTAGGTTTTATACCTACTTATCCGGTATCTGTTACTTGAATTAGTTGTTCAAACTCGTGTTTCTTAGTTACTTTTCATACATTTTGTGTTTATTTTGTAGATTATATGCTTGGGTATGAAAACACAAGAAAAAGACAACTATTGGCTTGAAGAAGTAAGGGAAAGCAATTTGGACTTCTTTTGGACTAAAATACGCAAGCAAATGCAAGACGGGGAGATTGAAGGACTTTTAACACCAAGTTGGATGCATGTTCTTGGCTTGGAACTTGGATTTTATTATAGATCTACTTCTTAGCTTTCCAAAACATCTTGAATCGTCCCAATCGGAGTTTGGATGCGAGAGTTATGGCCTTTTCATCAACAAAGATCAAAGCTAAGAGTTGTCATGCTTGCCATTTACATAGCATCTACTTCAAGCCCGATTTCCACCTTGATCCAATCCGAATCTATCAATTCTCAAAGAATGAAAGTTGTAGAGCTCGTCGATATCTTCGATTTGATAGGTGGAAAACCTCATAACTCTTTCCGGATCAAAAGTAATGACCGTTTTACTAGAGGACATTATAGTAGAAAAAGGATTCCCGCCGGGGCGGGCTTTCTATGTATAAAACCCCCGTCGGGGCGGGGGTACGGGCTGCAAATCAGTAGCAAAGCCAGTCAGGGTGGGCTTTTTATGAAGGAAACCCCCGTCGTGGCGGGGGTACGGGCCATAACACGTTTTTGATGCATTTTGGGTCGAATTTTGATACATTTTTGACTCCAAATTGGATTGGGTTTGTTACTAAGTTAAAAATTAGACTTGTAACCTATAAATACATGATGAGAGGTATAAAGGATTCCAATATAGATTAGATTAGAGAGAATTCCATTTGATTAGATTAGAGTAGATTAGGACCAAAACTCTAGTTCTTATGAGATTTGGAGATTGAAACAACTTAGAGACCATTGAAGATTCAAAGTAGGAGAAAAGAGAGAGCATCAAATCTACAGACAATAGATTCTATCTTCTCATCATCTTCTATCTCTGTCTTTTAATTTTTATTCAATTGTGGATTCTTAGTTTTAATTCAATGAACTAATTCTTTGTTTGAGATTACAATGGATCTTATTGTGTAGTTTATTTTAATATGCTTCGCTATCAATAATTATGTTCTATCGTGAGGATTGTCTATTGTGATTTGTGTTAATTATTTAATTGCCTAGCTGACAATTACCGTGATAATCTATATGAACTCGAGAAATGAAGTTTAGATTTAGATCTGATCATGATAGCATGTGTTTGTGATTTCTGCATAGATGGAATTCATGATTCGTGTTTAGGATAGAGATATGCCTTTATGCCATATGCAATCTTATAGAGAACATGTGCTTTAAATCCTTTTTAATTGTAATTCACATAGAGATATATTGGATTAGTTAATTAGAGTGTCTTGCTTAATTCTATTATCTATGGATTTAAGTGAGTATGTGTATTATGCATCGAGAGGTGGTTTTATCTACTTTAGTTTTCTTGATTAACAATTTAGGATAGAAAATAATTGATGAGGAGTTTGTTAACTTAAATGAAGCAATAAGTGAAGTTGTGATCTTAAATCTCCGTAATCTGATTTTTAATTAGTGGTGATTAGAATTAGTGTAATTAAGTAATTTAATTTATATAATTTGAAATTCATTCGTTTAAATAAGATTGAGTTGGTTACGGGTTAGTACTTGGTAATTTTTATTAAACAATTCCTCGTGGGAACGATACTCTACTTTCACTTTATTACTTGTTGATCACTTATACTTGCGTATTGTACGTAACTAGATTTTACCCAACAAGTTTTTGGCGCCATTGCCGGGGAATTAGTTTAATATTTTTTTTGCCAATATTAGCTTCAATCAAATTAGTCTTAATTTAAACATTTTTTTTATTTAATTCTCTCCCTAATTTTCTTTCTTTTCGGGTACCATGGCTGGATGCAATTATCAATGGCCTTATTCGAATATAACTCAGCCAAGGGATACAAGAATTGATGGACTCAATGCCTTTTTTGCATTATCAGCACAACTTGAGACACTTTCGAGGAGGTTGGACGTTGTTACAGCCCAACATATTCGAAGTATAGCAGTTACGTGCAATTATTGTGCTGGTAATCATCTGAGTCATCAATGCACCATCAGTCTTGGGCCGGCCCAGTATGGGGGTAATTACCTCAACTAGTATGCATATGATAATTATCATCAAGTTTGGGGGTATCACCCGGATTCTTCATGGAGCTATACCTATCAAGACCAATACTACGCTCCAAATCTAACATACACATCGGAATTCTCATATCCAGATCCATTGCCACAAGGAGAAAAGTCAAATTTGGAGCAATTATTGTCAAAGCTCATAGCAAACCAAGAGAAAAGAATGATGAGTCAAGAAATATCAAGCCATAATTTTCAGAACCAAATGGAACAACTCATCATTAATTCAACCCATGGTCCTCAATACATGGATTCCAAAATTGAGACAGATAATTCAAGCTTGGAGGAATTGTTGTCCAAGTTCATAGCATCAAATGAGGAGAGGAGGATTAATCAAGAGCTGTCAGTTCAAAATTAAGAGATATCAATTCAAAATCTACAGAACCAGATGGATCAAATGCTCAAACCCTTGAACAACTGTCCTCAAAATAATTGGTGTTATGACGAGGATTCTGAGATTGATGAAGTGCCCGAGTCAAATCTACAACTGGAAGAGACACGAGATGTTGAAAAAGAGGAGACAAGTGGGGATAATAAAAATAAGGTTAGTGAAGAACTAACTATGAGTACCAACGAGGATGAGCCGATGTTATTAGTGCCCCAAGTTCCTTCTCTGCCAAAGATCAAGGGTCCAGTTAGATTTGCAAAATTGTGCCCACTTGGTTGTTATGTCGTCGGCAAGGCTCTTTATGACATGAGAGCTAGTACAAATATAAAGCCATGGTGGGATGAAGAGGAGAAGATAAACGAAGAACCCATGGTGTGTGACAAGCTTCCATTCCCCAAAGTGATCACATACACAATGGAGAAAACACCTAGCTGTGGGACGTTCTTGATTGAGATCCTACCAAATCAGAGCATGCTAGGTGACTTTAATGTATTAGCCATCGCCTATGGGAACCTCCAAAAGGACAAATTGCTACTGATGGATGGAGGGTTCCTCGACTTCTGAAGAGGAATTGGATAGCGTTGACCAGACAAAGTCCAGCCGAAGGACTATAAATCAAGCAGTTATTGGGAGGCAACCCAAGTTTAATTGTTATTTTTAGTTTTTTTTAGGTTTCATATTAGTATATAGATTTTTTTTTCATTTTTTAGGATTTAATAAGCTTGCTTCTTTTGTGTTCACAGGTTAGTTAAGTCAAATTCAAGTGTGGTGCCCAATTTGTTCCATGTGCCTAACCTATTCTCCAAACTTAGAGGACAAGGAGGAGGATTGCTATATTTTTAGGGAAGTCATCTGCTTTACTTTTTTCTATTTCAGCCATTGAGGACAATGTCTAGTTTAAGTTTGGGAGGCATTTTAGTGTCGTATTGCATATAGTTAGTTATTTACATTGTAGTTCGTATATTTACATTTAGTTTTTGCATTCAGTTTCTTGAAATAAATAAAAAAATTGAAAAATTGAAAAATTAGTACAAGTATAATACTGACTATTAGAGCTTTGATGTGATTTCTTGTTCTGAATTGAGTCTTTTTCTGTTTGAAACTGGTATAATAAGGATAACACAGTAAAAATAACTTGTTGATTGATTGAGTTAAATTGATACATAATAGAATTCTAAAGGATAATGCTAGTTTGAATAAAAGAATGACAAGAATAAGTAGTGATGGCTAAAGTTAGACAAGAACCTAAGTTTGGGGGAAATATTTGGGGTAAATAAGCTAAAAAAGAAAAGAAAAAAAAGTATGAATAAACATCGTGGCGTGTTTGTCTAGTTTTGTGGCCTTTGTTACTTGAGTAAGTAAGCCCGAGGGGATTGTCTTTACACCTAGCGCCCTAAGGTCTTAATGGTTTGGGAGTCATTGGTCGAAAGCTCGTTAAGATAGCATTGAAAAGCCTAAGAAAATAAGACATTGCATAGCTATGTGTATATAAATCAAAAGAAAAAAATGAATAAAATGAGAAATAAGAGCAAAAAGCCCCCGTAGATGAAAAATAAAGCATAAGTATCCCACGTTGACCCTCGATATTAGTAATTGTTTGATTTTAGTTGGATCTAGCTTGTTTTTAGATTTCTTGAGTTTACACTATATGATGCCTTTGAAGAGACTTGTTATGTGTTAAATTTGATTTTGTATTAGTTAACATTGTTGTGGAGCACACACGAACTATATTAGTGATAACAGTCTAAGATTTGATGATTGATTGGGAAGTTAATGATTTGTTTTGATATGATGTATTATCATGTTTACTTGATTTTTCTAAGGCCGGTTGAATAGACTTATTTCTGTCATTACTGCTAGATTCGAAGGCATGTAGATTAGTTGCATTGCATAACATTATTGTTTTATTTTTTTGCTTGAGGACCAGCAAATGTTTAAGTTTGGGGGTATTTGATAAGTAGGTTTTATACATACTTATCCGGTATCTGTTACTTGAATTAGTTGCTTAAACACATGTTTCTTAGTTACTTTTCATGCATTTTTTGTTCATTTTGTAGATTATGTGCTTGGGTATGAAGACACAAGAAAAAGATGACTATTGGCATGAAGAAGCAAGGGAAAACAATTCGGACATCTTTTGGACTAAAAAACGCAAGCAAATGCAAGATGGGGTGATTGAAGGACTTTTAACACCAAGTTGGAAGCATGTTCTTGGCTTGGAACTTAGATTTTATTTTATATCTACTTCTTAGCTTTTCGGAACATCTTAAATCGTCCCAATTAGAGTTTGGATGCGAGAGTTATGGCCTTTTCATCAACCAAGATCAAAGCTAAGAGTTGCCATGCTTACGATTTACATAACATCTACTTCAAACCCGATTTCCACCTTTATTCAATCTGAATCTGTTAATTCTCAAAGAATGAAAGTTGTAGAGCTCGTCGATATTTTCGATTTAATAGGTGGCAGGCCTCGTAACTCTTCACGGATCAAAAGTTATGGCCGTTTTACTAGAGGACATTGCAGCAGAAAAAGGATGCCCGTCGGGGCGGGTTTTCTATATATAAAACCCCCGCCGGGGTGGGGGTACGGGCTGTAAATCAGTAGCAAAGCCAGTCGGGTTGGGCTTTTTGTGAAGGAAACCCCCGCCGGGGCGGGGGTACGGGCCAGAACATGTTTTTGATGCATTTTGGGTCAAGTTTTGATACCTTTTTGACTCCAAATTGGATTGGGTTTGTTCCTAAGCTAAAAATTAGACTTGTAACCTATAAATACATGCTGAGAGGCATAAAGGATTCCAATTTAGATTAGATTAGAGAGAATTCTATTAGATTAGAGTAGAGTAGATTAGGACCAAAACTCTAGTTCTAATGAGATTTGGAGATTGAACCAACTTGGAGACCATTGAAGATTCAAAGTAGGAGCAAGGAGAGAGCATCAAATCTACAGACAATAGATTCTATATTCTCATCTTCTTCTATATTTGTCTTTTAATGTGTATTCAATTGTGGATTCTTCGTTTTAATTCAATGAACTAATTTTTTGTTTGAGATTACAATGGATCTTATTGTGTAGTTTATTTTAATATGCTTTGCTATCAATAATTATGTTCTATCGTGAGGATTGTCTATTGTGATTTGTGTTAATTGCTTAATTATCTAGCTAACAATTACCGTAATAATCTATATGAACTCGAGAGATGAAGTTTAGATTTAGATCTGATCATGATAGCATGTGTTTGTGATTTCTGCATAGATGGAATTCATGATTCATGTTTATGATAGAGATATGCCTTTACGCCATATGTAATCTTATAGAGAACTTGTGCTTTAAATACTTTTTAATTGTAATTCACATAGAAATATAGTGGATTAGTTAATTAGGGTGTCTTGCTTAATTCTATCATCTGTGGATTTAAGTGAGTATGTGTATTATGCATCGAGAGGTAGTTTTATCTGCTTTAGTTTTCTTGATTAACAATTCGGGATAAAAAATAATTGATGAGGAGTGTATTAACTTAAATGAAGCAATAATGAAGTTGTGATCTTAAATCTCCGTAATCTGATTTTTAATTAGTGGTAATTAGAATTAGTGTAATTAAATAATTTAATTTATATAATTTAAAATTCATTCGTTTAAATAAGATTGAGTTGGTTACGGGTTAGTACTTGGTGATTTTTATTAAACAATTCCTCGTGGGAACGATACTCTACTTTCACTTTATTACTTGTTGACCACGTATACTTGCGTGTTGTATGTAACTAGATTTTACCTCACAATTTATAGAGGGGGTAGCCGCAGCTGTACCTACGGCTAGCCGCATATGTACCTGCAGCTGCCCGAGGTGCCCCAGGCTCCGCGGGTCTTGCCATCTCGAAGTACTTGCACGCGTGCATTGGGATGTCCGCTCGAACTTTAAGAACTATAATTTGGGCATCCAATTGAGGTATACAAGACCTATTTTGGACCGTCGTTGTCAAGAGCTACACAATGACATGAGATTAGAGGTTGTAAGAAGTCAGGAAGATGGAGCCATGCCCTATCTCTTCAAGCTTCAAATTCTATCCAGTGTGTTGTCTCGTGCAGTAGTCATTCAGGATTATACTTCCTTAGTTCTTGTGGGACATTGTTGTGTAGAAATGTCTGTATGAGATTGTTGAGACGGCGCGATGTGGGTTTGGGATGGCATAATAACGGTCCTGCCCTTCACCGGGGTTATCTTCGATTTGAGTTGTTTTAGCGATCGTTGCTCAGGGTTATTTCTGAGATTGGATTGCTACAGGTGTTGACCGTCCTCAGGGTTGTTTCTGAGATGTGTCTGACTTCCCGGATCTCCGGGTTTGTGGAATGAGTGCCTCGGGGCTTTTGCTGAGTGTTGTGAAGCTATTTGCATGACTTTGAAACAAGCATTTCTAGGGTTATCTCCAGAACTGTAACTACATGCCTTGGGGTTATCTCCAAGGTTGATACTATCTTTCCCGGTGTTGTCTGGGGCTGAGACTGAGTATCTCGGGGTTATCTCCAAGATGACACTGTCTACTCTGATGTGTTTTCCAGTATTGGCACTGCACTCCTCGGGGTTATCTCCGAGGTTGAAATTGAAACTCTTGGTGTTGTCGCCGGGGTTGAGGTTGAAACTTCTGTTGGTATTTCTGGATCTGAGCTGGATGTCTCGGGGTTATCTCCGAGATGGTGATACTGAATATCCCAGGGTTATCTCTGGGACTGAATTGAGCTGTCTTCCAGGGTTATCTCTGAAAGACGATTCTGCCCTCCTGCAATGTTAGTAACAGGCATGCAGAAAATTTCGAGTGTATACAGTAGCGAAACAAGCAATCCATTAGAAGAGTCAAGTAGAGCATGATGTTTACTATCTTCTATGATTTAAAAGTTCATCATCAATATTTTATCTTAGTAACACAACTCAATAAATAATCCACATCATCGAATTATCCACGCACTACGGGCCAAAGATATTTGTTAGTATCACCAGTGGTCATGATCATACCAAACAACTGTCTATCTATGCACTACGGGCCAAAGATGACTTTCACCACATCATTTGTCTGTAACATTACAGGTCATTGTTGGGTTAAATCTATATACGCTCGCACGCAAGTATACGTTGTCAACAAGTAGTATAATGATAAGTCAAGTATCGTTCCCACAGAGATTAGTAAGAAATTAACCCTCACAATTACCAGTTTCCTATTAATCCATATTTTATTTAACTATCCAATTTAAGAATTATAACTAAAAATATTAAAAATACTAATAATACCAAACATTCAACAAACCCTAAAAACTGAAATTTCAAAACAGATATGGAGAATTAGGCTTAAAACTTCACCTTAAGTATCACTCTGATTATTACCCTTTATTCTAATTTAATTCACTATCCCAGTTTATTAATCAAGAACTCTCAAGTAGAACTAGCCATCTCTCGATGCACTAATATCATATTAACTCAAATTCACAATTTAGATAGAATTATGTTAAACACCTTAATTAACTAACTCACTATATCTTTATGTGAATTACAATCAAACAAGGTTTAAGTTCAAGTTCTCTATCCAATTACATGTGATTCTAGGCATATCCCTACCCTAACATTCATCAAGATTCCATTCATTCACAGAATTCAAGAACACATGCTATACTGACTAGGTCTAGACTCGTATCTCCTCTCTCGAATCCAAACAAGTCCACATAAAATTGGTGATCAATCAATTTATAAATTCAAGCACAAATCAATATAGATAAACTGAAGGATAACTTATTAAACTAAAAATCAAAGATTACACAACCATTGTTCAACTCAAAGATCCGTTATAAGCCTAATAAAGAATTTAGTTCATCATAAATAAAGTAAAAGCTGAATTAATCAAAGTAAACATCATCCCAATTACAAATATTAAATTGAAGAAGAAGAATGAATCCAGAACCACCCTTCTTCTAGCCTCAGTCTGCAATTATTGTGAAATCTCCTTTAAAATCTTCCTCCAATGCTGCTCTTTCTCGCAAATTTGTCTTCAAAGATGTTAATTTGCTTGTATGATCCTTCAATCTTGTTGTTTGTTGTTAATTATAAGCCAAGACACGTATTCTGACTCTAATTCCATGCATAATTGAGTCCTAAACCATTCCAATCACTAGCCTCCACGTTGTTGCAGCAGTTCAAACCAAGCAAGAGACTGGTTTCCCGTACCCCCGCCCCGGCGGGGGTTTTGCCTAATAAACACCCGCCCCGGCGGGCCTATCTTTTGTTAATTCTCTAGCATCCCCCGCCTCGACGAGGGTTTTATATATAGAAAGCCCGCCCCGGCGGGCTACCATTCTATTATTTGTCCACTTTAGCTCCTGAACTTGCCAAATTTCGCCATAATTCCACCCTTTAAGTCCAATTGCCACTCCACCACACCTAATACACAAAACAAGTAAAAACAAAACATAAAAACAAAAAATTAACACAGTTTAAGCTCGAAATAGAAGCCGATTCGTAGGTATAAATCTCACTTATCAAAATCCTCTAAACTTAAATCGTGATAGTCCTCGAGCACAAAACAAAACAAACATGCTATACAATGCAATGCAATGAAATGTAATGCATCTAACCTATATGCCTACGAATCCGGCAGTCATCATAGAATCAAATTTATTCATCCGACCTCAGAGAAATCAAGCAAACTTATCAATACTTCTTATCAAAACTAATCAATAATTCTCATCACTCATCAAATCTTAAACTGTTATTACTGGAATAGTGTGTGTGTGTGTGTGTGTGTGTGTGTGCTCAACATCCATGATAACTGATGCAAATTCAAATTTAATACATAACAAGTTTCTTAGAAGGCATCATTTAGCATAAACTCAATAATTTCAAAAATAGATGAGATCCAACTAAAATCAAACAATTACCAATATCAAGGGTCCAAATAGGGTACTTATGCTTTCTTTTTCAATCACGAGGGACTTTTTGCTCTTATTTCCCGTTTTATTCACTTTTTTTCGGATATTTCCCATGACTGTGCAATGTTTCATTTCATTAGGCTAATAGTGCTACCCCTTAGTGGGCTTTCGACCAATGACTCCCAGACCATAAAAGACCTTAAGGCGTTAGGTGTAAAGACACTCCCTCGGGCGTACTTGCTCAAGTAACAAAGGCCCCGAAACAAAAGTAGCCACGGTAATATATATATATATATATATATATATATATATATATATATATATATATATATATATATATATATATTCCCCCAAACTTAGGCTCTTGCCTAATTTTTTGCCTTCACTACCTATCTTTGTTATTCTTTCATCTAAACTAGCATTATCCTTTAGAGGTCCCTTATGTATCAATTTGAACTAAATCAGTCCATATAAGTGTTATTGAGGTGCTACCCTTGTTATACCAGTTTTAAACATGCAAAAGATCCAATTCATAACAAAAGATTACATCAAAGTTCTAATATTTGGTACCATACTTGTCTATTTAATCCCAATCTCATCTTTGGCCAAAATAACATGAACTATATCAAACCGCTGGACATATGCAAAATAACACAATACTTAACTAATTTTTTTTATATGTGGTAAACATAACATGATTAACGACTAATAAAAAGAAACTATTTTCAATCCTATATTACTATGCAACTAAATCAGCACATGAATGCAAACATTTAATAATCCTAAAACTAAACATGGAACTAACATATGCAAATCTAACTAAAAAAAATTAAACATGCAGACATAAAAATTAAATTAACTCCCCCAACTTGAAAATTATAACGTCCTCATTGTAAAGAATAAAGAAGTAATTGTATGAGGACTTCCCTGTAATCGCCTAAGCTTGGGGTGATGGTGGTTGTTGTTCTTCATCTGAATCACTAGGTGGGAACCTTGGCATCGGGGCTGGCTGCTGGTATGGGAACTGCGCATTGGGATTGAAACTCTGGAGTATTGCGTTCAATGAGGCAAAGGACATATTCATGGCCTTGAACATATGGTCATGCCTCGCGACGAGTCTTCGCATCTATCTTCGGGATCCGTGTTGTACCAATCCATTTGTCTCCAAAGGCTCTGGAATTGAGGGCTAGATATAGCATCGGGTCATCGCATCTCCTTCGTTCCTTGTTCCCCCATTGTCTCGTCCCCCGCGTACTCGTCGTCATCTGAGGTGTCTTTAGCTTCAGCCTCATCCTCTGAGGCTGGTGGAAATATAAACCCATGTCCTCTAGGGTACGACTCGCCCCTAGGCCACACCGAATACCGCGCAATCATCCTCGTGTCTAACGTTTGAAGCGGCATCTGGGTGGTCTCATCATCGGACCATCTTACTCCTTCCCGACTACACATGTAAGTCCCCGAATTTTATGAAATAAAAGTATTCAATTTTTCTTATAATTACAATTCAGTAAATAGTTAAATTGATAAAAAGTTAAAGTTATGGGTGAAATGTGAAAATTTTCAAAATAAACAAGTGGTTATAAAATAATCATTGTTGTCGGGGAATATTCGTTTGGTCGTGGAATATTCTTTTTGTCGGGAATATCCGTACGACGGCGCAGTCATTTGTGGGCCCCATAACAGAATAATTGTCGGATGAAGATAACGACAAAAATTGAGTTTTTATAATTAACGGTGTAGTTGTTACCGTTAACACTGTTAGAATACCCGATGGTTAAAATACAGTAATACGCATTATTACACGGTATTTTTGAAATTATTGATTCTTACGTAAGAAGGCACTACTGAATAATTGTCACAGTAATTACTGTTCAATATTTTATTTTATTGATTCAATAATTGCTGCATTGATATTTTATATTATTGTTATTTCAATAATTGTTGCTGTACAATATTTTCCATTATCAGATCAATAATTTATATTATTTGAATAATATTATTAGATAACATTATTGGTAATGTCTAGAAAGTTCTGTCTAAGGAGAGGTTTGGTCATCTAATTGCGCGCCAGTAAGGAGAAATCCTTATTGGAAAGCCCCCTCTTTCCTGGGAACGGCCTGGTTGTCAGTACTGTGATTCTGTAATATTATTTGTGAATAATTAATTATTGATTTATATGATGAGAAAAATATTAATTTTATGTGAATATAGATGGAGAAAATTTTTTAAGTGACAATTGTTGAAAAATGATATTTTATCTTTTCTGATAAAATAATTTATTATTATATTTAATAATATAATAATGAAGATAGTTTTACAATGAATGTGGGATATATGAGTATATGAGGAGGGAGAGTATTTTTGTTGTATTAAACGATTAACACATGTTTTGTGTGTCGGTGGACTCCATTTCTTGACTGAAATTTGATTATAGCCTGTAAAATCGCCCGTTTACGGATTTCGGTTAATTTTTGTTTGGAATTTCGAAAAACTTTCTTCTGCAAAGTTGTAGAGAATTGAATTTCCTATAAAAAAATGCGAGATTCGAATTATCTGATAAAAGGGCTATTTTCTATGAATTATTGAAGTTTCGGAAAATAAAATAATTTTTATTAAATTATAGGGTGGGACCCACTTTGGTTGGGGTTAATAACATGTGGGCTGCTATATTTTTTCAGAATTGGCATACTTGGATGGCTGGTCTTGGATGGTTGGTGTGTAGAAAAGAAAAATAATATTTTATTATTTTAGTCTCCTTTGGCGTTCTAGCATTTTCCTATAAATAGGCGCTTATGTTAGAATTGAAAATCACACCAGAAACAAGTTTTCTTTCTCTCTATATTATCATGCATATTTTTGTAAGTATTTAGATATCTTGAGTGTTGCTCAGCGTTATATTCGATATTCAAGTTAGAAGTACTATTCTTTTGAGGTAAGGGATTTTAAGGGTTAATATATTTTTCAGTTCGTACCGCTTCCGACCTTCAGAAAATTCTGAAAAAATTTGAAATGATATTTTGATGAGTTTTATTGATTGTGTCCAAAATGGTGATTTTTGGATGTATACATTAAGAGTTGTGAATATTAAGGGAAAAGACTATTTTTAAAAGTAACCACTTATAACTCCTTGTGGTTAACTCCAAAATTGATAAAATTTTTATTGGAAGTATATCTATATAAAATCAGTGTACTCTGTGAATTTCAGAATTTTTGGATAAAATTATAATTTATGATAAATGTCTAAATATTCAGTTGTTTTGGCCATATGAAAAATAGTAAATGAGTTTTAAAAATTCTAAGAAAAATATATGTTCAATATGGGACTATATTCTGCTAAATCTCAGAAAAAAAATATTTTTAGAACTGATTTGGTATTTTTCATGAAAATAGACTAGTTATAAGTAAATGAATTAAATATGTTATGTGAAGTAAAAAAATTGGAAAATAGGATTTTATGGCTTGAGAATCCTATATGAGGTATATGCAGATTTTTGATGAGGGTTTTGGTTATTGGCAATGAAATCTTATGAGTTTGACATTTTAGAATGATTAAATGCATTATTTAATAAAGTGTAAACAATTAAAATAAATTATTTATAAGCTTAAGAAATATTATTTTTTCAATATCATTATACCGAAATATTGGTATGGATTTTATTGTGAAATTTCTACTTTTTTCATGTCGAGTTACTATTTATGAATTACTATTCACGAGTTACTATTCATGAGTTACTATTCACGATTTACTATTCATGACAAAATTGGTTTCTTTTTCTGACCAAATTATAGTTGATTTATGAATATTACTCTTGAGATTAAATTTATATGTTGATTATATTGATTTTATTATCATATATAATATTTTTATAACCCTAATGATGATATTTCTCTTTGACTTGAGTGTAAAGATGGGTAGATTTTTGGTATGATCATGACTATGGGTTCCCTTTGGCCAGTAGTGCAAAGTTGAATTGTTGACTGGTATGATCATGACCATTGAATTTATAATTGAATATCTTTAGCTTAAGTTCAAAGGTGAATTGATCAACATGATTATAATTATTGTTTATATAAATTCTGAAATGATTATATACTTCTTTGAGATATTAATATACTTGGCCTATAGTGTAAATATGAACTGTTGATGAATATATTTGGCCTGTAGTGCAAATATGAACTATTGTTGAATATCTTTGGCCTGTAGTGCAAAGATGAACTGGTGATGAATATCTTTGGCCCATAGTGCAAAGATGACCTGTGATTGAATATCTTTGGCCAGTAGTGCAAAGATGAATTGTTGATGAATATCTTTGGCACGTAGTGCAAAGATAACATGTTGTTGAATATCTTTGGCCAGTAGTGCAAAGATGAATAGGTGTTGAGATGAACATGACCAACTGGTGATACAAATGAATATCTTTGGCCGTAGCGCAAAGATGAAGCTATTAGTATGATTATGAACAGGAAATGTGATTTAGTGTAACCATGATCTTTGATGTTTCAGGTAAAGATAGGTGACGAAAATTATCTTCATCCTGGATGAGAAGAGGAATTTAGAACTACAATTATGATTATGAGTTATTCATATGATAGTGGACCAGAATTGTTGATTAATGTTACAGGGATAAAACATTATTGGTGGATTTTTAACATGGAAAAGATAATAGACTTTGTAGTCTATTTGACTCTTCTAATGGATTGCTCGTTCCGCTACAACTATGGTTGAAATTTTTATCATCTACCATATGTTCTACATCTCTGATTTAATTCTGCTGAAGGCTATTGATAACTTATTTATCTTTAGTCATGATATTCTTTACTAGGCTAGTTGTGCTGACCCTTCTGTTTCACAATTCCTTTCAGGTAATAAGAGCGTAGCTGGGTCGAGCGGGGGTAACAGGGGAATAGAACGGTGGTCATCATTTAGTAGTTATATTTGGTGAATCATCTAGGGTGAAGCGAACCTAACGTTGGAAGAGAGTTTTGCCACTATCATACAAGATATCTAATGACATATAACCTCGTGTCATCATAAGACGGGATTGTGCTCATCCACTTGCTGAGTATACTTACGAGCACTACCTATATAATCTTGGTATTTTTTTAAAGTATAATTCTCAATTAGAGACAGTGGAGATAATGATAAGTCAAGAGAAGACTAACCATTGGGAAGAATATGATAGTAATCTTCTCATTTTTTCTTTGGGGTATATTGGGTCAACCAAGGATAATTCTGTAGTCATATGATATCTATCACATTTAGAAGCATGGCCTCTCATGTACAAAGGTTTCCTTGAGCACTTCCCAAATATTCTAATTTCTAAAACAGTTTTTGAATATACCTTTATGTAAGGTGTCATTGTGCGGTGCTGTCCACGGTTGGGACATGAGTCACATTTGGTATATATTTGTATCCAAACTCACAACATATGTGTTGTCGTATTTTGCACGATAATTGTTATAATAAAGTTGTAGTTATTTTCTGTACCATGTATTTGGCGACTCAGAATAGGTTGGATGGAGTGGACCTATTTTGGGGTTGTCGCAGTTGGTATCAGAGCTATAAGTAAAGAGCCCCGAGCCTCTCGCTGGTAACTTCCTGTTGATGGGGGATGCACCGAAGCCTGACTCTCTGTAGGGGACGCCGTTTTGCGGTGGCAAACTGATAGGTACCAATGTGAGGTGCTGTCCACTGATGGAACATTTGTCACAGTTGGTATCAGAGCTTAGGGATATGGTCTCTGACGGAGATCGGGGAATATAACTAGGAGGGGAGAGATGAGTAAATCCTTTGCTAGTGTGTCCTACCTAAGCTTAATTGTTGGTTGGTCATAATATATGGATATTATGTGATACGTTAATTTGCTTAATTAACCCTTGTTTTATGGCAGTATTTGAGAATGGCAGCTGAGAATGCTAACAATGGAGTGAATGAGACTGTGGGGATACCTCTAATCACTAACCATGATAATGTGATGTCGGATGAAGAAGGAATTAGAGAAATCCATGTGGTGAGTGAAGAATTGATAGTTGCACCCGAAATGGTCGCAGAGGTAACAGCTGAGAGTGAGGAAGAAAAGGAAGAAGAAGTACCTGAGGAGAGTTTGTTAGAGATATTATATGATCAAAATGTAGAATTGCAAAATCGTATTCATGAGTTAGAAGAGCAGGCTAAAGAACGACAGGCGGTCGTAAAGCAAAAGGATGCAACAATTCAAGCTTGTGTTACCCGAAATGTGATGCTTGAACAGAAGCATTCTTTGGCAGAGTATAAGATGATAATGATGAAATCTAAGCTGAAAGAAGAAAAAACTAAACGAGTGAGAATAAGTGATGCATGGGCAAAAGCCGCACGACACGTGGATATTGTGAAAAGAGATGTCTGATCTAAGAAGGCTAAAATAGATGATATGAATTTCTCTTTTTAGATAGCAATTGGGAGAACCCAACATCGAGTTTTGAATTACCCTGTACAGAGCGGTCAACCTAAATTCGATATGGATCGAAAATTGATGATTCAGATCATGAATTAGGAGTACGATGAAGCAGTTGAGGGTGGAATATGCCTTATAGAAAAGTATATTCCAACGGTAGTGATGAGACCAAATGCTGCCCCAGACAAGTCAAAGCCGAGTAGTTCGAGGGATAGCGGTTGTCATTACTTCCCAACAAATGAGGAACCTAAACGAAGTTATCATGGGAGATGAGCAATGGAGAAATCATGATGATCTGAGAGATAGAATCTGAAATGAAAGCAAGGTATTCTCAACTCTTCAAAATACCAGGTACGTAAATTTCGGGGACGAAATTTCATAAGGAGATGAGATTGTAAGTGTAACATTCCATAATTTTAAAGTGTGATATTAAATATTTATTGATTTATTTAAGTATTTAATGGATATGTTATTGTTGAATAAATAATTGTTCAATTTGAGTGACGTGGTTTATTTAATTATTTGTTGAATAAATAATTAAATATTAAATATTAAATATTTATTGGCAATATTAAATATTTATTGAATTATATGGCAATTTGAGTTGATGTGATTTAATTAATTATTTATTGAGTAAATAATTAAGGAGCTAAATAAAATAATTATTATGAGATTTTATAATAATGGAGTTTAATTTAATAAGCTAGAGAGCTTATAATGATTTTAAATAAATAATAATATTTAAATGAGGAATTGTAGTTTGAAATATTAGTTGATTAAATGAAATTATAATTGTAAAAAGAATTATAATTGTTTATGTGTTAAAGTAATTTAATAGATTAATATTTAATTGATTTATTAATTTAATAAAGGTGTGATTAATAACCTTGCTATAAAGGAGTAATTAAAATAAATTAAAAATGGTTTAATTTAGTTTTGTCAAACAAGGCTTATTGTATAATAAGTCTTTAATCTAATAGTGTTTTAGCAAACAAGTTATAAGGATTAATCCATTTGTTTTAATTCAATTTACCAAACAAGGAGTAAGGATTAATGAGTTATTTTATTTAGACTAGCCAAACAAGCCTTATGGCTTTTAAATTTCAAAACTTATATAACTGATATATTTATATCAGTACTTATATTATATAATTAATATATATTATTACTATATACGTTATATTTTATAGTACGTATGTTAGAGTTAGGGACTCAGTTGAACTTTACAGAGAGAAAAGAAGAAGAAGAAGAAAGAAATACAGAGAGAAAACTAGAGAGAATTGAGATATATTTTAACAGGTTTTGGAGAAAAGCTTGACAATCAAAGAAGATAATATCATCATCTTCCTAATCCAAGGTAGTAGCTCCATCTTTTTCTTTAAAAATTTAGTTTTCTTCTTCTAAAAAGTTTTCTGTGATTTTTATAAAAGATAAATTGTTGTTATGTTTATAATTTGGCATGATTATTGATTATATGGTTGTTTTATGAGTTATATATGATTATAAGATATATTAGTTCATGTATGTATGTATTTTATGAAGAAATTATTTTACAGAGAGTTTTTATGAATGAGTATGGCTTTAGTTAAAATGGAAATTAAGGTGTAATTAGTTGTTGTATTGATAAATTGATTATAAGAATTGCTAGAGTATGTAACATCATAATCATGATAGTTAGAAATTTCTATTTTGATTGAATAACAAAATCACAGTGGTAATTTTAATGAAAAATAATATCAATAATGGAGTTTTGCCAAAAACCTTGAAATTAGGTGTTTTATAGTTGATGTTTAGACAAATGATGAATAGAAACACGTTAGGAATTGTCACAATGTGTTTGTATGAAGTTTATGTGCAAAATAGAGTGTAACTAGTCTATTAGATTCGAGCTTTTTGGCCAATTTGGCTTTTTCTTTCATGGTTGCCGAAGCTGTCAGTCGACGCTGACAATTCGCGCCGCGGCGCGGCCCAGCAGTTCATTGTTGGCGCCGCAGCGCCATCACCATGACGTAAGCACGACCTGTTGCACAATCACTGCGCCGCAGCGCTGGCTCATAGTATAATCTCTGCGCCGCAGCGCCGACTCAGCGCAGCAGCGCAAGCCACAGTACAAACTGTGGCGCCGCGGCGCGGCTTGGCAGAACTGTCTGACAGTTTTGTTTAAATGTACAAAACTTGAAAATAAATGTTATGTGTTTATTATAATAATGTTAAATGATAATTTCAGTATTATTAGACTATGAAATATCATGTTATTAAGTATTATCTACTTAAAATATAATTGATTATGTGAATGGGTAATTCAACCCATATGAGGAATGTAATTGTTTATATAAATGTACAATGTTGGTTAGGACTAATTATGTCAATATGACATATGTTTAGGGTATCAATTCAAGTGGTAAAAGTGTAGCTTGTGCTAAAGGCAAGTTTCCTAAACCTACCTTTTACATTGAGCAAGTTTCTAAGCCTTAACTTTTGATATTTAGCAAGTTATTTATTGTATAAGTTTTCTAATCATTGGTGTTATTGAACTAATTATTGTTTCAATTTCGATTATCATATAATGGTGTAAATTTATTTGGAGCAAGTTATTCTTGTACTTAACTTGTGGTTTAGCATGTACAATTATATACATGTTGTGGATGTTTTTTTTTTATTCAATTAACCTTGTCTTATTATTGTTCAATCAAGGTAGGTTATAATTATTCAAATTGTATGCTATTAGATTATCCCTAAAGCATGATGTCAATTTATAAACATCAATTAAACTATGATTATTCCATAGTATACAGTTATGTCGTTTGTAATCAACTAAACCTTAGTTGATTACCGTTGAATTCTAAATTACCCCATGATGTATCCAAACCAAACTCACTTTGGTACGGACTTGTATTCAAAATACTGAGAAGAAAAACTCTTTTATAAGAGGTTACGCTTAGCGTTGAAATGATTGTGCACAATACATTGTACGAAGGGTTGATCCCCCTAAGTACGTGAAGTCCTTATAGTCTTATGACTGTTAAAGTTTAAGTTGAAAAATTACTTATAACTGTGGACATGATTCGTGGTCATTAGACCCTCAGTAAAGGTTAAAGCTTTCCAAAAGCTTAATAGAATATATTGTTAAATTCTATTGAGCTTAATGTTGACAAATGATGTAAAAGTTTTAAATGATTTAATTATTGTTATTTCAAGTGGGCCTTGTTTGCTCACTCTTGCCTGTAAACTTTCTTACAGCTAAGGTTGAAACTGGTGACGTACCTAGTACCAGTAAAGCGAAAGGAAAGACGAATCAATGCTGAAGACTTGTAATAGTTGAATAGTTTATTTTCATACTTGGTTTAAAGATTGTAATGAAGTTTATTTTAATTTTCCGCATGAATGATTGTTTGTAAAGGTTAGATAACCTGAGAGATTTATTTAAGTTTTATCCTGTATGGGCAGGTTTTGTTATTCAATTTTATTATAATTGGGTAGTTAGAAATGAATGTTTTGATTACATGAACACCAAATCCTGAGGAAATGAAGTACCAGGATTTGGGGGTGTCACAGGTTGGTATCAAAGCTTTAGGTTATGAACCTTAGGTGGGGGAAAAGCCTTAGGAAGTAACCTTTTGAAAAGATAGTGGAGTTAACTCTTATCGAGTTTTAAGAAAGAAGTAATAAAACACTTATGTGCTTATGTGTTTATGTTTATGTACTCATGAGTGTCGAGTAGTAATGATTATTAATTAAAACTTTAAAATTTTGTTGTCAGGATGACTAATGTCGGAGAATCCAGTCAAGCTAGGGAGGAGGGACCTCAAATGCCTATAGAGGAGGAGCCTCGCGACATTCAGGTAGTTTGGGAACAACTACTGCCACGGGAGTTAGCCCCGTTGGTCACAGTAGTTGAAGATGAGGAGGATGATGTGGAGACAGATGAGGAGGATGAGGAAGAAAGGATTCCACTTAACTCGATAACAGGCCGTATTTACGATGAGGTGCATGACCGCAACGTGGAACTTCAGGATACAGTTGAGGAATTGCAAGAGATAGTAGCTTAACAACAGACTTCAATGACACAGAAGGACGATGAGATCCTGGATCGTGAAGAACGACTGACTAACGCCGAGGAGAAATTAATACAGACGGAAGGAGAGAAAGAACAATTGATCGAGATGGTTGCTGAACTAGAGAGCAAGCTGAGAGAAGAAGCTGCTAAGAGGGCAAGAGCTGAAGATGCATACGAGGAAGCTTATCAACGAACTGGAAGAGCAGCGAGAGACGCGCAGGCAAAAAGGATGAAGATGGAAGAGATGGATAAAGTATTTAACACCACAATTAATCGAGCTCAAGATCGGGTCATGGGATATCCGATTCAGTTCGAGACGCTGCCATCATTCGTGTTAGATCGCAGAACAATGTTTCGAGTCATGGAGGAAGAACGTGATAGGGCTACGAAGTACCTTAATAGATCATCATAGAAAATGTGTCGGTAATGCACGTAATATGTATTAAATAATGTGTAAATCCCTAGTGTTAAGTAACCATGGGATATGATAATAATGGTGTTGTCCTGAAACTTTTGTAGTTCAGGAAAGGATGTAGATAGCAGAGATGCTATTGTGTTATGTTTTCAGAAAGTTTATGAATAAATAAAGGTTATTATTTTGTTCAAAGTGTTATGTGCTATGTGGGTATTTCTTTTATAGAAGCAAGTTAATTAGAAATACTTAAAGAAGTTGAGTAATGGTCTAATAGATGTTTTATTTTAACAGAAAATGCCTCCCAGACGTCAGCCAACACGACAGAGAACCACTGAAGGAACTAACAATAGCGACAATGTTGATGCGAATCCTGTTCAACAACTAGTAACACTACTGACAGGAGCGTTGCAGAATCAACCTCAAAACCAAGGTACAACGTTTAAGGAGTTTAAGGCGGTTGGACCACCTGAATTATGTGGGTCCATGAATCCAGTCGAAGCACAAACCTGGATTATGGAGATAGAGAAGGTGTTCAATGTCGCTAGGGTAGGGGATGATCAGAAGACTGCTTTTGCAACTTTCATGTTGAAAGCAGAAGCTAGTTATTGGTGGCAGGCTAATAAAACTCGTGAAGGGCCAGGAGTGATGACTTGGGATAGGTTTAAGGAGTTGTTTTTCGAGACCTATTTCCCGGAGAGTTCGAAGAGTCAGCTGGAAGTATAGTTTCTGGAGCTGAAGCAAGGGACGATGTCGGTATCCGAGTATGCCGCAAAATTCAACGAATTGGTGAGGTTTACGCCATATCAGGTTAGCACAGACGAACGCAAGGCGAAGAGGTTTGAACAGGGACTGAAGCCCTGGCTGTACAGTAGGGTTTCCCTGTTCCAGTTGAAGACATTTGCAGCAGTAATGGAGAAAGCAGTACTCGCCGAAGGTGGAGGCGAGGCGGTAACAAAATTCAACCAGGAACAAAAGAAGAAGAAGAATGAGAATGAGGTGAAGAATGGTGGTAGTAGCAGTGGAAACAACAACAATAACAACAACAACAACAACAACAACAACAAGAGGAAGTGGAATGGGAGTATGGGTACTGGAAACCAGCAAGGTAACCAGCAGAACAAAAAGTTTGAAGCATGTACGACATGTGGAAAGTTTCACAAGGGTGCGTGCTTGATGGGAAAACGAGTTTGCTACAATTGTGGCCAGGAGGGTCACATCGCCCCAAATTGCACTCAATCAAAGAAGAATGCGTGCTTCACATGCGGATCCAAGGATCACTTTGCTCGTGAATGTCCTAAGAAGAAGGAGGGAGTGACAACCAGAAGCAAAGGAGATAACAATGGAGGTGTGTGGGCTGTTACAGGACCTGCAGCATCAATCAAACCCACAGCCAGAACCTTTAACATGACTGTGCAAGATGCTGTGCAATCAAAGGATGTAGTTTCAGGTATTATCCCAATCAATGTTATTGATGCATATGTATTATTTGATTCGGGTGCTACTTGCTCGTTTATATCTGATGAATTTGCTAAGAGGTTAGAATTGCCTAGAGAAGAACTGAATTTTCCTTTGAACATAGAAATTGCGAATAAGGAAATAATCCCTGTTAGATTCGTATACAAGAACTGTAGGGTGAACATTAAGGAGAATGTCTTGTTGGTAGATTTGATTCCGATTAGACTGGGGGAATTTGATGTAATTTTGGGAATGGATTGGTTGTTCAAATACGGAGCGGTAATTGACTGCCAAAAGAAGTGTGTAAACCTTATGACTCCGTCAAAGGTAGTATTTTATGGTAGCAAGTCGCCTAGACAAATGAAATGTCTGACGACTATGCAGGCCAAGAAATTGTTGAGTCAAGGTTGTGTGGGCTATTTAGCTTACATAGTCGATACTCAAAAGAAGGGGGTAAAGCTGGAAGAAATACCAGTAGTGATGGAATTCGAAGACGTTTCTCCAGAGGATTTTCCAGGACTTCCGCCTGACATAGAAATTGAGTTCGTGATCGACTTAGTGCCGGGAACAGCACCGATATCAAAGGCTCCGTACAGAATGGATCCGGTAGAAATGAAGGAACTAATGGTTCAGTTGCAAGAGCTGCTGGACAAGAAATATATTCAACCAAGCGTATCGCCGTAGGGAGCGCCAGTTTTATTTGTGAAGAAGAAGGATGGGTCAATGCGTCTTTGCATTGATTATAGGAAGTTAAACAAAGTCACTATTAAAAACAAATACCCGTTGCCAAGAATAGATGACTTGTTTGATCAACTGAAGGGTGCTAAGTACTTTTCGAAAATAGATTTGAGAAGTGGTTATCTCCAATTGAAGGTAAGAAAGGAGGATATACCACGAACGGCATTCAGAACTCGGTATGGACATTACGAGTTTCTGGTGATGTCTTTTGGTTTAACCAATGCACCTGCTGCGTTCATGGATTTGATGAACAGGGTGTTTAAACCATTCCTAGACAAGTTTGTAGTGGTATTCATTGATGACATTCTAGTGTATTCCAAAACTCAAGAAGAACATGTGGAACACTTACGTCTGACATTGGAGACACTAAGAAAGGAAAAACTGTACGCGAAATTCTCTAAGTGCGAATTTTGGCTCGACCGTGTACAATTTTTGGGGCATGTGATTAACAAAGATGGGATCTCAGTGGATCCGTCGAAAGTGGAAGCAGTAATCAATTGGGAACAACCAAAAACACCGTCGGAAGTGAGGAGTTTCTTGGGACTGGCTGGTTATTATAGAAGATTTATTCAAGATTTTTCTGAGATAGCCACTCCGCTAACAAATTTGACAAGAAAAATTGTAAAATTTGTTTGGACGGAGAAGTGCGAAGAGAGTTTCCAAGATTTGAAGAAGAAGTTAAGTGTGGCACCTGTATTGACTTTGCCAGATAATACAGGAAATTTTGTGGTATATAGTGATACCTCACATAAAGGGTTGGGTTGTGTTCTTATGCAGAACGGCAAAGTTATTGCCTATGCATCAAGACAATTGAAGGATTATGAGAAGGGGTATCCGACTCATGATTTGGAATTGGCTGCAGTGGTGTTTGCTCTAAAAATATGGAGACACTATCTTTATGGAGAGAAATGTGAGATCTACATAGACCACAAAAGTCTGAAGTATATTTTCACTCAGAAGGATTTGAACATGCGTCAAAAAATGGTGGATGGAATTAATAAAAGATTACGATTGTGAGATCTTTTATCATCCGGGTAAAGCGAATGTAGTTGCAGATGCTTTAAGCAGGAAAGGTCGGGAGAAGTTGATGCTGATAACAACTAAAAAGGAGCTCATTTCAGCAATGACAAAATTGGAGTTGGAAATCAAATTTCCAAAAGAATCTGACGAACAACTATTCCAGATAGAAGCTGATCTAACTTTAGTGAACAAAGTAACAATTGCTCAATTACAAGATGGAGAGTGTGGAAAAATCAAAGAGAATTTGGGTGAAGGCGGAGATGTAAAATACAAGGTCGATACCGAAGGTTTACTACGGTTCGATGGACGAATTTGGGTTCCAGCAGTGCTAGAGCTGAAAGAAGAAATTCTGACTGAAGCTCATAGCTCAAAGTATTCAATTCATCCAAGAAGCACGAAAATATATCAGGATTTGCGCCGACATTTTTGGTGGCCAAAAAAGAAAAGAGATGTTGCTGAATGCGTAGCGAAATGCTTGACATGTCAGAGAGTAAAAGCCGAACATCAAAGACCCAGCGGATTACTCCAACCGTTAGAAATACCGGAATGAAAGTGGGAACACATCACGATGGATTTTGTGGTGGGTCTTCCAACTACTCAGAGAGGATGCGATGCGATTTGGGTAATAGTGGACAGACTGACGAAATCAGCGCACTTTTTACCAATAAAGATTGGATTCAATCTTGATCAGTTGGCAAGATTGTACATTAAGGAGATCGTTTCGAGGCACGGAGTGCCAGTATCAATTGTGTCTGATAGAGATCCGCGGTTTACATCGAATTTCTGGAAGAGACTACAAGAATGTATGGGAACACAGTTGCGAATGAGTACGGCTTATCATCCACAAACAGATGGCCAAAGCGAACGAACAATTTAGACATTGGAAGATATGCTAAGAGCATGTGTCATGGACTTTAAAGGAAGCTGGGAAGATCAACTACCATTGGTGGAATTTTCTTACAATAACAGTTATCACGCGAGCATCGGCATGCCACCTTACGAGGCATTGTACGGCAGAAAGTGCAGAACCCCACTGTGCTGGGATGAAGTCGGTGAACGCCAACTGTTAGGACCAGAACTGGTACAACAAACTGCTGAAGTGATCAAACTCATCACGACAAGATTGGTCGCAGCTCAAGACAGACAGAAAAAGTATGCTGATCAACATAGACAAGATCGTACATTTGATGTAGGAACTTTTGTATTCTTAAAAGTTTCTCCCTGGAAGGGGAATATTCGTTTCGGTAAAAAGGGAAAGCTAAGTCCGAGGTTTATTGGACCCTTTAAAGTGCTGCGAAGAGTGGGAGAAGTGGCTTACGAGGTAGCTCTACCTCCAGAGTTGGAAAATATTCATAATATTTTTCATATTTCGGTGTTACGACTATATAAACCAGACTACAAACATGTGATTGAGTATGAACCATTGCAGTTCGAGAAAGATTTGTCTTATGAAGAGATTCCTATCCAGATAGTCGACAGGAAAGAACAAGTGCTCGGGAATAAAGTGATACCTTTTGTGAAGGTGATATGGAGAAACCACAACGCTGAAGAAGCTACGCGGGAACTCGAAGAGAAAATGTTGAAGGAATACCCTGAGTTATTTGTTTAATCTGTGTCTTCGATTCTGGGGACAGAATCTTTATAAGTAGGAAAGAATGTAACGAATGATTTGTTTGAGTTATGATTCTGAGGACAGAATCCTTGTAAGGAGGGAATGATATAACATTCCATAATTTTAAAGTGTGATATTAAATATTTATTGATTTATTTAAGTATTTAATGGATATGTTATTGTTGAATAAATAATTATTCAATTTGAGTGATGTGGTTTATTTAATTATTTGTTGAATAAATAATTAAATATTAAATATTAAATATTTATTGGCAATATTAAATATTTATTGAATTATATGGCAATTTGAGTTGATGTGATTTAATTAATTATTTGTTGAGTAAATAATTAAGGAGCTAAATAAATTAATTATTATGATATTTTATAATAATGGAGTTTAATTTAATAAGCTAGAGAGCTTATAATAATTTTAAATAAATAATAATATTTAAATGAGGAATTGTAGTTTGAAATATTAGTTGATTAAATGAAATTATAATTGTAAAAAGAATTATAATTGTTTATGTGTTAAAGTAATTTAATAGATTAATATTTAATTGATTTATTAATTTAATAAAGGTGTGACTAATAACCTTGCTATAAAGGAGTTATTAAAATAAATTAAAAATGATTTAATTTAGTTTTGTCAAATAAGGCTTATTGTATAATAAGTCTTTAATCTAATAGTGTTTTAGCAAACAAGGTATAAGGATTAATCCATTTGTTTTAATTTAATTTACCAAATAAGGAGTAAGGATTAATGGGTTATTTTATTTAGACTAGCCAAACAAGCCTTATGGCTTTTAAATTTCAAAACTTATATAACTGATATATTTATATCAGTACTTATATTATATAATTAATATATATTATTACTATATACGTTGAACTTTACAGAGTTAGGGACTCAGTTGAACTTTACAGAGAGAAAAGAAGAAGAAGAAGAAAGAAATACAGAGAGAAAACTAGAGAGAATTGAGAGATATTTTAACAGGTTTTGGAGAAAAGCTTGACAATCAAATAAGATATATCATCATCTTCCTAATCCAAGGTAGGAGCTCCATCTTTTTCTTTAAAAATTTAGTTTTCTTCTTCTAAAAAGTTTTCTGTGATTTTTATAAAAGATAAATTGTTGTTATGTTTATAATTTGGCATGATTATTGATTATATGGTTGTTTTATGAGTTATATATGATTATAAGATATATTAGTTCATGTATGTATGTATTTTATGAAGAAATTATTTTACAGAGAGTTTTTATGAATGAGTATGGCTTTAGTTAAAATGGAAATTAAGGTGTAATTAGTTGTTGTATTGATAAATTGATTATAAGAATTGCTAGAGTATGTAACATCATAATCATGATAGTTAGAAATTTCTATTTTAATTGAATAACAAAATCACAGTGGTAATTTTAATGAAAAATAATATCAATAATGGAGTTTTGCCAAAAACCTTGAAATTAGGTGTTTTATAGTTGATGTTTAGACAAATGATGAATAGAAACACGTTAAGAATTGTCACAATGTGTTTGTATGAAGTTTATGTGCAAAATAGAGTGTAACTAGTCTATTAGATTCGAGCTTTTTGGCCAATTTGGCTTTTTCTTTCATGGTTGCCGAAGCTGTCAGTCGACGCTGACAGTTCGCGTCGCGGCGCGGCTTAGCAGTTCATTGTTGGCGCCGCAGCGCCATCACCATGACATAAGCACGACCTGCTGCACAATCACTACGCCGCAGCGCCGGCTCATAGTATAATCTCAGCGCCGCAGCGCCGACTCAGCGCCGCAGCGCGAGCCACAGTACAAACTATGGCGCCGCGGCGAGGCTTGGCAGAACTGTCTGACAGTTTTGTTTAAATGTACAAAACTTGAAAATAAATGTTATGTGTTTATTATAATAATGTTAAATGATAATTTCAGTATTATTAGACTATGAAATATCATGTTATTAAGTATTATCTACTTAAAATATAATTGATTATGTGAATGGGTAATTCAACCCATGTGAGGAATGTAATTGTTTATATAAATGTACAATGTTGGTTAGGACTAATTATGTCAATATGACATATGTTTAGGGTATCAATTCAAGTGGTAAAAGTGTAGCTTGTGCTAAAGGCAAGTTTCCTAAACCTACCTTTTACATTGAGCAAATTTCTAAGCCTTAACTTTTGATATTTAGCAAGTTATTTATTGTGTAAGTTTTCTAATCATTGGTGTTATTGAACTAATTATTGTTTCAATTTCGATTATCATATAATGGTGTAAATTTATTTGGAGCAAGTTATTCTTGTACTTAACTTGTGGTTTAGCATGTACAATTATATACATGTTGTGGATGTTTTTTTTTATTCAATTAACATTGTCTTATTATTGTTCAATCAAGGTAGGTTATAATTATTCAAATTGTATGCTATTAGATTATCCCTAAAGCATGATGTCAATTTATAAACATCAATTAAACTATGATTATTCCATAGTATACAGTTATGTCGTTTGTAATCAACTAAACCTTAGTTGATTACCGTTGAATTCTAAATTACCCCATGATGTATCCAAACCAAACTCACTTTGGTACAAACTTGTATTCTAAATACTGAGAAGAACAACTCTTTTATAAGAGGTTACGCTTAGCGTTGAAATGATTGTGCACAATACATTGTACGAAGGGTTGATCCCCCTAAGTACGTGAAGTCCTTATAGTCTTATGACTGTTAAAGTTTAAGTTGAAAAATTACTTATAACTGTGGACATGATTCGTGGTCATTAGACCCTCAGTAAAGGTTAAAGCTTTCCAAAAGCTTAATAGAATATATTGTTAAATTCTATTAAGCTTAATGTTGACAAATGATGTAAAAGTTTTAAATGATTTAATTATTGTTATTTCATGTGGGCCTTGTTTGCTCACTCTTGCCTGTAAACTTTCTTACAGCTAAGGTTGAAACTGGTGACGTACCTAGTACCAGTAAAGGGAAAGGAAAGACGAATCAATGCTGAAGACTTGTAATAGTTGAATAGTTTATTTTCATACTTGGTTTAAAGATTGTAATGAAGTTTATTTTAATTTTCCGCATGAATGATTGTTTGTAAAGGTTAGTTAACCTGGAAGATTTATTTAAGTTTTATCCTGTATGGGCAAGTTTTGTTATTCAATTTTATTATAGTTGGGTAGTTAGAAATGAATGTTTTGATTACGTGAACACCAAATCCTGAGAAAATGAAGTACCGGGATTTGGGGGTGTCACAGTAAGACCCCGAATTTTATGAAATAAAAGTATTCAATTTTTCTTATAATTACAATTCAGTAAATGGTTAAATTGATAAAAAGTTAAAGTTATGGGTGAAATGTGAAAATTTTTCAAAATAAACAAGTGGTTATAAAATAATCATTGTTGTCGGGGAATATTCGTTTGGTCGTAAAATATTCTTTTTATCGGGAATATCCGTACGACGGCGCAGTCATTTATGGGCCCCATAACAGAATAACTGTCGGATGAAGATAACGACAAAAATTAAGTTTTTATAATTAACGGCGTAGTTGTTACCGTTAACACTATTGGAATACCCGGCGGGTAAAATACAGTAATACGCATTATTGCACAGTATTTTTGAAATTATTGATTCTTACGTAAGAAGGCACTACTGAATAATTGTCACAATAATTACTGCTCCATATTTTATTTTATTGATTCAATAATTGCTGCGTTTATATTTTATATTATTGTTATTTCAATAATTGTTGCTGCACAGTATTTCCCATTATCAGATCAATAATTCATATTATTTGAATAATATTATTAGATAACATTATTGGTAATGTCTAAAAAGTTCTGTCTAATGAGAGGTTTGGTCATCTAATTGCTCGCCAGTAAGGAGAAATCCTTATTGGAAAGCCCCCTCTTTCCTAAGAACGGCCTGGTTGTCAGTACTGTGATTCTGTAATATTATTTGTGAATAATTAATTATTGATTTATATGATGAGAAAAATATTAATTTTATGTGGATATAGATGGAGAAAATTTTTTAAGTGACAATTGTTGAAAAATGATATTTTATCTTTTCTGATAAAATAATTTATTATTATATTTAATAATATAATAATGGTGATAGTTTTACAATGAATGTGGGATATATGAGTATATGAGGAGGGAGAGTATTTTTGTTGTATTAAATGATTAACACATGTTTTGTGTGTCGGTGGACCCCATTTCTTGATTGAAATTTGATTATAGCCTGTAAAATCGTCCGTTTAGGGATTTCGGTTAATTTCTGTTTGGAATTTGGAAAAACTTTCTTCTGTAAAGTTGTAGAGAATTGAATTTCTTATAAAAAAATCACGATATTAGAATTTTCTGATAAAAGGGCTATTTTCTATGAATTATTGAAGTTTCGGAAAATAAAATAATTTTTATTAAATTATAGGGTGGGACCCACTTTGGTTGGTGTTAATAACATGTGGGCTGTTATATTTTTTCAGAATTGGCATGCTTGGATAGCTGGTCTTGGATGGTTGGTGTGTAGAAAAGAAAAATAATATTTTATTATTTTAGTCTCCTTTGGCGTTCTATCATTTTCCTATAAATAGGTGATTATGTTAGAATTAAAAATCACACCAAAAACAAGTTTTCTTTCTCTCTATATTATCAAGCATATTTTTGTAACTATTTAGATATCTTGAGTGTTTCTCAGCGTTATATCTGATATTCAAGTTAGAAGTAATATTCTTTTGAGGTAAGGGATTTTAAGGGTTATTATGTTTTTCAGTTCGTACCGCTTCCGACCTTCAGAAAATTCTAAAAAAATTTAAAATGATATTTTGATGAGTTTTATTGATTGTGTCCAAAAATGGTGATTTTTGGATGTATAGATTAAGAGTTGTGAATTTTAAGGGAAAAGACTATTTTTAAAAGTAACCACTTATAACTACTTGTGGTTAACTCCAAAATTGATAACATTTTTATTGAAAGTATATCTATATAATATCAGTGTACTATGTGAATTTTGGAATTTTTGGATAAAATTACAATTTATGATAAATGTCTAAATATTCAGTTGTTTTGGCAATATGAAAAATAGTAAATGAGTTTTAAAAATTCTGAGAAAAATATATGTTCAATATGGGACTATATTCTGGTAAATCCCAGAAAAGAAATATTTTTGGAATTGATTTGGTATTTTTCATGAAAATAGACTAGTTATAAGTAAATGAATTAAATATGTTATGTGAAGTAAAAAAATTAAAAAATAGGATTTTATGGCTTGAGAATCCTATATGAGGTATATGCAGATTTTTGATGAGGGTTTTGGTTATTGGTAATGAAATCTTATGAGTTTGACATTTTAGGATGATTAAATGCATTATTTAGTAAAGTGTAAACAATTAAAATAAATTGTTTATAAGCTTAAGAAATATTATTCTTTCAATATCATTATACCGAAATATTGGTATGGATTTTATTGTGAAATTTTTACCTTTTTCATGTCGAGTTACTATTCATGAGTTACTATTCACGGGTTACTATTCACGACAAAATTAGTTTCTTTTTCTGACCAAATTATAGTTGATTTATGAATATTACTCTTGAGATTAAATTTATATGTTGATTATATTGATTTTATTATCATATATAATATTTTTATAACCCTAATGATGATATTTCTCTTTGACTTGAGTGTAAAGATGGGTAGATTTTTGGTATGATCATGACTATGGGTTCCCTTTGGCCAGTAGTGCACAGTTGAATTGTTGACTGGTATGATCATGACCATTGAATTTATAATTGAATATCTTTAGCTTAAGTGTAAAGGTGAATTGATCAACATGATTATAATTATTGTTTATATAAATTCTGAAATAATTATATACTTCTTTGAGATATTAATATATTTGGCCTATAGTGTAAATATGAACTGTTGATGAATATATTTGGCCTGTAGTGCAAATATGAACTGTTGTTGAATATCTTTAGCCTGTAGTGCAAAGATAAACTGGTGATGAATATCTTTGGCCCATAGTGCAAAGATGACCTGTGATTGAATATCTTTGGCCAGTAGTGCAAAGATGAATTATTGATGAATATATTTGGCACGTAGTGCAAAGATAACATTTTGTTGAATATCTTTGGCCAGTAGTGCAAAGATGAACAGGTGTTGAGATGAACATGACCAACTGGTGATACAAATGAATATCTTTGGCCGTAGCGCAAAGATGAAGCTATTAGTATGATTATGAACAGGAAATGTGATTTAGTGTAACCATGATCTTTGATGTTTCAGGTAAAGATAGGTGATGAAAATTATCTTCGTCCTGAATGAGAAGAGAAATTTAGAACTACAATTATGATTATGAGTTATTCATATGATTGTGGACCAGAATTGTTGATTAATGTTACAGGGATAAAACATTGTTGGTAGATTTTTAACATGGAGAAGATAATAGACTTTGTAACTATGGTTGAAATTTTTATCATCTACCATACGTTCTAAATCTCTGATTTAATTCTGTTTAAGGCTATTGATAACTTATTTATCTTTAGTCATGATATTCTTTACTGGGCTAGTTGTGCTCACCCTTCTGTTTCACAATTCCTTTCAGGTAATAAGAGTGTAGCTGGGTCGAGCGAGGGTAACAGGAGAATAGAACGGTGGTCATCATTTAGATGTTATATTTGGTGAATCATCTAGGGTGAAGCGAACCCAACGTTGGAAGGGAGTTTTGCCACTATCATACAAGATATCTAATGACATACAAACTCGTGTCATCATAAGACGGGATTGTGCTCATCCACTTGCTGAGTATATTTACGAGCACTACCTATATAATCTTGGTGTTTGTTTGAAGTATAATTCTCAATTAGAGACAGTGGAGATAATTATAAGTCAAGAGAAGACTCACCATTGGGAAGAATATGATAGTAATCTTCTTGTTTTTCTTTGGGGTATATTGGGTCAACCAAGGATAATTCTGTGGTCATATGATATCTATCACATCTAGAAGCATGGCCTCCCATGTACAAAGGTTTTCTTGAGCACTTCCCAAAGATTCTAATTTTTAAAACAGGTTTTAACTATACCTTTATGTAAGGTGTCATTATGAGGTGTTGTCCACAGTTGGGACATGAGTCACATTTGGTATATATTTGTACCCAAACTCACAGCATATGTATTGTCGTATTTTACACGACAATTGTTGTAATAAATTTGTAGTTATTTTTTGTACCATGTATTTGGCGACTCAGAATAGGTTGGATGGAATGGACCTATTTTGGGGTTGTCACAACACAACCCACAAATGAGCGATGGGTGTGGTAAGCCGCCAGAGAATGGTCCTCACAGGCATCTTCGGATAGAAAAATTGATTATAGCACCTACATCGATGAGAAAACATAAGTTGTGAGTTTAAAAACAACACTTTCTTCAAAACAGAATTCAAACTCATAATAAGTCATCAATACATTTATTTTTACACTATTTCATAGAATAGTGAGAACTACTAATGCTATCATCTAGGATCATCACTCTGTTCCCCAACTAGTCCCAGCTACGTTCTCATTTCCTGAAGAGAACAGTGAAGGAAAGGGTGAGTTCAACTAGCCCAGTAAGAAATATTATGACTAAGATAATGCAAAATAAATTATCATTAGCCTTCAACACTGTTAAACTGATACAATATAATAACTATCAAGTTTAACTGCAGCGGAACAAGCAATCCATTAAAAGAGTCAAGTAGAGAATAAAATCTACTATCTTTTATGATTTAAAAGGTTTTTCATCACTTTTATCGTTGAGACTCAGCTTAATAAATAATCCACATCATCAAATCATCCCTACACTACAGGCCAATGATATTCTTTATTATCACGACCACGAATTATCCATGCACTACGGGCCAAAGATAATCGTGTTTTCATCAACGGTCCTGATCATGCCATAAAACAATTCATCTTTGCACCCTTGGCCGAAGAGAATCCATAGCCATAATCATACCAAAAACTGTCTATCAATGCATTACGGGCCAATGAGGACTTTTTCCACATCATTTGTAACATTATGGTCATGATTATACCGAATAATCCCTGGTCATAATCATACCAAGTCCATCTATGCACTATAGGCCACAGATGACTTTCAATATAATATAAACATGAGGATGATGACAATGACATAATAATTCAATAAAACAAGTTCAAGAATTAATTTATCCAGGAACCAATAACGTCCAAATTGTTAACATGATACTTCTTTGTAGAGTAAAATTCAAGAATGCTCAGAAGAATATTTTCATAAAAAGATACTGGATGAAACACAAATATCAAGGATATTTTACTAATTTCATAGAGTATAGAAGCCAAAACTTTAACCAACTGAGTATAATAAAGAATGGAATAACAAAAGAATTCACCAAGCATGCGATAGACCGCACAGACAGGTTATTCCAACAGAAAAATAAATAATGGAACCAGGCTATGTGTAAACGCACCGACAGGATATTCCGACAGAATAATAAATAATGGAACCAGGTCCGGCGTAAACGCACAGACAGGATATTCCAACAAAATAATAAAGACGGAACCAGGTCCGGCGTAAAACGCACAGACAGGATATTTCAACAGAATAATAAAGACGGAATCAGGTCTGGCGTAAAAAGCACAGACTGGATATTCCAACAGAATAATAAACAATGGAATAACAGAAGAAGTTCACCAAGTATAGGGTAGCCCGCGTATACAGGTTATTCCAACAGAATAATAAATAATGAAATAACAGAAGTTCTCTTCATGAATACAAAAAAAATAATACCCCTTACCTTAAGAAGAAGAGTACTGGATATATGAGTAGTGCGGTAGCAGAATACTTTTCTTCTTTCCCTCTATAATTTCTCTCTCTAGAGTTTCAGTGAATTCGTAAGAAATAATGAAGGAATAAGCTTCTATTTATAGAAGAATGGACTGCATAGTAACTAATTCATGAATGGTCCAGATTGATTTACTTTTAAACGGATGGTCCATATTGGTTTACTATTAAAACTTAAAGCAACGGTCTATACTGATTTACTATTAAAACTTTAAACTAGCGATTCATATTAATTCACTATTATAACTTTTCACCAGCGATCCATATTGATTTACTATTATATCTTCAACCAACGGTCTGAAAAATTAGCACATCTCCTCATAGAATAATATTGTACCCAAAAATGATTTGGACCGAAAAGAAATATATTTTACGGGTGATCAATAGTACCCTGTGAATAGTAACTCATGAATAGTAACTCGTGAATAGTAAGTCATGAATAGTAACTCGTGAATAGTAGTCATAAATAGTAACTCGTGAATAGTACGTCATAAATATTAACTCGTGAATAGTACTTCGACACGAAAAGTGTCCCGAATACCCGATTGAACAATACTGAGTAACTTCTCACATAAGCATCAATAATCAATACCGTGTACTACTATGCAACCACGCGTATTACTGTACTTTTAACACCGGGTGTTTCAACAGTTAACGGTAAAACTTCCGCCGTTATTTTAATAAAGTATTTTTTCGTTTTCTCAATCCGACAATAATTCTGTTACGGGGTCCACCAATAATTGTACCGTCGTACGGATATTCTCTGACAAAAAGAATATTCCCCGACCAATCGAATATTATACAACAACTTGCATACTTTGTAAAATTTATAAATATTACCCACAACTATAACATTATATCAAATCCACACCATAATATTAAAAAAAATTCGAGAAAATTAAATATTTATTCATAAAATCTGAGGTCTCACAATCTCCCCTCCTTATGAAATTTTGCCCTCAAAATTTACGTACGTACGTGGTATGCCGAAGAGATGAGGATACCTTGACTTCATTTCAAATTCTAACTCTTGAGGTATAACCTTTGAGTGTTGAATACGATCCTTCTTATCCAAGATTTTAACACGTATCTCCTCATACGTTAAATCTTCTGCTATCTCGTCTAGTTCTAATTTAATAATGTGGTTCGGGTCGTCCACATATTTACGTAACATCGATATGTTAAAAAGGTTATGAACACGCGACATACTTAGCGGTAAAACGAGTCTATAAGCCACAATTCCTACTTGATCGAGTATTTCAAATGGGTCAATTAAATTGAGGGTTGAGATTTCCTCTCTTCATCGATTCTTGCTTCTGGAATAACGCCCTCTTGAACCTTCTTCTTCACATTCATCAGCTCTGAGTATGTAGCTTGAGCGGCTTTAACTTTATCGATTAAAGTCGATTCTAATCGTATATTCGTTATCTTCACCTGGGTCCCTAGAGTCTTTAACTCTATCTTCATCACTTGTAAGTTATACGAAATGAGTCTTTGTGTTAACAACATCACACTCGTAAACACATACGATCTTCTACTCAACGCGTCAGCTACCACGTTCATTTTTTCCACGATCATATTGAATGGTACGATCGTAATCTTCAACAGCTCGAGCCAACGTCTTTGGCACATTTCACGTTCGTTTTAGGTGAAGAAAATCTTTGAGGGTTTTAGAAATAGGTTTTGTACTGGGGTCAATACAAAATTCGATTTCACGCTCTAGGGGCAGGCTAAGAATTCTTCAACAATACGTCAGGAAATTTTTTAACAATAGAAATATCATTCAAAGTTGTGACCCTCATCAAAGACTTGGATAGTACGTCACATTGATACCTATCAACTTGCCATCGTCATTCACGACGTCGCCTACAGAAAGTTCGGCTTTAGTGCATCCCACATAAGGAAGTCAACAACAACAGGATCGTGGCTCTTTACTTATGGCTTGATATGACAATGATTGACGTTAGTGGTTTGATTACTTTGAATTTGCATAACAGGTTGGTTAGGAGTATGAAAGCTAACAACCTTACAAAAAAAATATGATGAGTAGTTAACCAATCGATTCCTAAAATCACATCAAAGGCAAGATTTTCAAAGAGATACGATCGACAGGTAACGTGAAAGTGTTGATTTGAATCAAACAAGATTTATAAATAGTGGAGGTAACGAAGGTTTCTCCTAACAGAATTTCAAAAGATAAATCAAAGTCTAACTTCTCCGGATTAAATTCAAACATTGAACACAACTAGGTGAAATAAAAGAGTGAGTAGAACCGGTATCTAACACGGTATAGACTTCAAAAGAGTTTATGACTAATATGCCCGTGATAATTTTATTCAGGTTCCTCGTCACGAAAAAAAAATGCTCTATCTTAAACTACCGGCTTTGACTTTCTGGGACGGCCTTTGGTGCCTCCATCCTAGCTGAACTTGTCTTCGGTGAAAGACAAAATCAGGCTAAGTGACCTTCTCTTCCACAATTATAACATGCTTTGGATGGCATCGCGCAGTTTGGACTGATGTGTCCCTCCCCTCCACATTTGAAACATATGATAGGTGGTCGTTCTCCTTCCTTAACAACGGGTGCTGGAGCTGACGTCTTTCCATCATTGTTGAATCTTCTCTTCTTGAAATGTCCATTCTTATTATTTTGATCATGATTACCACCGAAGTGGTTACCATTTTTGGCATGTTGATTCCCTCCATGTTTATTGTCACCGCTTTGATGACTGTTATCACCGGTATTATTATTTTGTCGGCTGCTCTCTTTTGGTTGGGTTGACTAGTTATCGCGCTCCAATAACTGAGCCCTATTAACAACATCTGAATACAAACACAATTTATGAGAGATAAGATATTGACGTATCTCAGGTTTCAAACCTCTTAGAAACATTCGCATCATTCTCTCCTCATTATCAACCAAATGGGACGCAAATCGGGATAACTCGGCAAACTTGGCTTCGTACTGCGACACGGTCATGTTGTTTTGCTCCAACTTGATAAATTCCACATCGTTCATGTGACGAATGCTTTCGGGAAAGTACTTGTCATTGAACAGCTCTTGGAACTTCTCCCAAGACATCTTGAGTGCGTTAGGCTGGGTACGTTTTACAGATTCCCACCAGTAATCTGCCTCTTCACACAACATAAAGGTGGCAAAGGGAACCTTTTGCTCCTCTGAACATCCCAAGACATCAAATATCTTGATGATCTGCTTTAACCACGTCTCCGCCTTAAGTGGTTCTGGCTTTCCCAAAAACTCCGGTGGTTCCAGCTCCTTGAACTGCTTAGTGGTGACCGACCGTGGGTTGCCATTATTTCCACCTACATTTTGAACAAGAGTCTCTCTCACCTGATGTTGAATGAATTGCATAAAGCCTCTGAACATAAGCTGTGAGTTTAAATACAACACTTTCTTCTAAACAGAATTCAAACTCATAATAAGTCCTCAATACATTTATTTTCACACTATTTCATAGAATAGTGAGGACTACTAATGCTATCATCTAGGATCATCACTCTGTTCCCCAACTAGTCCCAGCTACGTTCTCATTTCCTGAAGAGAACAGTGAAAAAAGGGTGAGCTCAACTAGCCCAGTAAGAAATATTATGACTAAGATAATGCAGAATAAATTATCATTAGCCTTCAACAGTGTTAAATTGATACAATATAATAACTATTAAGTTTAACTACAGCGGAACAAGCAATCCATTAGAAGAGTCAAGTAGAGAATAAAATCTACTATCATTTATGATTTAAAAGGTTTTTCATCACTTTTATCACTGAGACTCAGCTTAATAAATAATCAACATCATCAAATCATCCCTGCACTACAGGCCAAGGATATTCTTTATTATCACGACCACGAATTATCCATGCACTACGGGCCAAAGATAATCGTGTTTTCATCAACGGTCCTGATCATGCCATAAAATAATTCATCTTTGCACCCTTGGCCGAAGAGAATCCATAGCCATAATCATACCAAAAACTGTCCATCAATGCATTACGGGCCAATGAGGACTTTTTCCACATCATTTGTAACATTACGGTCATGATTATACCAAATAATCCATGGTCATAATTATACCAAGTCCATCTATGCACTACAGGCCACAGATGACTTTTAACATAATATAAACATGAGGATGATGACAATGACATAATAATTCAATAAAACAAGTTCAAGAATTAATTTATCCAGGAACCAATAACGTCCAAATTGTTAACATGATACTTCTTTGTAGAGTAAAATTCAAGAAAGCTCAGAAGAATATTTCCATGAAAAGATACTGGATGAAACGCAAATATCAAGGATATTCCACTAATTTCATGGAGTATAGAAGCCAAAACTTTAACCAACTGAGTATAATAAAGAATGGAATAACAAAAGAATTCACCAAGCATACGATAGACCGCACAGACAGGTTATTCCAACAAAAAAATAAATAATGAAACCAGATCATGCGTAAACGCAACGACAGGATATTCTGACAGAATAATAAATAATGGAACTAGGTTCGGCGTAAACGCACAAACATGATATTTCAACAGAATAATAAAGACGGAACCAGGTCCGACGTACAGATAGGATATTCTAATAGAATAATAAAGACGGAACCAGGTCCAGCGTAAAACGCACAGACAGGATATTCTAACAGAATAATAAATAATGGAATAATAGAAGAAGTTCACCAAGTATAGGGTAGCCCGCATATACAGGTTATTCCAACAGAATAATAAATAATGGAATAACAGAAGTTCTCTTCATGAATACAAAAAAAATAATACCCCTTACCTTAAAAAGAAGAGTACTGGATATATGAGCAGTGCAGTAGCAGAATACTTTTCTTCTTTCCCTCTATAATTTCTCTCTCTAGAGTTTCAGTGAATTCGTAAGAAATAATGAAGGAATGTGCTTCTATTTATAGAAGAATGGACTGCATAGTAACTAATTCATGAACGGTCCAGATTGATTTACTTTTAAACGGACGGTCCATATTAGTTTACTATTAAAACTTAAAGCAACGGTCCATACTGATTTACTATTAAAACTTTAAACTAGCAATCCATATTAATTCACTATTATAACTTTTCACCAGCGATCCATATTGATTTACTATTATATCTTCAACTAACGGTCTGAAAAATTAGCACATCTCCTCATAGAATAATATTGTACCCAAAAATGATTTTGACAGAAAAGAAATATATTTTACAGGTGATCAATAGTACCCCATGAATAGTAACTCGTGAATAGTAACTCGTGAATAGTAACTCGTGAATAGTACTCCGACACAAAAAGTGTCCCGAATATCCGATTGAACAATACTGAGTGACTTCTCACATAAGCATCAATAATCAATACCGTGTACTACTATGCAACCACGCGTATTACAATACTTTTAACACCGGGCGTTTCAACAGTTAACGGTAAAACTTCCGCCGTTATTTTCATAAAGTATTTTGTCAGTTTCTCAATTCGACAATAATTCCGTTGCGGGGTCCACTAATGATTGTACCGTCGTACGGATATTCTCCGATAAAAAGTATATTCTCCGACCAATCGAATATTATACAACTACTTGCATACTTTGGAAAATTTATAAATACTACCCACAACTATAACATTATATCAAATCCACACCATAATATTAAAAAAAATTGAGAAAATTAAATCTTTATTCATAAAATCTGGGGTCTCACATTTTACTATGCAAAATATTATGCATAATAGAATATAATATATTCTATTTATAGTTTAATAAAATAAATAACTTTATAAAAGTATTCTACTTTATATAAAAAGCTTTTCTGTTTTACTACATTAATAATACTAATAAAACAAAATTTATATAATATATATATATATATATATATATATATATATATATATATATATATATATATAAACTTCCGCGACTTCATAAAAAGACACCTCAATATATTTAACAATATTTATCATCATTATTATAATTCACAATATTAATCGACCAGGTCGTTCCCAGGAAAGATAGGGTTTTTCAATAAGGATTTTTCCTTATTGACGCGCAATTAGGTGACCAAACCTCTCCTTGGCAGAACTTCTAGATATCGCTAATATTGTAAATAATAATATTAATAACTTCGTCGTCTCAATTATTGATTTAATAAAATATAGACAATAATTACATCAAATAACGTGAGATACTATGCAGCAATTATTGTAGCAATAATTGAACAAAACTGGGTGACTTCTCACGTAAGTATTAATAATCAATACCGTGTGCTACATGCAACCACGCGTATTACTGTACTTTTAACACCGGGTGTTTCAACAGATAACAGTAAAGCTTCCGCCGTTATTTCATTAAAATATTTTTGTCGTTTTCTCAATCCGACAATAATTCTGTTGTGGGGTCCACCAATGATTGTGCCGTTGTACGAATATTTCCTGTTAAAATGAATATTTCCCGACTAATCGAATATTATATAACAACTTGCGTACTTTGCAAAATTTATAAATATTACCCACAACTATAACATTATATCAAATTTATTCCATAATATTCAAAAATGATATTTATAGAAAATTCATCTTTATTCATAAAAGTTGGGGTCTTACAACCTCCCCTTTTTATGAAATTTTGCCCTCGAAATTAGGGTGCATACCTGGCATTTCGAAGAGGTAAGAATACCTTGATTTCATTTCAGATTCTAACTCTCTGGTCATTTTCTCAGCATCGTGGTTTCTCCACAAAACTTTGACTTGAGGTATAACCTTGGAGTGTAAAATATGTTCCTTCTTATCCAAGATTTGAATAGAAACCTCTTCATACGTCAAATATTCCGCTATTAAGTCCGGTTCTAACTCAATAATGTGGTTCGGGTCTTCCACATATTTACATAACATAGATATGTGAAAAACGTTATGAACACAAGACATACTTGGCGGTAAAGCAAGTCTATAGGCCACAGTTCCTACTCGATCGAGGATTAAAAATGGGCCAATGAATCAAGGATTGAGCTTTCCTCTCTTTCCAAATCTCGTAACTACTTTCCATGGAGTAACACGTAACAACACATGATCTCCAATATCGAATTCTACGTCCTTTCGATGAAGATCAGCATAACTCTTTTGTCGATCTTGTGAGGTTTTTATACGTTGTCGGATCGTTTGCATCTTTTTCGTAGTCATACGTACCAACTCCGGTCTCAACAACATTGCTTCACCTACCTCATCCCAGTATATTGAAGAATGACACTTTCTTCCATACAACGCTTCGAATGGAGCCATGCCAATACTCGCTTGATAGTTGTTGTTGTAGGAAAGCTCCACCAATGGTAAGAACTTGTCCTAACTTCCCTTAAAGTCAAGGACACAGAGTCTTAATAAATCTTCAAGAGTTTGAATAGTCATCTCTGATTGTTTGTCCGTCTGAGGATGATATGCCGAACTAAATCGTAAATCTATGCCCATAGCTTTTTATAAACTAACCCAAAATTGTGAAGTGAATCTTGGGTCTCGATCAGAAACTATGGATACTAGCATACCATGCAATCTTACAACCTCGCTTATGTACATACGAGCAAGACGTTCAAGTGTATAATTTTCTCGTATAGGTAAGAAGTGAACAGACTTGGTCAATCTATCAACAATGACCCAAATTGCATATATGCCTTGACAAACCTTGGGAAGACCAGTAACGAAATCTATGGTAATATGCTCCCACTTCCATTCTGGAATTTCAAGTGGTTGCAAAGGACATTTTGGTACTTGATGCTCCGCCTTGACTCGTTGACAAGTTAGATACCTTGAGATAAATAGTGATATCTCTCTCTTCATATTGCCCCACCAAAATGTATGTCGAAGATCATGATACATTTTGGTATTCCCATGATGGATTATAAACGGTGTGTTGTGCGCCTCCATCATGATTTTATATTTTAAATCAGGGTTGTTAGGAACACAAAGTCTAGAGTTGACTCGAAGTATTCCTTCTTCATCGATTCTTGCTTCCGGCATAGCACCTTCTTGCACTCTCTTCCTCATACGTATCAGCTCCAGGTCTGTAGCTTGAGCAGCTTTAACTTTATCGATTAAAGTCGGTTCTACTCGTATATTTGCCATCATCACATGGGTCCCTGGAGTCTTTAACTCTATCTCTATCCTTTGCAAATCATACAAAATGGGCCTTTGCGTTGACAATATTGCGCTCGTACCCACATATGATCTTCTACTCAATGCGTCAGCTACCACGTTCGCTTTTCCAGGATGGTATTGGATGGTATGATCATAATCTTTCAACAGTTCAAGCCAACGTCGATGTCGCATGTTAAGTTCCTTTTGAGTGAAGAAATATTTGAGGCTTTTATGATCCGTAAAGATCTCCACTTTCTCCCCGTACAAGTAATGCCTCCAAATTTTAAGTGCGAAGACAATAGCTGCCAACTCTAGATCATGAGTAGGATAATTCCTCTCATATTCTTTGAGTTATCGAGAGGCATAGGCTATGACTTTCCCATGTTGCATGAGAACATATCCTAACCCTTTGCTCGAAGCATCACTATAGATGACAAATCCCTCCGAGCCACATGGTATTGTTAGAACAGGTGCTGAAATGAGTCTCCTCTTGAGTTCTTAAAAACTCTTCTCACATTCCTCGCTCCAACCGAATTTTGTATCTTTTCGAGTCAGCTGAGTTAATGGAGTAGCGATTCGAGAAAATCCTTCCACGAATCTCTGATAATAACCAGCTAAGCTGAGAAAGCTACGTACTTCGGTCACTGATTTGGGTTTCTCCCAGCTTTGAATAGCTTCAATCTTTGTTGGGTCAACTGATATTCCATGACTTGACACCACGTGCCCAAGAAATGCTACTTCTTCAAGCCAGAACTCGCATTTCTTCAACTTGGCATAAAGCTTATTTTCACGAAGCTTTTGGAGTATCAGCCTCAAGTGTTGTTCATGATCTTCACGACTTTTAGAATAAATAAGGATGTCATCAATAAAGACGACCACAAAGTGATCCAAATATTCCTTGAATACTCGGTTCATCATATCCATTAAGGCAACAGGAGCATTAGTCAATCCAAAAGACATGACTAGGAATTCATAATGCCCGTACCGAGTTCTAAAAGTCATCTTTGGAATGTCATCGGTTCTAATCTTCAATTGGTGATATCCAGAACGAAAATCAATCTTTGAAAAGAATTTGACGCCTTGCAACTGGTCGAACAGGACATCAATACGTGGCAATATGTACCTATTTTTGATGGTAACATGATTCAACTCCTAATTATCAATACAAAGTCGCATACTCCCATCTTTCTTCTTCACGAATAGAACAGGAGCACCCCAAGGAGACGTACTAGGGCGAATGAAACTGAAGTCTAACAATTCCTGTAGTTGGGTCTTTAACTCCTGAAGTTCAATAGGAGCCATTTGATATGGGGCTTTGGAAATGGGTTTTGTACCAGGTTCAAGGTCGATACAAAATTCAATTTCACGCTCTGGGGGTAGGCCAGGAAGTTCTTCAGGGAATACGTCAGGAAATTTATTAACAATAGAAATATCATTCAAAACTGACGTATTTTTGTTTAGATCTGTGACATGAGCTAAGAAAGCTTGACATCTGTTTTTTAATAAACGAATAGCTTTATGGCTTGAGATGACAGTGATTGATTTTAATGGTTTGATTGCTTGAATTTGCATAATAGGTTGGTTAGGAATATGAAAGCTAACAACCTTACGAAAATAATAATTTTTGCATGATGAGTAGCTAACCAATCAATCCCTAAAATTACGTTAAATGTAAGTATTTTCAATGAAATAAGATCGACAGGTAATGTGAGGGTACCGATTTGAACCAAACAAAACTTATAAACAGTGGATGTAATGAAGGTTTCTCCCAACGGAGTTTCAACAGATAAGTCAAAGTCTAATTTCTCTGGAGTCAAATTTAAACGTTGAGCACAAGTAGGAGAAATAAAAGAATGGGTAGAACCGGTATCAAATAAGGTATAAACTTCGCTAGAGTTTATGATAAGCTTACCCGTGATGACCTCGTTCGGGTTCCTTTCTTTCTGGGAGGTCACAACAAAAGCTCTCCCTTGAACTGCTGGTTTTGACTTGTCTGGGACGGTATTTTGTGTCACCGTTCCAACTGGACTTGTCTTCGGTGACCTTCTCTTCCACAATTATAACACGCTTTGGATGACATCGCGCAGTTTGGACTGATATGTCCCTCCCCTCCGCATTTGAAGCATATGATAGGTGGTCATTCTCCTTCCTTAACAACGGGTGATGGTGCTGACGTCTTTCTATCATTGTTGAATCTCCTCTTCTTGAAATGTCCATTCATTATGTCTTGGCCATAATTACCACCGAAGTGGTTACCATTTTTGACATATTGATTCCCTTCACGTTTGTTGTCATCTCTTCGATGACTGCTACCACTGGTATTATAATTTTGTCGGCTGCTTTCTCTTGGTTGGGTTGACTCGTTATCGCGCTCCAATAATTGAGCCCTATTTACAACATCTGAATACAAACACAGTTTATGAGAAATAAGATATTGACTGTAACAACCCGATATTTTCTATATAAATAAATAAGAAATTTTGTGAATAAATATTTTTTTTTATTAAGGATGAGGATTTGTACAAGATTATGTGTATATGTATTTATGTGGTAAGTAAAAATATATTTATTACATAATTATTTACAAATGAATTTATTTTAAAATTATTGATTATTAAAAAGTATATACTTATAATAATCAATTTATGGTAGAAATATTTTAATAATTATTTTTCATGAAAATATATAATCATATATTATCTAAATAATATATGAACTGATTTTTTTAGAATAATTATAATAATTATTTTATTATATGAATTTTAGTACAGGTTATTAAGTTAATTATTTTACCTTAATTATTAAGGTTAAATAGGAAGAATAAATCAAATATGGTATCCAAACCCTAATTTTGGATTATTGCCAAGGTATGAGAATAATAATATAATATTAATTATATTTTGATTTTTCAGTGCAATGAATATGTACTGCATGTACGTATTGATGATAATTGGTCAATTATGGTGTTTAATTTTAAAACCCTAGTATTAATTGGTTAAACCCTAATTTTACTTAGGGAAACTCTAAATTGAAAATTAATTGTGAGCTTAAGACTGTTATATAACTATGTTATATGTTTTATGTTGTGTATTAAGTGATTAATTAGGTAAACCCTAATTAAAGTTTTAGAAACCCTAATAAATTTATTAAAAACCCTATTTTAAGTGTTAAACCCTAGTCTGAAACTCAATTATGAGTTCGAGATTATTATGTAGCGATGTTATGTGATTTTATGCATAATTAGGTAAACCCTAGTTAACATTTTGAAATATTAATTTCTAGAAACCCTAATTTCTATAATTAGTAACCCTAATTAGAAATTATAAAACTTAATTACCATTTGTAAACCCTGATTGCTATTTTAGCAAAGTTAATGATAATTATATGATTTAAACCCTAATATTCATGTATAAGGTAATTATAAAATTAATCACAATTAGAAAATCCTAATTTCAAAATTTTAGGAAACTAAAATTTTATTTAATTTTTTATTTGATTTTATTTATTTTTGTGTAAACCCTAAAATGTAATTCTAGAAAAGTAAATGTTGGAAAACCTTAGGGTTAAACCCAAAGGGTTAAACCCTAAGGGTTTGCCAAGTTCCAAGTATGCCATTTAATGAATTACCAATTGACCATATTGCCCCTAGTTACATTATTTTGGCTAATATGTAGGTTTTGACATTAGGTTTAGTTGGTGAACCAAACCCAACAACTCCATGTGCTGAAAATGACAGCCACAAGCTACTTTCATCAGCCATTCATGCATCTAACAATTGTATAAATAGATTGGAGAGAGAGAAAATGTATTTGTTAACTTATATTTTGCACCACACTCAAACATTTTCTCTCAAGCCCCAAACCCACGAATTTATCTAGCATATCAGTTCTCAAGACCAGCCCCACGATCAACCATAACAAATAGAAGCCAGAGAATCAGAAATTTTTCTCAAGAAGGTATAAACGAACCCTAGAAAAATCTGTCCAAAATTCTGTGTTAGATGTTAGGATTTTATGTTAAAACTTGTTGTTTGTAGTATATTTAAGTGATCTGGGTCGGTATCTTGCAGATCCATAACATCTAGATACTTAAAATAAGAGTTTCCAAAAATCTGGAAAAGTTCATTTTGTGTTCTGACAACCAAATGTCAGGCATTGTAGATCTCTGTATGTGTTTGATTTTTGTGTTTTAAGTGTTAGATATTGTAGTCTGATATGTGGTCTTTGATCTGGATAAAGAATCAGGCTCAGATACGGTCTAGATTGAACGTTATTCGTGGTCAAATAGCATTGGCCGGCATTGACCGGAAGAAATCTGGGCAGCCCAGAAACTGCCCAGAACGCTCTGACAGCAGGTTCATCCGCTTAGATCTTGCTTGTTGTTATTGTTTTGTTCTTGTTGTTGTATTCATATTTTAGTATGGTAGTTATACTATAGTTTAATGCTTTTGGATCACTTATATTACAAAAATTATGGATCTAAAGGATGGTCAAACCAAGCCGGAAGTTCACGGGTTGAGTTTTCTGGGTAACCCAGAAAACTCAAGTCAGTGGCTTCTAACATGGTTTGACCGGACAGTTTATGGCTCTTATGTTGTTGTTATAGTGACGTTATGTACTGGATCTCTTCATATACATGTTGTATACACACTTCAGGTTTTAGATCACAAAAACATTACACGCTCAACAAGTTGTGCAAGCCCAAATATGGCTACACGAACTGTTCTTCATTTCTGGGTAGCCCAGAAAATGAAGAACAGCTCTGACAGCTACTTTGGACAATCAGATCTTGTAGGTTATGCACGTTATGATGTGTTTTATTATTGTATCATGTAGTCGTGTATGTTTACTACATGATCTGTCGAACAACAGACCCAAAAACACAATACACTCGATTTTAATCTTGGTCAAATTAAGCAACTCGGTAACTGGCAAGGTTTTCTAGGTTTGTATCAAGAACATGAAGAACACCTATAGCGACGGTTCTGTCGCTATAGGTGGTCTTTAGCGACAGATTATTTGTAAGACCCTGAATTTTATGAAATAAAAGTATTCAATTTTTCTTATAATTACTATTCAGTAAATGGTTAAATTGATAAAAGTTTAAAGTTATGAGTGAAATATGATTTTTTTTCAAAATAAGCAAGTGGTTATAAAATAATCATTGTTGTCGGGGAATATTCGTTTGGTCGTGGAATATTCGTACGACGGCGCAGCCATTTGTGGGCCCCATAGCAGAATAACTGTCGGGTGAAGAAAACGACAAATTTGAGTTTTTATAAATAACGGCGTAGTTGTTACCGTTAACACTGTTGGAATACCCGGTGGTTAAAATACAGTAATACGCGTTATTGCACAGTAGCACACGGTATTGCACAGTATTTTTAAAATTATTGATTCTTACGTAAGAAGGCACTACTCAATAATTGTTACAGTAATTACTGTTCAATATTTTATTTTATTGATTCAATAATTGCTACGTTGAAATTTTGTATTATTGTTGTTCAATAATTGTTGCTGCACAGTATTTCCTATTATCAGATCAATAATTCATATTATTTGAATAATATTATTAGATAACATTATTGGCAATGACTAGAAAGTTCTGTCTAAGGAGAGGTTTGGTCACATAATTGCGCGCCAGTAAGGAGAAATTCTTATTGGAAAGCCCCCTCTTTCCTGGGAACGGCCTGGTTGTCATAAATGTGATTCTGTAATATTATTTGTGAATAATTAATTATTGATTCATATGATAAGGAAATATTTATTTTATGTGGATATAAATGAGGAATATATTTTTGTGGTTAAAAATAAAGGAGTTAATGTTGAGGTTTTTATCAGTATTTTTGTCGGAATGGAGGTATTAAAAATCAGGGTTTTTGAGATATTTTTCGGGGGTTATAAATTTTAATCCGATCGTTGGATCGTGGTAATTTTTGGATATGTTATACATATATAAGTTGAGTATAAGCCCACAAATTTTGAACCGTTAAAAATGAACGTATGATTTGTTATGAATTTTAAGAGGTGGCTGATTCAGAAATCAGGTTATAAATCATTTTTGGTGGAAAATTCTAGAATTGGTGGGCCCCACTTGTGGTTGGTGAAAAAATGTGCTGAATTATATTTCAAATGTGGTGGGTGGAAATAGTAGCAGGTAAAGCCATCAGGTTGCAGGTCAAACCTACCAAAATTTTTCTATAAATAGAGGGCTAAGTTAGAATTGAAAATCACACCAAAAACATAAGCTTTCTCTCTTTCTCTCTCTATATTATGAAGCATATTTTGTGAGTATTTAGATACTTTGAGAGTTGCTATTCAGTGCAAGTTTCCTTCGGCTTTGCATTCCAGTCAGAAATACTGCACTTTTGAGGTAAGGGATTGTAAGGGATAGTAATGGATTTTAAGGGTTGTTATAATTTTTAATTTCGTAATTTTTCTGATCTTCAAAAATTATGGAAAAATTTGAAATGATATTTTGATGAGTTTTATTGATTGTGTCCAAAAATGGTGATTTTTGGATGTATAGATTAAGAGTTATGAATCTTACGGGAAAAGACTATTTTAAAAGTAATCGCTTATAATTCCTTGTGGTTAACTCCAAAATTGATGAAATTTTTATTGGGAGTACATGTATATGATAGAAGTATACTCTGTAAATTTCAGAATTTTTGGACAAAAGTATAATTTTTGATAAATGTCTAAATATTCGGCTATTTTGGCCATATGAAAAATAGTAAATGACTTTTAAAAATTCTGAGAAAAATATATGTTCACTATGGGACTATATTATGCTAAATTCCAGAAAAGAAATATTTTTGGAACGGATTTGGTATTTTTCATGAAAATAGTCTAGTTATGAGAAAATGAATTAAATATGTTATGTGAAGAAAGAAAATTGGAAAATAGGATTTTATGGCTTGAGAATCCTATATGAGGTATATGCAGATTTTTGATGAGGGTTTTGGTTATTGATGATGAAATTGTAAGAGTTGGCATTTTATGATGATTAAATGCATTAATTAGTAAAGTGTAAACAATTAAAATAAATTGTTTATAAATTTAAGTAATGTTATTCTTTCAATATCATTATACCGAAATATTGGTATGGATTTTATTGTGGAATTTCTATCTTTTGTGTCGGAATTACTATTCATGAGTTACTATTCACGATTTACTATTCATGAGTTACGAATATTACTCTTGAGATTAAAACTATATGTTGATCATATTATTTTTATCATCATATATAACATTTTTATAACCCTGATGTTGAAATTCTCTTTCACTGGAGTGTAAAGATGGGTAGATTATTGGTATGATCATGACTAGGGTTCTCTTTGGCCTGTAGTGCAAAGTTGAATTGTGACTGGTATGATCATGACCATTGAATTTATAATTGAATATCTTAAGCTTAAGTGAAAAGGTGAATTGATCAACATGGTTATAATTATTGTTTATATAAATTCTGAAATGATTATATATTTCTTTGAGATATGAATATATTTGGCCTGTAGTGCAAATATGAATTGTTGATGAATATCTTTGGCATGTAGTGCAAAGATGGCCTGTTGATGAATATCTTTGGCCTGTAGTGCAAAGATGAACTGTTGTTGAATATCTTTGGCCCGTAGTGCAAAGATGGTTTGTTGATGAATATCTTTGGCCCGTAGTGCAAAGATGGATTTGTTAGTATGATTATAAACAGGAACTGTGATTTGGTATAACCATGATCTTTGATGTTTCAGGTAAAGACAGGTGATGAAAATATTCTTCGTCCTGGGTGCGAAAAAAAATTTATAGTCACAATTATGATTATGAGTTATTCATATGATTGTGGAAAGGAACTGTTGAGTGATGTTACATGGATAAAATATTGTTGGTGGATTTTTAACATGGAGAAGATAATAGACTTTATAGTCTATTTGACTCTTCTAATGGATTGCTCGTTCCGCTGCAACTATGGTTGAAATTTTTATCATTTACCATATGTTCTAAATCTCTGATTTATTGTTGATGAAGGCTATTGATAATTGAATTATCTTTAGTCATGATATTCTTTACTGAGCTAGTTGTGCTCACCCTTTTGCTTCACAATTCCTTTCAGGTAATAAGAGTGTAGCTGGGTCGAGCGGGGGTAACAAGGGAATAGAACGGTGGTCATCATTTAGTAGTTATATTTGGTGAAGAAAATAGGGTGAGGCGAACCCAACGTTGGAAGGGTCTTTTGTCACTATCATACAAGATGTCTAATGACATACAACCTCGTGTCATCATAAGACAGGGTTGTGCTCATCCACTTGCTGAGTATATCTATGGGCACTACCTATATAATCTTGGTGTTTGTTTGAAGTATAATTATCAATTAGAGACAGTGGAGATAATGATAAGTCAAGAGAAGACTCACCACTGGGAAGAATATGATAGTAATCTTTTCGTTTTTCTTTGGGGTCTATTGGGTCAACCAAGGATAATTCTGTGGCCTTATGATATCTATCATAACCTAGATGCGTGGCCTCCCATGTACAAAGGTTTCCTTGAGCACTTCCCAAAGATTCTAATTTCTAAAACAGTTTTTGACTATACCTTTATGTAAGGTGTTATTGTGAGGTGATGTCCACGGTTGGAACATGAGTCACATTTGGTATATATTTGTATCCAAACTCACAGCATATGTGTTGTTGTATTTTGCACGACAATTGTTGTAATAAAGTTGTAGTTATTTTCTGTACCATGTATTTGACGACTCAGAATGGGTTGGGTGGAATGGACCTATTTTGGGGTTGTTACATTATTTAATATTTTTCAAAAATTAATTATTAAATAGAAAAAATTAGTTTTTAATTATTAAAAATACAAAATAAATTATTAAAAATTATTAAAAATTCTAAAAATTAGTTTTTAATTATTTTTAATATATTTCATAAATATTTAATATTTTTGAAATATTAAAAGTATTTAATTTATTTAATTATAATATTAAATAAATTATATAAAAATTATTTTAATATTAGAAAAATCATTAAAAATTATATTATGATATAAGAAAATATTTTAAGTTATTTTCAATGACTTTTAATATTTTATGATAAATTAATATTAATGGTAATTAATTTATTTACTAAATGAATTAAGTAAATTAATTAAAAATGATTTTATTATATTAAAAATCATATTAAATGAAAATAAAGTGTTTAAAAATATTTTAAGTTATAAAATATAACTTTAAATATTTAAAGGATAATTTCATTAATAATTTAATATTAATGATTATTAAGTTATTATTATTGATATTAAATTTATTTAATAATTATATTAAATAAATAGTTTAAAAATGGTTTTATTAATTTAAAAATTATTTAAAAAGGATATAAATGAATTAAAAATATTTTAAGTTATGAATAATGACTTTTAATATTTTGATAAATAGAACATTAATACTTTAATATTAATGATAATTATTTAAAAATGATTTTAAATGTTTTAAAAATCATTTAAGGGTAATATTAATACTTTAAAAGTATTTTGAGTTATTATACATAACTTTAATATTTTGGAAATAATTTCATTAATAGTTTAATACTAATTAAATATTTATTATAATAGAATTGATTGGTATTTAAATCATTTAAATATGATTCCAATGTTTGAAAATTCATGATAAATTATAATAAATGTTTTAAAATTTTATTGAGTCATTTAAAAATAATATGACTGATACGTACTGATGTTAAGTTATAGTATAGAGTCTTAGACTCGATAATTACCCGATAAAATTGTCGGTAGACCGACATGTTTCAGAAATTGATCTGGACTTAGATATTTTGATTGTATAAGTGATTATTTGTGATTCAGTGGTTATTAAACATAGGTGCTAATATGATTATGTTATGTGTTGACTGCAATAAGCAGTGCTATGTGTTATAGTATGTTGTTCTAATCGAACGAACTATCTTATTAATGATAGGTCGTGAGATAAGCGATAGATCTTAATTACAAGTTGTAAGCAGCGCTTCAGGCAAGTATCTAACCTTTGCATTTTCTTTATGCAATGGATGTGAGTAAGAATGTTTCTAAACTATATTATTATTGTACAGATTATGAACTTTATATTATATAAGCTCATTGAATATCAACATGTTAGTATATGATAATTCGGACATATATATTCTGTTCGTTAATTTCTAGAAGTGGTTAAACAAGTGTCCCCACTTGGATTATCATTGTATTTAATCACATGTTGATATACCTTTGTCAATTACCCGTATACAGATATATTGAATTATAGATTATTGTTGAACAAGATAAAACCTTTGATTTAGAACCCAGACAGGTATGAACATCCCTACACGGGAAAATTTTTATGCGCTCCGGCGGACAAAGGATGAACGATAATATCGTTCTAGCAATGTAGTATTGATCAATGCAGGGCATAACGGGCTGATCACCCCCGTGCCCGTAAGTTATGACGGTTTACAGATGAATTTCTGTTTAACCTTTTCGAAAATGAAAACAATGTTCATGGCATGTCACCATAACCCCAGATATAGTCATTATGTAGTTTCAAAAATTTGAAAGAGAGTTGTTATGTTATTATTATCGGTTCAGAATACTTCACAACTATTGACTTGTTGTAGAAGAATAGTACAAAGAAAACAGTTAAATTCTTTCAGCTTATATATATATATATATATATATATATATATATATATAATTGCTATTGCTTGCTGGGCACTCAAATGCTCATCCTTGCTTAAATTTAAATGTTTTCAGCTAAGTGCGAACGACCAGAGAACTCTGCTAAGAACAAAGGAAAAGGGAAGGTTGCTGAATGAACGAATTACTATGTTATGTAATAGTTTAATGTTATTAAGACAATTATGATATATATTATCTATCATGGGTTGTAATGAATGTTTAAAGGTTTCGTACTTGGGAGTTAGACTCTGATAATTATGTAAATTAATTTGATCTTTTATATTATTGTTATTATTATTAGTATTATTCCGCTCATAGAAATGGTATAGTGAAGAACCGAGTTCGGGTTTCAAGTATCTGAGTTTGGGGTCCTCACATTGACGTATCTCCGACTTCAAACCACTTAAAAATATTCGCATCATTCTCTGCTCATTATCAACCAAATGGGACGCAAATCGGGACAACTCAGCAAACTTGGCGTTATACTGCAACAAGGTCATGTTATTTTGCTCCAACTTGATGAACTCTACCTCTTTCATGTGACGAATACTTTTGGAAAAGTACTTGTCGTTGAACAGTTCTTGGAACTTCTCCCAAGACATCTTCAGTGCGGCAGGTTGAGTACGCTTTACCGATTTCCACCAGTAATCTGCCTTTCCTCGCAACATAAAGGTGGCAAAGGGAATCTTTTGCTCCTCGGAGCATCCCAAGACATCAAATATCTTGGTGATCTGCTTTATCCACGTCTCCACCTTAAGTGGTTTTGGCTCTTCAATAAACTCCGGTGATCCCAGCTCCTTGAACTATTTAGCGGTGACCGTCCGAGAGTTTCCAGTGTTTCCACCTACATTTTGGACAAGAGCCGCTCTCGCCTGATGTTGCATGAATTGCATAAAGTCTCTAAACATTCCATCATTCATCATTTGGTTAGTGTTGTTATTTGCATGAGGATTGTCGCCTTCCTGATGCACATTATCCTGATTATTAATATGCGGAGACTCAACAGTCTCTTGTGCTCCATTGATGTTCTAAACATTCTCGGATGTCATTTTCAAATACCGCCACAAAACAAGGGTTAATTAACATATCACATATTATCCCTATACTCTGACCGACCAATTTAAATACCAAATAAACTTAGGTAGGTCATACTAGGGAAAGAATTCTCCGTCTCTCTCCTCCTAGTTCTTGTCTCACATCTTAGCCAGGGATCATATCCCTAAGCTTTGATACCAGCTGTGACGCCCCCAAAATAGGTATACATCACCTATTCTGAGTCGTTAAATACATGGTACAAAATATAAATAAAAACATAATTATACAACTGTCGTGTAAAATACGACAAAACATAAGCTGTGAGTTTTAATACAACATTATCTTCTAAATAGTATTCAAACTCAAAATAAGTCCTCAATACATTTATTTTCACACTATTTCATAGAATGGTGAGGACTACTAATGCTATCATCTGAACCGTCACTCCGTTCCCCGAATAGTCCCCGTTACGTTCTCATTTCCTAAAGAGAACAATGAAAACAAAAGAGTGAGCTCAACTAGCCTAGTAAGAAATATTATACCCAAGATAATGCAAAATAAATTATCATTAGCCTTCAACAGTGTTAAACTGATAAAATATAACAAACATCAAGTGTAACTGCAGCGGGACAAGTAATCCATTAATAGAGTCAAGTAGAGAATAAAATCTACTATCTTTTATGATTTAAAAAGGTTTTTCATCACTTTTATCGCTGAGACTCAGCTTAATAAATAATCCACATCATCCTTGCACTTCGGCCAAAGATATTCATTAGTATCACGACCACAAATTATCCATGCACTGCGGGCCAAGGATATTCGTGTATTCATCAATGGTCATGATCATGCCAACAACTGTCCATCAATGCACTACGGACCAATGAGAACTTTTACCACATCATTTGTAACATTACGGTCATGATTACATTGAATAATCCCTGGTCATAATCATACCAAGTTCATCTATGCACTACAGGCCACAGATGACTTTCAACAAAATATAAACATGAGGATGATGACAATGATATAAGAATTCAATAAAATAGGTTCAAGAATTAATTTTTCCAGGAAACAATAACGACCAAATTATCAACATGATACTTCTTCGTAGAGTAAAATTCAAGAATGCTCAAAAGAATATTTTCATAAAAAGATGCTAGATGAAGCGCAAATATCAAGGATATTGCACTAATTTCATGGAGTATAGAAGTCAAAACTTTAACCAACTGGGTATAATAAAGAATGGAATAACAAAAAAATCACCAGGCATGCGATAGACTGCACACACAGGTTATTCCAACAGAATAATAAATAATGGATCCAGGTCATGCGTAAACGCACAGACAGGATTTTCTAACAGAATAATAAATAACGGAACCAGGTCATGCGTAAACCGCATAGACATGATATTTCAATAGAATAATAAAGAACGAAACTAGGTCATGCGTAAACCGCACAGACAGGATGCTCCAACAGAATAATAAAGAACGGAATAACAGAAGAATTTCACCATGTATGCAGTACTTCGCATAGACAGGTTATTCCAACATAATAATAAAAAATGGAATAACAGAAGTTCTCTTCATGAAGACGAAAGAATAATACCCTTACGAGTACAACAAATAATATTCCTTACCGTAAAAGAAGAGTATTCCGACTGGTAGGGCGATGATATTCTTGAAGGAAACTTGCACTGCGCTCAAAGCTTCTTAAAACTCTAAAGAAATACGCTCGAAATTATAGAAAAATTCTCTGAACTTCTGATGTGGTTTTCAATTCTAACTAAGCATCCTATTTATAGGAAAATAGAAAGGATACTATGGTGCACTATGCAATAAAATATAATATATTCTATTTATAATCAAATAAAACAAAACTTTATAAAAAGTATTCTATTTTCTATAAAAAAAAATTACTATGCATAATAGAATATAATATATTCTATTAATAGTCTAATAAAATAAATAACTTTATAAAAGTATTTTGTTTTATATAAAAAGCTTTTCTGTTTTATTACATTAATAATACTAATAAAACAAAATTATATATATATATATATATATATATATATATATATATATATATATAAACTTCTGCGACTTCATAAAAAGATACCTCAATATATTTAACAACATTTATTATCATTATTATAATTCCCATTATTAATCGACCAGGTCGTTACCAGGAAAGAGGGGATTTTTTAATAAGGATTTCTCCCTATTAGCGCGCAATTAGGTGACCAAACCTCTCCTTGGCAGAACTTCTAGACATCGTTAATATTGGAAATAATAATATTAATAACTTCGTCGTCTCAATTATTGATTTAATAAAATATCGACAATAATTTAATCAAATAACGTGAGATACTATGCAGCAATTACTGTAGCAATAATTGAATAAAACTTGGTGACTTCTCACGTAAGCATTAATAATTAATACCGTGTGCTACTATACAACCACGTGTATTACTGTACTTTTAACACCGAGTGTTTCAACAGTTAACGGTAAAGCTTCCGCCGTTATTTTCATAAAAATATTTTTGTCATTTTCTCAATCTGACAATAATTTCATTGTGGGGTCCACCAATGATTGTGCAGTTGTACGAATATTCCCTGTTAAAACGAATATTCTCCGACCAATCGATATAACAACTTGCGTACTTTGCAAAATTTATAAATATTACCCATAACTATAACATTATATCAAATTCATTCCATAATATTCGAAAATGATATTTATAGAAAATTCATCTTTATTCATAAAAGTTGGGGTCTTACATTGGAGGCCCGCCCCAGCAGGAATATGTTTTGCTAACGAGTTAAGACCCCTGCCCTGGCGGGGTTATTCAAGCCAAATAGTCCTCTCCAGCGGGCATACATACTGATATTGGGCTCTAGACCCTCGCCTCGACCGGGGGGTTCCTTCTCACAAAGCCCGTCCCGGCGGGCATACCTTCTATAATTTCACTTGAATTCTCCCATTCTCTGCATCCTTTACATATCCATGATCTTTTTAAGTACCAGAAACATCATTAAACATGAATATAAGTCAATATTGAATAAATTAAGCATCATTACAAAAACATGGGCCTTTAGCAGCGATTTTTCGGGCAACGACTTTATCAGTCGTTGCTAAAAGTATATGTTTAGGAACAAAATTTGTCCTTCATTGCTGATTGTGTCAGGCTTTCACTTTTTACAATGAAATTCATTAGTCGTTGCGAAATTTTGTTGCTAATCCATTGGCGGGAAAAAATTTCGTTAGAAATTCGTTGCAAAATTTTTGGCCACTTGATTTCCTGTCATCGTGGACAACGAAAGTTTTTTTGTTGCTAAAAATTGGGCTTTAGCAACTATTTTTCAGGCAACGACTTTATAAGTCGTTGCTAAAAGAGTATGTTTAGTAACAAAACTTGTCATTCGTTGCAGATTGTGTCAGGCTTTCACTTTTTGCAACAAAATTCATAAGTCGTTGCAAAATTTGGAAACAAAATTTGTTAGAAAGTCGTTACAAAATTTCTAACCACTTGATTTCTCCTCATCGTGGGCAACGAAAGTTTTTTTGTTGCTATATTTCGTTGCCTAATATGGACCACATTCATTGGCAATAATTTTTATTTTCGTTGCATATTTTATACAACTTTTTACAACAACTATTAAAATGTTTCTTTAAATTAAGATAATCTTAATAAGCATGTTTTTGTAAGACCATATTCGGTATTCGGAGAATTGTCAAAAAATATTCGTAAACCACCTAACATAATAGACTAAAAATTGTAACTGGGTTAATTATGTGACTAATCTTACCTAGTAGGGGATGTGGACAAGGTGGCCAATAAATTGTAACTAGGTGGCCTCCTAAACGCCAAGGCAAGGCAAGGCAAGGCAAGGCCTCTGGCCTGGCCAAGTCATTTCTACAAAATGAGAATTTAGTCTTGAGGTATCGTGGCATGGTACAATTTTAACAACTATAATTGACTGTACTGTGACCTTAATATCTAAGAATAAAGCATGTAATCTTTGACACTATTTATTAACTTTTTAAAATTAATTTAGGTATTTTTAAATTTAAATGGCATGATTCATTTAGTTTTGAAATAACCAATCTTATAACTAGTATTTTTAGATAGTTTATAATATTTTTATAATTATATTGACTAAAATTAGGATTTATATTAGTTTTAAATTTGAAAATAGTTTAAATTGACTTTTAAAAAATCAATGTTAATCTTTAGTATTTTATTAGATATGGAGTATTATAATAACATGATATGTTGGTATCATGTTCTGTTTAGTTACTACTCTCTTAGTTACAAAATTAGTGATGCTTTTTAAATATAGTTTTATTATTATGAATACATTGGTGATGGCATGATACTATTTTTATTTTATCAATTAAGGATAAAGCAAGGGAATTGAAAATTTTCACATAGGTACCGTACCTCTCATATGAAAATAACAAATTTTAATGGTAAAAATATCAAAAATTAAGTTTCTTAAGTAATGATATGTTAGATTTGAGTCAAATACAATTGTATATACAATTTTAAAATGTATAAAACAGGATGCGTACTACAATTTTGAAAAGGAGATGGTACAATTTTGAATGTAGATATGAAGGAGTGAGTGCGTGTATCGATGGGGGATAGATGGATTATCTGCTTTTGGACTCTCTACTGAAACGGCGGTGTAGGATACATAACCGGCTTGTCATTTGACTTTGTTTGTTCAACTTACTTTTCCTCACCCTGTTTCTCTTTAACCACTTTGTTTTCATCATCTTTATCATCTGTTTTAACTGAATTTTTTGCAATTGTCCCATCTAACTGTTTTTCATTTCTCAAAGTGATTGCCTAACACTTCTCATGATTTCCCTTGTGGTCTATTATTTAATGCTAAGGCAAACTGTCCCATCTGATTTTCTAGGTTCTTGATGGCTACTGCTTGCGACTTCATAATTGCCTCGTTACTTGTTATATACTTCGACAACAACCACTACTACAAAACAGTAAAAAGACAACACTTAAAAGATGACATTTTTATAAAAAATGTTGTTGTATTTTTTTACAACTTTTTTTAACAAAACGTTGTAGATACATATAAAAAAATGTTATGTATTTGTAAGGGAAATTTTTGATTTTAAATAGATAATGTTTTTTTTAAAAAAATGTTATCTTTGTAAAAAACACGGAGCAACAAAAAAAACACGGAAGTAAATTTGAAATTAAAATAAAACGCTAACTGTCGTGTAGCCCAAAACCCTAGCCTCTCTTCTCTCTCACTCCCTGCCTCCACAACCATCAGAAATGGTCACCGCCGCTGCTGGCCTCTCTGCTCGCCCCCTGGTTTCGATTTCCCTTGAATCCGACATGGCCACCGACGGCCACGCCTGTTATTGAACTCTGTAGAGCACTTTCAACCTGAGTTAAACCGTAACGGTTTCGAAAATTTTTTGTTTTGATTTACCCCCAAATTGTTCTCCATCATTTAACCAATTTTTAAATCTTGGTGCTGGTCATTAGTTCATTCAAAGCCATGAATACTGGTGATTTCCTTAGCATTCATCCCTCGGAGCTCAAATTCCCATGTAAGTCTTATTCTTTATTTCTATTTAAATTCTTTAGCTTTGTGTTTGGTTGACTAGAAAATTTAGCTCAAATTCCCATTTTTAGTGTTGTAATTTTTCCACGGTTTTAGCTTGTATAGGTAACCAAATTAAATATATAAAGATCTGAAGGTTAACTATGAATAAAATGATCTTACTTTCTTTTCTTTTACTGAATTTTTTTCGGCAACTAAACTGGAAGATGTGCCATTCTATATATTGTTTTGGCTAAATTTATTATATTTAAGATGGGTATTAATTTTCTTATCTTTTTATTTAATGGGTTCATTTGCATTTATGGTGAAAAGTTGAGGTGAGAAGCAGAGTTCATGTTCTATGCAATTGACTAACAAGACTGACGAATATATTGCCTTCAAGGTAGGTGTTAGCAATAAGTTAATATATTTGATTGCAAATGAGTGATTGTATTTAATTTTTGATGAATTGAGTTGTAACTGAAAAGGTTAAGATAACAAACCCGAAGAAGTATTGTGTCCGACCCAACTCTGGGATTGTCTTCCCAGGCTCATCTTGCAGTGTTACAGGTAAAATTCTGTTAAATTCTTAAAAGAAACTACTTGTTTTAGTTGACTTATGTGGAAATTAAGCTGCTCAAGAGTTAAATTTGATTACTTGTTACATTTGCTTGTACGTTTTGATAGTTACAATGCAAGCCCCAAAAGAGATATCGCCTGATATGCAGTGCAAGGATAAATTTCTACTCCAGAGTGTTATTGCACCTAATGCCGCCACAAATAAGGACATAAGCCCAGAACTGGTTGGTCATATTTTTTTCATGGATTTCTGTTTAGTTAAGATAGTGTTCAGGTTATTTTTAATTGGGTCTCAGTTGCTATGTTGATTTATTTTGTAGTTTAATAAGGAGGATGGGAAGGTTATTGAGGAAGTTAAATTGAGGGTTGTGTACATTCCTGCTAATCCCCCATCACCTGTTCCTGAAGGATCTAAAGAAGGGTCTTCGCCCAGGGCATCTGTTGTTGAGGATGGAAACCAAAATGCTCCATTGCTTGATGTTGTAAGTGATACTCTTGGTTTTCCTTTTCCATGAAATTGAGTTGTGAAAGGTATTATGCTTAATTTGTGTTTATTCTATTTCAAATATCAGTTGACAAGATCTTTGGATGAAACAAAAGAAAAGAGAAGGCTTCGTCTGCAGTGGTGAACAATCTTCTCTCTCTCTCTCTCTCTTCCTCCCCTACACGCAAAAAAGAAGAAGAAAAAGAGTAGACATGATTTTTAGCTCTTCTTTTCAATCTAATTCTAGTGCTTGGGATCAGTATTAGAGCCCTATTTAATATTATTTTTGTTGACTTCATTACCTGCTTTTATGTTTTACTTGACAGAAAGGGGTAGGTCATATCTCTCGCAGCCCTAATGAAGCTATCAGCTCACTTGCAATTGCTTCGGTCTTAGGGGAGTCACTTCGTCCTACTTCAGTGACAACTGCCCAAGTTAATTCAGCTGGCGCGGTTGCAAATTATGCAATTCATTCCTGCTCCAAGAGGGATCAACAGATTGCATCACGTACAGGACAGGCATGGGTTTGTTCAATTTTAACATACATTTTGATATCTGTTTTTATTTCTAGTCACATCTTCTCACACCAAAAATAGTACCTTGGTATAGAGTAAATGCATATCGGTGTGTAACCACACTAGGTAAGGTTCTTAGCTGTTTCTAAACTGTACTTCACTAAATGGGCTTATGTGTGTATATTACTTCACTAAATGGCCATACTGTCTAGTACTACCTGTAGTCATAAGTTAACTTGGACATGAAAGTGCAGGGGGGATTGCAAGACCATGATGTTTGTACAGATCAGCCCAAGTGCGGCAGACTCAGGGGAAACCATTTGCTCATTAAATTTTGCTAGTCGTGTGCGAGGAGTTGAGCATGGGCCTACTCGAAAACAGGCAGACTTCACTGAGCTTTTCAAGTACAAGCAACAGGTATTTTTCTCTTATTATGAGCAAGTTTATTGCATAGCATGCTGAAGTCATTCTAAACTCTGAATATCATGTCTAACTTTTGAAATTCTGACAGATTGTGGAGATCCTTAAAGATCGTCCATCTTGGTTCCATGACTGCTGGAGACTTGAAGTTTTCACTATGTTTCCTACTGGAAATGGAGGAACGATTGAACTTCTTTATACACAGGTTAACAATAGTTGTTTGCTTTTTTGTATTCTTCTAATGTTCTACATCGAATGTTTTTACTCTCCATATATTCTATTACTTGTATAGATTATGTTCACAATATATGTTGTACTTATAGCACTGTATGCAAGATGAATTTGAAGAAATTATCCTTTTTACAATTTTAGGAGAGACTCCACTGTGTATGCTGATGTATGCTTCAGAGAATTTAAAGAAATTATCCTTTTTACAATTTATTGGCAATGGCTGGCTACGATATTAAAAATGTGACAACCCCAAAATAGGTCCATTCCATCCAACCCATTCTAAGTCGCCAAATACATGGTACAGAAAACAACTACAACTTTATTACAACAATTGTCGTACAAAATATAACAACACATATGCTATGAATTTGGATACAAATATATACCAACTGTGACTCGTGTCCCAACCGTAATGTGACAAATGTCCCATCAGTGGACAGCACCTCACAGTGTTACCTACATAAAGGTATAGTCAAAAATTATTTTAAAAATTAGAATCTTTGGAAAGTGCTCAAGGAAACCTTCGTACATGGGAGGCCATGTTTCTAGGTTATGATAGATATCATATGGCCACAGAATTATCCTTGGTTGACCCAATAGACCCCAAAGAAAAACGAGAAGTTTACTATCATATTCTTTCCAATTGTGAGTCTTCTCTTGACATATCATTATCTCCACTGTCTCTAATTGAAAATTATACTTCAAACAAACATCAAGATTATATAGGTAGTGCTCGTAAAGATACTCAGCAAGTGGATGAGCACAACCCTGTCTTATGATGACACGAGGTTGTATGTCATTAGACATCTTGTATGATAGTGATAAAACACCCTTCCAACATTGGGTTCGCCTCACCCTATTTTATTCGCCAAATATAACTACTAAATGATGACCACCTTTCTATTCCCTTGTTACCCCCGCTCGACCCAGCTACACTCTTATTACCTGAAAGGAATTGTGAAACAGAAGGGTGAGCACAACTAGCCCAGTAAGGAATATCATGACTAAAGATAAATACGTTATCAATAGCCTTCAACAGAATTAAATCAGAGATTTAGAACATATGGTAGATGATAAAAATTTCAAACATAGTTGCAGCAGAACAAGCAATCCATTAGAAGAGTCAAATAGACGACATAGTCTATTATCTTCTCCATGTTAAAAATCCACCAACAATGTTTTATCCCTGTAACATCAATTAACAATTCTGGTCCACAATCATATGAATAACTCATAATCATAATTGTAGTTCTAAATTCCTCTTCTCATCCAGGACGAAGATAATTTTCATCACCTATCTTTACCTGAAACATCAAAGATCATGGTTACACCAAATCACATTTCCTGTTCATAATCATACTAATAACTTCATCTTTGCACTACGGTCAAAGATATTCAACAACATGTCATCTTTGCACTACGGGCCAAAGATATTCATCAACAATTCATCTTTGCACTACTGGCCAAAGATATTCAACCACAGGTCATCTTTGCACTATGGGCCAAAGATATTCATCACCAGTTCATCTTTGCACTACAGGCCAAAGATATTCAACAACAGTTCATATTTTCACAACAGGCCAAATATATTCATCAACAGTTCATATTTGCACTACAGGCCAAATATATTAATATCTCAAAGAAATATATAATCATTTCAGAATTTATATAAATAATAATTATAACCATGTTTATCAATTCACCTTTGCACTTAAGCTAAAGATATTTAATTATAAATTCAATGGTCATGATCATACCAGTCAACAAATCAACTTTGCACTACTGGCCAAAGGAAACCCATGGTCATGATCATACCAAAAATCTACCCATCTTTACACTCAAGTCAAAGAGAAATATCATCATTAGGGTTATAAAAATATTATATATGATAATAAAATTAATATAATCAACATATAGATTTAATCTCAAGAATAATATTCATAAATCAACTATAATTTGGTCAGAAAAAAAAACCAATTTTGTCGTGAATAGTAACTTGTGAATAGTAACTCGTGAATAGTAACTCATGAATAGTAACCCCAACACAAAAAGGTAGAAATTTCACAATAAAATTCATACCAATATTTCGGTATAATGATATTGAAAGAATAACATTTTTTAAATTTATAAATAATTTATTTTAATTGTTTACACTTTACTAAATAATGCATTTAATCATCCTAAAATGCCAAACTCATAAGATTTCATTATCAATAACCAAAACCCTCATCAAAAATCTGCATATACCTCATATAGGATTCTCAAGCCATAAAATCCTATTTTTCAATTTTCTTACTTCACATAACATATTTAATTCATTTAGTCATAACTAGTCTATTTTTATGAAAAATACCAAATTAGTTCCAAACATATTTCTTTTCTGGGATTTAGCAGAATATAGTCCCATATCGAACATATATTTTTCTCAGAATTTTTAAAGCTCATTTACTATTTTTCATATGGCCAAAACAGCCGAATATTTAGACATTTTCATAAATTGTACTTTTATCCAAAAATTCCAAAATTCACAGAGTACACTGATATTATATAGATATACTTCTAATAAAAATTTTATCAATTTTGGAGTTAACCACAAGGAGTTATAAGCGGTTACTTTTAAAATAGTTTTTTCCCGTAAAATTCATAACTCTTAATCTATACATCCAAAAATTACTATTTTTGGACACAATCAATAAAACTCATCAAAATATCAACGCAGCAATTATTGAATCAATAAAATAAAATATTGAACAGTAACTACTGTAACAATTATTGAGTAGTGCCTTCCTTCGTAAGAATCAATAATTTAAAAATACTGTGCAATCAGTGTGCTACTGTGTAACAACGTGTATTTTTGTATTTTAACCACCGGGTATTCCAACAGTGTTAACGGTAACAACTACGCCGTTAATTATAAAAACTCAATTTTTGTCGTTATCTTCATCCGACAGTTATTCGTTATGGGGCCCACAAATAGCTCCGCCGTCGTACGAATATTCCCCAACAGAAAGAATATTTCACGACCAAACGAATATTCCCCGACAACAATGATTATTTTATAACCACTTGTTTATTTTGAAAAAAATTCATATATCACCTTTAACTTTAACTTTTTATCAATTTAACCATTTACTGAATCGTAATTATAAGAAAAATTAAATAATTTTATTTCATAAAATTCGGGGTCTTACAATCTCCCCTCCTTATGAAATTTCGTCCTCGAAATTTGCGTACCTGGTATTTCGAAGAGTTGAGAATACCTTGCTTTCATTTCAGATTCCATCTTTCCTGTCATCATGATTTCTCCATTGCTCATCTCCTGTATTTCAGATATCATTCTAGAATACAGCTTCAAAAACAAAGGTTAATTTAACAAATTAACATATCACATCATATCCCGATAGTATGACTGACCAACAAATAAGCTTAGGTAGGACACACTAGCAAAGGATTTACTCGTCTCTCTCCTCCTAGTTGTATTCCCCGATCTCCGCCAGAGATCATATCCCTAAGCTCTGATACCAACTGTGACAACCCCAAAATAGGTCCATTCCATCCAACCCATTCTGAGTTGCCAAATACATGGTACAGAAAATAACTACAACTTTATTACAACAATTGTCGTACAAAATATAACAACACATATGCTATAAATTTGGATACAAATATATACCAACTGTGACTCGTGTCCCAATCGTAATGTGACAAATGTCCCATCAGTGGACAGCACCTCACAGTGTTACCTACATAAATGTATAGTCAAAAATTATTTTAAAAATTAGAATCTTTGGGAAGTGCTCAAGGAAACCTTTTTACATGGGAGGCCATGTTTCTAGGTTATGATAGGTATCATATGGCCACAGAATTATCCTTGGTTGACCCAATAGACCCCAAAGAAAAACGAGAAGTTTACTATCATATTCTTTCCAATGGTGAGTCTTCTCTTGACATATCATTATCTCCACTGTCTCTAATTGAAAATTATACTTCAAACAAACATCAAGATTATATAGGTAGTGCTCGTAAAGATACTCAGCAAGTGGATGAGCACAACCCTGTCTTATGATGACACGAGGTTGTATGTCATTAGACATCTTGTATGATAGTGACAAAACACCCTTCCAACATTGGGTTCGCCTCACCCTATTTTATTCGCCAAATATAACTACTAAATGATGACCACCTTTCTATTCCCTTGTTACCCCCGCTCGACCCAGCTACACTCTTATTACCTGAAAGGAATTGTGAAACAGAAGGGTGAGCACAACTAGCCCAGTAAGGAATATCATGACTAAAAATAAATACGTTATCAATAGCCTTCAACAGAATTAAATCAGAGATTTAGAACATATGGTAGATGATAAAAATTTCAAACATAGTTGCAGCAGAACAAGCAATCCATTAGAAGAGTCAAATAGACGACAGAGTCTATTACCTTCTCCATGTTAAAAATCCACCAACAATGTTTTATCCCTGTAACATCAATTAACAATTCTGGTCCACAATCATATGAATAACTCATAATCATAATTGTAGTTCTAAATTCCTCTTCTCATCCAGGACGAAGATAATTTTCATCACCTATATTTACCTGAAACATCAAAGATCATGGTTACACCAAATCACATTTCCTGTTCATAATCATACTAATAACTTCATCTTTGCACTACGGTCAAAGATATTCAACAACATGTCATCTTTGCACTACGGGCCAAAGATATTCATCAACAATTCATCTTTGCACTACTGGCCAAAGATATTCAACCACAGGTCATCTTTGCACTATGGGCCAAAGATATTCATCACCAGTTCATCTTTGCACTACAGGCCAAAGATATTCAACAACAGTTCATATTTTCACTACAGGCCAAATATATTCATCAACAGTTCATATTTGCACTACAGGCCAAATATATTAATATCTCAAAGAAATATATAATCATTTCAGAATTTATATAAATAATAATTATAACCATGTTTATCAATTTACCTTTGCACTTAAGCTAAAGATATTTAATTATAAATTCAATGGTCATGATCATACCAGTCAACAAATCAACTTTGCAGTACTGGCCAAAGGAAACCCATGGTCATGATCATACCAAAAATCTACCCATCTTTACACTCAAGTCAAAGAGAAATATCATCATTAGGGTTATAAAAATATTATATATGATAATAAAATTAATATAATCAACATATAGATTTAATCTCAAGAATAATATTCATAAATCAACTATAATTTGGTCAGAAAAAAAAACCAATTTTGTCGTGAATAGTAACTTGTGAATAGTAACTCATGAATAGTAACTCATGAATAGTAACCCCAACACAAAAAGGTAGAAATTTCACAATAAAATTCATACCAATATTTCGGTATAATGATATTGAAAGAACAATATTTCTTAAATTTATAAATAATTTATTTTAATTGTTTACACTTTACTAAATAATGCATTTAATCATCCTAAAATGTCAAACTCATAAGATTTCATTATCAATAACCAAAACCATCATCAAAAATCTGCATATACCTCATATAGGATTCTCAAGCCATAAAATCCTATTTTTCAATTTTCTTACTTCACATAACATATTTAATTCATTTAGTCATAACTAGTCTATTTTTATGAAAAATACCAAATTAGTTCCAAAAATATTTCTTTTCTGGGATTTAGCAGAATATAGTCCCATATCGAACATATATTTTTCTCAGAATTTTTAAAGCTCATTTACTATTTTTCATATGGCCAAAACAGCCGAATATTTAGACATTTTCATAAATTGTACTTTTATCCAAAAATTCCAAAATTCACAGAGTACACTGATATTATATAGATATACTTCTAATAAAAATTTTATCAATTTTGGAGTTAACCACAAGGAGTTATAAGCGGTTACTTTTAAAATAGTTTTTTCCGTAAAATTCATAACTCTTAATCTATACATCCAAAAATTACTATTTTTGGACACAATCAATAAAACTCATCAAAATATCAACGCAGCAATTATTGAATCAATAAAATAAAATATTAAACAGTAACTACTGTAACAATTATTGAGTAGTGCCTTCCTTCGTAAGAATCAATAAATTAAAAATACTGTGCAATCAGTGTGCTACTGTGTAACAACGTGTATTTTTGTATTTTAACCACCGGGTATTCCAACAGTGTTAACGGTAACAACTACGCCGTTAATTATAAAAACTCAATTTTTGTCGTTATCTTCATCCGACAGTTATTCGTTATGGGGCCCACAAATAGCTCCGCCGTCGTACGAATATTCCCCAACAGAAAGAATATTCCACGACCAAACGAATATTCCCCGACAACAATGATTATTTTATAACCACTTGTTTATTTTGAAAAAATTCATATATCACCTTTAACTTTAACTTTTTATCAATTTAACCATTTACTGAATCGTAATTATAAGAAAAATTCAATAATTTTATTTCATAAAATTCGGGGTCTTACAATCTCCCCTCCTTATGAAATTTCGTCCTCGAAATTTGCGTACCTGGTATTTCGAAGAGTTGAGAATACCTTGCTTTCAGTTCAGATTCCATCTTTCCTGTCATCATGATTTCTCCATTGCTCATCTCCTGTATTTCAGATATCATTCTAGAATACAGCTTCAAAAATAAAGGTTAATTTAACAAATTAACATATCACATCATATCCCGATAGTATGACTGACCAACAAATAAGCTTAGGTAGGACACACTAGCGAAGGATTTACTCGTCTCTCTCCTCCTAGTTGTATTCCCCGATCTCCGCCAGAAATCATATCCCTAAGCTCTGATACCAACTGTGACAACCCCAAAATAGGTTCATTCCATCCAACCCATTCTGAGTTGCCAAATACATGGTACAGAAAATAACTACAACTTTATTACAACAATTGTCGTACAAAATATAACAACACATATGCTATAAATTTGGATACAAATATATACCAACTGTGACTCGTGTCCCAACCGTAATGTGACAAATGTCCCATCAGTGGACAGCACCTCACAGTGTTACCTACATAAAGGTATAGTCAAAAATTATTTTAAAAATTAGAATCTTTGGGAAGTGCTCAAGGAAACCTTCGTACATGGGAGGCCATGTTTCTAGGTTATGATAGGTATCATATGGCCACAGAATTATCCTTGGTTGACCCAATAGACCCCAAAGAAAAACGAGAAGTTTACTATCATATTCTTTCCAATGGTGAGTCTTCTCTTGACATATCATTATCTCCACTGTCTCTAATTGAAAATTATACTTCAAACAAACATCAAGATTATATAGGTAGTGCTCATAAAGATACTCAGCAAGTGGATGAGCACAACCCTGTCTTATGATGACACGAGGTTGTATGTCATTAGACATCTTGTATGATAGTGACAAAATACCCTTCCAACATTGGGTTCGCCTCACCCTATTTTATTCGCCAAATATAACTACTAAATGATGACCACCTTTCTATTCCCTTGTTACCCCCGCTCGACCCAGCTACACTCTTATTACCTGAAAGGAATTGTGAAACAGAAGGGTGAGCACAACTAGCCCAGTAAGGAATATCATGACTAAAGATAAATACGTTATCAATAGCCTTCAACAGAATTAAATCAGAGATTTAGAACATATGGTAGATGATAAAAATTTCAAACATAGTTGCAGCAGAACAAGCAATCCATTAGAAGAGTCAAATAGACGACATAGTCTATTATCTTCTCCATGTTAAAAATCCACCAACAATGTTTTATCCCTGTAACATCAATTAACAATTCTGGTCCACAATCATATGAATAACTCATAATCATAATTGTAGTTCTAAATTCCTCTTCTCATCCAGGACGAAGATAATTTTCATCACCTATCTTTACCTGAAACATCAAAGATCATGGTTACACCAAATCACATTTCCTGTTCATAATCATACTAATAACTTCATCTTTGCACTACGGTCAAAGATATTCAACAACATGTCATCTTTGCACTACGGGCCAAAGATATTCATCAACAATTCATCTTTGCACTACTGGCCAAAGATATTCAACCACAGGTCATCTTTGCACTATGGGCCAAAGATATTCATCACCAGTTCATCTTTGCACTACAGGCCAAAGATATTCAACAACAGTTCATATTTTCACTACAGGCCAAATATATTCATCAACAGTTCATATTTGCACTACAGGCCAAATATATTAATATCTCAAAAAAATATATAATCATTTCAGAATTTATATAAATAATAATTATAACCATGTTTATCAATTCACCTTTGCACTTAAGCTAAAGATATTTAATTATAAATTCAATGGTCATGATCATACCAGTCAACAAATCAACTTTGCACTACTGGCCAAAGGAAACCCATGGTCATGATCATACCAAAAATCTACCCATCTTTACACTCAAGTCAAAGAGAAATATCATCATTAGGGTTATAAAAATATTATATATGATAATAAAATTAATATAATCAACATATAGATTTAATCTCAAGAATAATATTCATAAATCAACTATAATTTGGTCAGAAAAAAAAACCAATTTTGTCGTGAATAGTAACTTGTGAATAGTAACTCGTGAATAGTAACTCATGAATAGTAACCCCAACACAAAAAGGTAGAAATTTCACAATAAAATTCATACCAATATTTCGGTATAATGATATTGAAAGAATAACATTTTTTAAATTTATAAATAATTTATTTTAATTGTTTACACTTTACTAAATAATGCATTTAATCATCCTAAAATGCCAAACTCATAAGATTTCATTATCAATAACCAAAACCCTCATCAAAAATCTGCATATATCTCATATAGGATTCTCAAGCCATAAAATCCTATTTTTCAATTTTCTTACTTCACATAACATATTTAATTCATTTAGTCATAACTAGTCTATTTTTATGAAAAATACCAAATTAGTTCCAAAAATATTTCTTTTCTGGGATTTAGCAGAATATAGTCCCATATCGAACATATATTTTTCTCAGAATTTTTAAAGCTCATTTACTATTTTTCATATGGCCAAAACAGCCGAATATTTAGACATTTTCATAAATTGTACTTTTATCCAAAAATTCCAAAATTCACAAAGTACACTGATATTATATAGATATACTTCTAATAAAAATTTTATCAATTTTGGAGTTAACCACAAGGAGTTATAAGCGGTTACTTTTAAAATAGTTTTTTCCCGTAAAATTCATAACTCTTAATCTATACATCCAAAAATTACTATTTTTGGACACAATCAATAAAACTCATCAAAATATCAACGCAGCAATTATTGAATCAATAAAATAAAATATTGAACAGTAACTACTGTAACAATTATTGAGTAGTGCCTTCCTTCGTAAGAATCAATAATTCAAAAATACTGTGCAATCAGTGTGCTACTGTGTAACAACGTGTATTTTTATATTTTAACCACCGGGTATTCTAACAGTGTTAACGGTAACAACTACGCCGTTAATTATAAAAACTCAATTTTTGTCGTTATCTTCATCCGACAGTTATTCGTTATGGGGCCCACAAATAGCTCCGCCGTCATACGAATATTCCCCAACAGAAAGAATATTTCACGACCAAACGAATATTCCCCGACAACAATGATTATTTTATAACCACTTGTTTATTTTGAAAAAAATTCATATATCACCTTTAACTTTAACTTTTTATCAATTTAACCATTTACTGAATCGTAATTATAAGAAAAATTAAATAATTTTATTTCATAAAATTCGGGGTCTTACAATCTCCCCTCCTTATGAAATTTCGTCCTCGAAATTTGCGTACCTGGTATTTCGAAGAGTTGAGAATACCTTGCTTTCATTTCAGATTCCATCTTTCCTGTCATCATGATTTCTCCATTGCTCATCTCCTGTATTTCAGATATCATTCTAGAATACAGCTTCAAAAACAAAGGTTAATTTAACAAATTAACATATCACATCATATCCCGATAGTATGACTGACCAACAAATAAGCTTAGGTAGGACACACTAGCGAAGGATTTACTTGTCTCTCTCCTCCTAGTTGTATTCCCCGATCTCCGCCAGAGATCATATCCCTAAGCTCTGATACCAACTGTGACAACCCCAAAATAGGTCCATTCCATCCAACCCATTCTGAGTTGCCAAATACATGGTACAGAAAATAACTACAACTTTATTACAACAATTGTCGTACAAAATATAACAACACATATGCTATAAATTTGGATACAAATATATACCAACTGTGACTCGTGTCCCAACCGTAATGTGACAAATGTCCCATCAGTGGACAGCACCTCACAGTGTTACCTACATAAAGGTATAGTCAAAAATTATTTTAAAAATTAGAATCTTTGGGAAGTGCTCAAGGAAACCTTCGTACATGGGAGGCCATGTTTCTAGGTTATGATAGATATCATATGGCCACAGAATCATATGAATAACTCATAATCATAATTGTAGTTCTAAATTCCTCTTCTCATCCAGGACGAAGATAATTTTCATCACCTATCTTTACCTGAAACATCAAAGATCATGGTTACACCAAATCACATTTCCTGTTCATAATCATACTAATAACTTTATCTTTGCACTACGGTCAAAGATATTCAACAACATGTCATCTTTGCACTACGGGCCAAAGATATTCATCAACAATTCATCTTTGCACTACTGGCCAAAGATATTCAACCACATGTCATCTTTGTACTATGGGCCAAAGATATTTATCACCAGTTCATCTTTGCACTACATGCCAAAGATATTTAACAACAGTTCATATTTGCACTACAGGCCAAATATATTCATCAACAGTTCATATTTGCACTACAGGCTAAATATATTAATATCTCAAGAGTAATATTCATAAATAATTTATAATTTGGTCAGAAAAAGAAACCAATTTTGTCGTGAATAGTAACTTGTGAATAGTAACTCATGAATAGTAACCCTAACACAAAAAAATAGAAATTCTACAATAAAATTCATACCAATATTTCGCTATAATGATATTGAAAGAATAACATTTCTTAAATTTATAAACAATTTATTTTAATTGTTTACACTTTACTAAATAATGCATTTAATCATCCTAAAATGCCAAACTCATAAAATTTCATTACCAATAATCAAAACTCTCATCAAAAATCTGCATATACCTCATATAGGATTCTCAAGCCATAAAATCCTGTTTTTCAATTTTTTTACTTTACATAACATATTTAATTCATTTACTCATAACTACTCTATTTTTATGAAAAATGCCAAATTAGTTCTAAAAATATTTCTTTTCTGGACTTTAGCAGAATATAGTCCCATATCGAACATATATTTTTCTCAGAATTTTTAAAGCTCATTTACTATTTTTCATATGGCCAAAATAGCCGAATATTTAGACATTTATCATAAATTGTACTTTTATCCCAAAATTCCGAAATTCATATAGCACACTGATATTATATAGATATACTTTCAATAAAAATTTTATCAATTTTGGAGTTAACCACAAGGAGTTATAAGCGGTTACTTTTAAAATAGTCTTTTCCCGTAAAATTCATAACTCTTAATCTATACATCCAAAAATCACCATTTTTGGACACAATCAATAAAACTCATCAAAATATGATTTCAAATTTTTCTAGAATTTTCTAAAGGTCAGAAGAATTACGAACTGAAAAATATAATAACCCATAAAATCCCTTACTATCCCTTACCTCAAAAGAGCAGTACTTCTGATCGGTATAAGGCTGAAGGAAACGTGCACTGATGAATAAAAACTCACAAAGTATCTAAATACTCACAAAATACACTCAATAATCTAGAGAGAGAAAGAGAGAAAACTTATGAATTCTCGTGTGATTTTCAATTCTAACTTAGCCCTCTATTTATAGGAAAATGTTAACACGCCGAAGCAGACTTAACCTGCAACCTGATGGCTTTACCTGCTACTATTCCCACCCACCATATTTGAATAAAAATCTCAGCACATTTCTTCATCAATCAAGAGTGGGGCCCACCAATTCTAGAATTTTCCACCAAAATGATTAAGTCCGAAAATTCAACAATTTCTGAACCAGTCATCTAGTAAAATTCATAACAAATCATTCGTTCATTTTTAACGGTTTAAAATTTGTGGACATATACTCAACTTATATATGTATAACATATCCAAAAATTACCACGATCCAACGATCGGATTAAAAATTATAACCCCCGCAAAATAACTCAAAAACCCTAATTTGATTTTTAATACCTCCATTCCGACAAAAATACTGATAAAACACCTCAACATTAACTCCTTCATTTTTAATCACAAAAATATATCCAACATTTAGATCCAAATAAAAATAAATATTTCCTTATCATATGAATCAATAATTAATTATTCACAAATAATATTACAGAAACACATTTATGACAACCAGGCCGTTCCTAGGAAAGAGGGGGCTTTTCAATAAAGATTTATCCTTATTGGCGCGTAATTAGGTGACCAAACCTCTCCTTAGACAGAACTTTCTAGACATTGCCAATAATGTTATCTAATAATATTATTCAAATAATATAAATTATTGATCTGATAATGAAAAATACTGTGCAGTAACAATTATTGAAATAACAATAATATAAAATATCAATGCAGCAATTATTGAATCATTAAAATAAAATATTGAACAGTAACTAATGTAACAATTATTGAGTAGTGCCTTCCTTCGTAAGAATCAATAATTCAAAAATATTGTGCAATCAGTGTGCTACTGTATAACAACGCGTATTACTATATTTTAACCACCGGGTATTCCAACAGTGTTAACGGTAACAACTACGCCGTTAATTATAAAAACTCAATTTTTGTCGTTATCTCATCCGACAGTTATTCGTTATGGGGCCCACAAATAGCTGCGCTGTCGTACGAATATTCCCCGACAGAAAAAATATTCCACGACCAAACGAATATTCCCCGACAATAATGATTATTTTATAACCAGTTGCTTATTTTGAAAAAATTCATATATCACCTTTAACTTTAACTTTTTATCAATTTAATCATTTACTGAATCGTAATTATAATAAAAATTGAATACTTTTATTTCATAAAATTCGGGGTCTTACAAAAAATTTGTAGTAATTTATATTGAAAAATGAATTTGAGACGTATATATGGATAGTTTGGTATATATTTTGTGGATGTAGTAATTTGAAACTGTAAACGAATGATATTATTGGGTTGTATTTTGAATGGTTGATATATTTTGGCTTCAAATTTAAATGAGAATTTAGACATTTTAGCTATATATCATGGCATTAGCATATTGCAGGTGTATTGGTAATGTAGGTGAACTACAACCTTTTTTTTTTCTTTTCTTTTTTTATCTACAACATTTTAAAAATGTTGTGGAATCATACTTTCTACAACATTTTTAGCCAGAAAACGTTGTGGAATCATACTTTCTACAACGTTTTCAAGCATCTACTAATTTATGAAAAATAAATCTACAACATTTTTTTCTTAAAAAACGTTGTCTAATGTGCTTAACTACAACATTTTAAAAACGTTGTGTAAGAGTGTCAAATAGATGACACCCTTAACTACGACGTTTTGTTGAATGAAACCACAACGTTTTTTCTACATTGTCTATTTACTGTTTTGTAGTAGTGAACTCTTCTAAATATGTTTTTCTCTCTTGATGCTGAGTTGTGTGTTGATGTTGATTTTGGAACCTCGGGGGATAAGATTATCATGGAGCTTGTTGATTCTGATTGTTGCTCCATGAAAAATTAGAATGGTTCCTATTCCCCAGGTTGTAGGCATTTTGATACATATTCTATAGCGAAATCTTGTTGTAGCTGCCCACAAACTGAACCGATGTTGGGTTGATGGCACACTGCTCTGTAGGATGTTCTCCGGCACATAACTCGCAAACATAAGCCACCTGCTGTGGTTGTGCACCCGTCATGGTATCCATTTTCTTTGATAAGGCCGCAATCTGTGCTGCCAACGCGGTTACTCCATCTACCTCTAAAATCCCAGCTACCTTAGGTTGTGTCATCCTTGATGTAGGCCACTGGTAATTATTAGCTGCCATCATTTCAACTAACTCTTATGCCTCCTCATAACTCTTGGCCATGAACGCTCCACCCGAAGCTACGTCTATACTAGTCCTGAGATTCCCGTTCAACCCGTTATAGAATGTGTTCATCTGCAGCCATATTAGTAATCCGTGATGTGGGTACTTCCTAAGCAATTCTTTGTACTTCTCCCATACCTCATACAATGACTTCCTATGCTGATGTTCAAACATCGTAATCTCGTTCCTCATTTTTGCAGTCTTTACTGGTGGAAAGAATTTAGCCAGGAACTTCTGAGCAAGGTCATCCCAAGTAGTTATTGATCCTAATGGTAGAGAATGTAACCAACTCTTCGCCTTGTCCCGCAGTGTGAACAAAAACAAGCGAAGTCTAATCGCGTCATCCGACACCCCATTACATTTGAAGGTGTCACATATCTCCAAAAAGCTGATCAAATGTTCATTCGGATCATCATTTGCAAGTTCCACAAACTGTACCTAGTTCTGAATCATCTGAATAGTCCCAAGCTTGATCTCAAACGTGTTTGCAGCAATCGCTGGCCTGCTGATACTCTACTGAAGCTCAGTCACCTTAGGTGTAGTAAAGTCCCGTAGCGCTTTCTGGTCTTTGACAGCCATTACTTCTTCTTTTTCAGAATTCTCAAAGTCTTCCCTTATGTTTTTAATCCACTTACTTAACCTTTGAAACCTTTTCTCGATATTGTCCTTAAAAAGAAGTAAGTCTTGGTTTTTGGACCAAGTTTGCATAAACTGACTTCAAGAACCTTAAATAGAAAGAATAAAACAAAAAGAAAAAATGTTTACGTAAAACTGGACTAATGAAACTGATATCGAAAAATATTAAAATCTATATTACTCCCCGGTAACGGCGCCAAAAACTTATAGGATAGAATCTATATACACTCACACGCAAGTATACGTGGTCAACAAGTAATATAATGATAAGTCAAGTATCGTTCCCACAGAGATTAGTAAGAAATTACTTCACAATTACCAGTTTCCTATTAATCCATATTTTATTAAACTATCCAATTTAAGAATTATAACTAAAAAATATTAAAAATACTAATAATACCAAACAATCAACAAACCCTAAAAATTGAAATTTCAAACATATATTGGAGAATTAGGCTTACAACTTCACCCTAAGTATCACTCTGATTATTACCCTTTAGTCCAGTTTAATTCACTATCCCAGTTTATTAATCAAAAACACTCAAGTAGAACTAGTCATCTCTTGATGCACTAATACCATATTAACTCAAATCCACAATTTAGATAGAATCAAGTTAAACACCTTAATTAACTAACTCGCTATATCTCTATATGAACTACAATCAAAGAAGGTTTAAGTTCAAGTTCTCTATCCAATTACATGCGATGCTAGGCATATCCCTTACCCTAACATTCATCAAGATTACATTCATTGATAGAATTCAAGAACACATGCTATACTAACTTGGTCTAGACTCGTATTTCCTCTCTCGAATCCATACAAGTCCACATAAAATTGATGATCAATCAATTTATAAATTCAAGCACAAATGAATATAGATAAACTGAAAGATAGCTTATTAAACTAAAAATCAAAGATTACACAACCATTGTTCAACTTAAAGATCCATTATAAGCCTAATAAATAATTTAGTTCATCATAGATAAAGTAAAAACTGAATTAATCAAAGTAAACATCATCCCAATTACAAATATTAAACTGAAGAAGAAGAATGAATCCAGAATCACCCTTCTTCTAACCAAAATCTGTAATTATTGTGAAATCTCCTTCAAAATCTTCCTCTAATGCTCTTGCTCACAAATCTGTCTTCAAAGATGTTGATTTGCTTGTACGATCCTTCAATCTTGTTGTTTGTTGTTAATTATAAGCCAAGACACGTATTCTGACTCTAATTCCATGCATAATTGAGTCCTAAGCTATTCTAATCACTAGCCTCCACGTTGTTGCAACAGTTCAAACCAAGCAGGAGACTGATTTCCTGTACCCTCGCCGTGGCAGAGGTTTTTCCTAGTAAACACCCGCCCCGGCGGGCCTGTCCTCTGTTAATTCTCCAGCATCCCCCTCCCCCGCCCCGACGAGGGTTTTATATATACAAACCCCGCCCCGGCGGGCTACCATTCTGTTATTTGTCCACTTTAGCTCCTGAACTTGCCAAATTTTGCCATAATTCCACCCTTTAAGTCCAATTGCCACTCCACCACACCTAATACACAAAACAACACAAAACAAGTAAAAACGAAACATAAAAACAAAGAATTAAAATAGTTTAAGCTCGAATTAGAAGCCGATTCGTAGGTATAAAACCCACTTATCAGTCATGATTATACCAATACATAATTCCTGGTCATAATCATACCAATTAATAATTCATCTATGTACTACGGGCCAAAGATGACTTTCATCACAATATAAGCACGAGGATGATGACAATGATATAAGAAATCAATCCAGTGAGATCAAGGATATTTTACTAATTCCAGGGAGTATAGAAGCAATACTTATCAAAATAAGTGTAGATTTAGGAATATGAAACGAAATCATATTACTTACATACTATAGAGTATGGTAGAAAATAATATTTCTTACGAATATTGAACGAAAATAATATCCCTTACCTTAGTAGGAGAGTAATTCTGACTGGTATAGCGGATATATTCTTAAAGAAAACTTGTACTATTTGCTACACTCAAAGTATCCTTATGCTCAAAAGAAACATGCACAATATTATAGAAGAAGAATTCTCTGATTTTGGTGTAATTTTCATTTCTAAACTAAGCATCTTATTTATAGGAGAATGGCGGGATACTATTTAAGAAAAAATATCACAGGCAAACAGTAAGTTTTTCACAGACGGAATTTGCGTGATTTTCTGATTTTACTATTCATTACTGTGCAATAAAATATTCTAATAAAACAAAAACTTTATATAAAATATAATATATTCTATTTATAATCTAATAAAATGAATAACTCTATATATAATATAGAAAGTATTTTATTTTATATAAAAAATTTTCTGTTTTATTACTATTATAATAATAATAAAATAAAACTGAGATAACTTTCTATCGATAATTTTGAAAAATGAGTAAGTGGGGGTCCATGTAATAAGCCAAACTTACAACAAATACTTCATGACAAACCCCTTTATTTATATCAAAAATTGAATAAATATTTATCACAAATTGATTATCTTCAATAAACACATTTTTAATCTTTCAACAATTATTCATCTTTAATATTATAATTCACAATATTAACAACCAGATCATTCCCCAGAAAGAGGGGACTTTTCGATAAGGACTTCTCCTTATTAGCGCGCAATTAAATAACCTAACCCCTTTCCTCGACAGAATTTTCTAGACATTGTCAATAATGTAAATAATAATATGAATAATTGTGTCGTTTTAATTATTAATTTAATAATATAAACTATTGTGCAGATGATACTGTGACAATAATTGAATCAATAATATAAGATATTATACAACAACTACTGTGAAAATAATTGAATAAAATTAAGTAACTTCTTAAATAAGCATCAATAATCAGAGATACCGTACAATAGTGTGTGCTACTGTGCAACCACACGTATTGTTGTACTTTTATCACCGGGTATTTCAATTGTTAACGGTAAAAGTTTTGCTATTATATTTATAAAATGGTTATTTTTGTCGTTTTCTATAACCGACAGTAATTTCGTTGTGTGGGGTCCACCAATGATTGTGCTGTCGTACGGATATTCACCGACAAAAAGAATATTTCTCGACCAAATGAATATTTTATGACAACTTGCTTAATTACAAAATTTGCACATATTACCCATAATTACAGCATTATATCAAATCAACACTTTATTATTCAAAAAAATATTTAGAGAAAATTAAATCTTTATTCAGAAAAAGTTTGTAACACCCCCATATCTATACTCCCACGGTATCCGATATGGTGCTTACTACAAGCCAATGTATATAATGCATTGAAATCTATATGCCCATGGTATCTGATTATATGCTTATATCTAATTGAGTGACTATACAATTTATAACCAAATGCAATTTCCATAATTCCAAGATTCATAGTATTCCATAACAGATAACATTTCCCACGAGGACTATTACTGTGTTTGAATACTCTCACTTAGATGTATGAACTATATCTGTGAATAGTATCTATCTATCCGAAATTCAGAGTACTAGTAATAACATGAACAATCCATATTATCAATACCATCACTCAGATGTATAGTCTATGTCATGCGAATTTCACTATCGTATCGATAGTACCTATCTATCCGAAATCTAGAGTATCAATAACAACATGAACAGTCCATGCCGTCAATACCCTCACTCAGATAAATAGTTCCCAAAGATCTCAAACTAAATTGAAAATTCTAATTACATCTATATATGTAAGAAAACACGGTTGTGGAAATAAAGATTATATATATATATATATATATATATATATATATATATATCATTAAAGTTCGATTACATGATTCTTCGTAAAGAATTTCTTATTACAAAGTATTACATTCAATTAGACTATAATATAAACTAATCTAATTAAGGACGCTTCCCTTTATTAACTCTAGAAGTGCCAGGGTTACCATCTAATACTACAAAGGGAATAATTTACAAGGGTGAGCTACGATATGCTCAGCAGGTTTTATATTTTATAACAATATATGATTTGAAGAAGTATAACAGTTCAAAATTTAACTGATTGTTGCTACCATTTCTGAAATTTCTTTTTCAACCATTTCTGGACTTTTTATTTCTGTCAGTCACAAACACTTAGAAATTTTGTTTAGATATGAGATAGGGGATCAACCTATTCAATATCTTAGGAGTATGCATCTCATCCTAATAGTACTCACCATGCACTAAACGTTAATATTTTAATTGACCAAACATCGATCCCTTTTCGGGATACACAACTTCAGTATAGGATGTCTTACCAAAGCAATTTAGTTTGACACAACAGTTTATGCTCAATAAATAATATCATATAAATAAACAATTCATTTCTTAGTTATGCTGAAGCTATAGCAATAACTTTGCAATAATTGGTAATTCAATTTTAGGTTTGGTATAACATATCAAAAGCGATTCAATATAGGAATCTTGTTCAACAAATAAATAGGGTTAGAGAAATTTGCATAAGTAATTAATAATTTGGGTTTAGTAAACTTGCCTGAGCGAAGATTAGTCAAGCAATTCTACTCGATTCGTTAATAAACACCTAAGATGTCTATTCATATAAATCTAACACATTAGTATTGATAACAATACTCAAATACATAAACTACATATGTTCGATTTAAGTTTGATACGATTTCGGTGTCCAATGACTTTACCGGGTACTTAATAAGTTTATAATTCGATTAAACTTTATTTATAGGCTTTATTATATCTTTAGATAATTTAAATATCCTTTACAATAATTTCTAGAAGCTTGTAATAATTTTTAAGTATTTATTTATCCCTTAAATAATTTTTAAATCATTTATTTCTATTTCTAAATAATTTAATATTTACTTAGAATATTATAAAAACTTGGTTTACTATTTTTAAATAATTTATAATCATTTTTTATGATTTTTATATCATAAATATTATTTTTAAATAATTGTTTATTATTTATAGATAATTATCCTAATTACTTTTTTATTAACTTAATTATTAATAATATCTAAATAAAATAAAATATTTATTAAATTAATGTAAAACTATTAAAAGTTAATTATTATAACTTAAAATAATTTTTAAAACTGTTTTTATATTTATTTATTAATTATTTCTAATTTTTATTAATTAATTTCTTAAAAAACATTTTTTGTCTGTCGCTAAAGCCTTGTACTGAGAGGAAGTGTCGCTATAGGTGTTCTTGAGTTTCTGGGAATCAGTTGGTCATAGCCTAGGGACCACTTTGACCTTGATCCATTTTGTTACTGTTGATGATTCTGGGTTTGGACAAGTATAGATGTTATAATACTCATACAATAGTACAACATCAACCAATTTCATGCTTTAACCTACATATAACAAGAAGTTATAAAGGCTCAAAGTCACTGTCAGAGCTGTTCTTGAGTTTTTGGGTAACCCAGAATAGTGGTCATGGTAGGTCAACGGTTTTGTAACTTCTATATCATTCAATCTGTGTGATAGATTAGTGTTTTGTTTGTTGTAATAGATAGTCTATATGTCAAGGTACTTATATATAACACTGATTTGGACAAACCATGATTCTAAGGTCTCGATTTATGATGGTCAAAGTACAGCCAAAGATTGTTTCTTCATGTTCATCAGTTTTCTGGATAACTCAGAAAACTTAGTTATGCTCGGTCAACGACTTTTGACCAATAATTCTGGTAATCCTATGAATTATTTTAAGTAATTGAATGCCATAGATATGTAGTATGTATGTCAAGGTATTAATTCATTACAATAAGTTATTATAATATCAAACAGAAAGTGATTAAAAGGCTGGTCAAAGTAGTCGGTTCAACATGTTCTTTAGTTTTTTGGGTAACCCATAAAATAGAACTTCGTGATCGGTCAACCACTTTTGACCACCTATATCTTGAAATATATGGTTCTAATAAACCTGTTTGCTTTTCCATATTAATGACCTCATGTCATACTACAACTAGCATTCAATTAACAGACCTAACTATTAACATACACGGATCTACAGGCTCTGACATTCGACTGTTAGACCTGTTTTCCCAAATTTCCAGATTTCTTAAAACACTAATTTGATGAATCTAGATATTATGAAAACTTATTCTATCAACTTAGCATACTTTCTAACATGTTATAACATATATCTAAACATTAAACAACAATTTAAACATAACATCAAAGATCTAGCTACCAATTACGGTTTGCACCTTTCTTGCTTAATTTTTGATTTCTAGCTATTGAGCCTGTTGTTGCTATCACTAGGGCTTGTATAGGCAGGTTATATGAGTGTACAAGATTATAATTTTCGTGGGTTTGCTCTGAGCTAGGGTTTCCTTTTATAGAATATTCCAACTTGGCTTTTTGGTCATTTTTCCACCTACTTGCTTCCTAAAAGATCTGATTTATGACTATGCTGGTGCTTGGGAGTTTGGAAGCATGTCATGTGATGTTTTGGAACCTGTGTGGATGACTCCTAACCTACTTGTGAGCTAGTTGACCAAATTAGTAGCTTAATTTTGCCCTAATCCTCACTAATCTTGATTGGGGTTTTGTTTTTTTATGATTAGGGTTACATAATGATGTTTATTAGTACCTAATTAATGTTTAGCAATCATGATTAGGTGTTAGGATAACCTAATTAGGGTTTGGTCTAGTTAATTAGGGTTAGGATTTACAATTTAGGGTTAGGGTTTGTAATCTAGGGTTTTAACTTAGATGTTTCCATAAATCCTAACAAGCACGACAAAGCAACTTGTAAAAACAAATATACCGAAAAGTCTGTTTTCAGAAGAAAATGTTCAAGCACGAGGTGTCAAGCATGTCAGTTATTGGACGAAAATTTATTTGACCTAATTTGTTAAACAAAGTATATATTAACACATAACACTTTCAGAACGGAGAAATTTTATTAATATAACTGAATTTACATATCCGAGTCTTATTAGGGTTTTTTGGGTTTCACAAAGTTGGGGTCTTACATCTGATGCCTATAAATAGATGATTACCAAGAGATATTGGAAGACTTGTATACAAACTTTTCTCTCTATTATTCTTTTATGATTCCATGGCTTTGTGTATCTAAACTTCTATTCTGGTGCTACTGTCTTTCCATCATTATCGAACATTCTCTTTTTGAAATTTTCACTTGACTCGTTTCTTCTATTATCTTTGCCAGTATTACCACCGAAGTGGTTACCATTTCTGGCATGATAATTTCCTCCACGTTTGCTATCACTGCTTCGATAAATGTTGCCACTAATCCCAGCTACATTTTTGCCTCCTGAGAAGAGCAATGGAACCAAAAGGAAAAGGGTGAGCTCAACTAGTCCAGTAAAGAATATTATGACTAAGATAATGTAGAATAAATTATCCTTAGTCCTCAATAGGAAAAAATTTGATAGGATACAATGGATAACAAGTTTTAGATCACAACTGCAGCGGAAACAACAATCCATTAGAAGAGTCAAGTAGAGTATGATATCTACTATCTTCTATGATTTAAAAGTCCATCATCAATATTTTATCCCTGTAACACCAATAAATAAATATTTCAAATCAACGAATTATCCATGCACTACGGGGCCAAGGATATTTATTAGTATCACCAGTGGTCATGATCATGCCAAACATATGTCCATCTATGCACTACAGGCCAAAGAGGACTTTCACCACAAACCTTATATGTAACATTAAAGGTTATGATTATACCAATATACAATTCCTGGTCATAATCATACCAATCAACAGTCCATCTTTGCACTACGGGCCAAAGATGACTTTCAACATAATATAAGCATGAGGATGATGACAATGATATAACGATTCAATCAAGTGAGATAAATGATAAATATTAGATATTTATAATTTAATTTATCCAGAGTTCAAAAATATCCAAATTATCAACATGATAACTATTTGTGAAGTAAAATTCAAGAATGATATTCATGTATCAAAAATAATTTGGACAGAAAAGAAAATTAAATTTTGTTGTGAACAATACTCATAAATAGTACCGTATAAATAGTACCCCAACATGAAAAGATTAAAATTTAATAAGAATGTTTAGACCAATATTCCAGTGAAATGATATTAGATGAAGCGCAAAACTTAAGGAATTTCTAATCATTTCAGGAATTATAGAAGCAATACTTACCATAGTAAGTTTAAATTTAGGACTATAAAATGAAATAATGTCACTTACATAATATAGAGTATGAAAGAAAATGTTATTTCTTACGAGTATTGAAATAAAATAATATCCTTTACCTTAATAGAAACTAGATTTGACTTGGAATATAGGATATTATCCTGAGAAAATCTTGCACTAAAAGCAATACTCAAAGTATTCTTATACTCAAAAGAAATACTCACAATATTATAGAATAAGAATTTCTGATATTGATGGTGTGTTTAGGAAGGAGGTTGCCCTTCCTTTTATAGTGCAACAGTGGGAGAAAAATTAAGCTTGTTTGCCTAACTTTTTTTTTACTTCCACCATGCCTAACTTTTCTTTCTCTTTTATGCCTAACTTCCATTCTTCTCTGCCTAACAACCTCTCATTTCCAAGGTTGAGGGCCCATATTTTGGGACAAAAGATTAGCAGGAGAAATACTCTTCCAAAATGAATGCACGTGAAGTTTAAAATGATAATGTTCACTCTACTTTTATTCGCATGCTGCGAATTATATATTATTATAAAAATATTACCATTTAAATTATAAAATTATACTATTATATTATCACATTATACTATTATAATGTCATATTATAATAATATATTTAAATGAATATTTTATCGGAGAAGATAATTGACAAACTTTCAACAAATGTTTCATGCTAAATTCCTTCATTTATATCAAAATTGAACCAATATCCACCACATAATAATTATTCATAATTAATATTATAAGCTCGCAATATTAACAACTAGATCATTCTCAAGAAAGAGGGGGCTTTTCAATAAGAATTTATCTTTATTGGTGCACAATTATATAACCTAACCCCTTTCCTCGACATAACTTTCTAGACATTGCCAATAATACTAACTAATAATATGAATAATTGTGTCCTGTCAATTATTGATTTATTAATATAAAATATTGTACAAATGAAATTGTGACAATAATTGAATCAATAGTATGAGATACTATGTAACAATTACTGTGGCAATTATTGAATGAAACTGAGTGACTTCTTACATAAGAATCAATAATCAGAGATACTGTGTAATACCTTGTGCTACTCTGCAACCATGCGTATTACTGTACTTTTATCACCGGGTATTTCAACAGTTAACGATAAAAGTTTTGTCGATATTTTCATAAAAAGGTTATTTCTGTCGCTTTCTGTATCCGACAGTTATTCTGTTATGTGGTCCACCAATTATTGCACTGTCGTACGAATATTCCCTGACCAAACAAATATTTTATGTCAACTTGCTTACTTTGTAAAATTTTCACATATCACCCATAACTATAGAATTATATCAAATTAACACATTATTATTCAAAATAATAATTAGAAAAATTAAATCTTTATTCATAAAAAGTTAAGGTCTTACATTGTGTATTGCCAGGGTTGGTGCTCATAGTCATCACCTCCTTTGAACTGTCTATCTTGAGTGGACATCTTAAGCTTTTTATTTCCTTTTTGCCATTTCTAGTCATGGGGACTTCTATCTCCAGCTCTCTATTTTCAATGAGATCCTGGATTTTATGCTTTAAAGACCAACATTCTTCAGTTACATGTCTAGGTAAGTTAGAATGGTAGAGACATATCTTGGTGGAATTATAACTTTTCATCTTGGGATTTACAGGAAGCAGCAACTCAATAATCTTTCCTTTGCTTATTAGAAAGTGTAGCATCTCTCCATTTGATTTGTTCATAGGGGTGAACTTTCAGTCTCTTTTGGAGGTTTTTTGATCTTTCTTCTTTGAGAATTTGCATTCCCCCCAACGATTTTTTCACTGCTAAGATTTTCTAGTAATTTTGTCATTTCACTTTTCTTGTCCTTTCAGCATGCTTTGATCTTCTTCATTTAGCTGGCTCATCCTGGAGGGATATAGGCTTGAATTCTGGTTAACTTCTCTTTTCTCTTAACTTTCTGATAATTGATTAAAAAGTTTCCTTGTAACCTGGTGTTGACGCATTATCAGATTAGCCAACAGAGTTACTTGATACTAGATCATTTCCAATTTTTTATTTACTGTCCTATTTTCCTTTGAATTTTCCCACTCTAGGATATTTGTTCTGTTTCTTTGAGGATATTCCTCCATCCTTTGTATGTACTTATGATTTGAATGCATCTCAGTGCTCCCTGACCCGATTATGTTCACTCCCTCCGTATTATGCTAGAACGGAAGGTCGGTGTTGACATTTTGCTGGTCAGGTCGTTGGACCATAATACTGCCACTTTCGATCAGATTTTGGAGACCCTGAGTGGTAAGCACATCTTTGGCTTGAAATGTATCTTTTGCTTCCTGGATCCAGAGGTGGAGCAAGTTCGGTAATTTTCTTGTGATTCATTAACATCACCAATACATTTCCAAGGGAATCACCCAGTGGAGTGAACACCCAATTTTCTATTCTTTCAAATTTTCTCTTTATGTTTTGGCATTGGTTGAATGCATCCTGTTGTAGAAATGGCAGATTGCCTTACTTCACCCAAATGGGGGGGACTATAGGTTGGTCTCCTAGCTTGCCCTTGTAAAACGAGGGATGCATCTTTATTGCCTTTATCGGGTACCCTCTTGGGAGTGCTTGCATAGTTGCCAGACTGTATATGCTCAGTGACTACTTCCAAGGTAGTGAAGTCTTTAATCTTGCCTGTTTTCAAGCCCATCTCAGCCATTTTATCATGTTTGATCTTCTCTGAGAATGACTTTCCTATTCTAGCTAGAATCCTCTCATATTAAAGTGCCTCTTAGATGTCTATGAAATTCATTACCATTTTAGTTTCTGACATAGACGGGCAAGCCAGTACGGCCAGACGTCTCCATCTTTGAGCGTATTCTCGGAAAGACTCATTATTTTACTTCTTAACTTTAGTCACTTGGTATCGATCCGGTGTCATTTGTGACTAAAAACTATACTAATTTAGGAAGGCATGGGCTAACTCTTCCCAGTTGTGGATGTTGGCATTGTCAAGTCGGGCATACCAAGCTCTAGCCTCTCTAGTTAAACTTTTTTGGAATAACTGCATTATGAGCTTTTCATCCTTTACATAAGACACTAGCTCGCCAATGTATACTTTTAGGTGTGTATAGGGATCGTCCACCCCATTGTACTTTTCAAACTCTGGGACTTGAAATTTGTTAGGATATTGAGCCCTTGGGAATATGCAAAGATCTGAATCGTGACACTTCCAAGGTTTCTAATCCCTTTGATTGACCGGTTGGTTTCCTCTATTTGTGGACTTTCTTTCTTATATCCCCAATTTCTCGGTCTTCCCTGAGGTTGGTAATTTTAGGGATTTTGTTGGTTCATTTATTGGAATGAGGTTTAGGTATCTGTATTTCATCTTTTCTGTCAGCACTTTTATTGCCACCCTGTGAGGGGGACTTTGGTTGATTGGGCATTGTCTGGCCTTGAGTGCTTTTACTTTCTTCTTTTAGGAGGATAACTAACTCGGGTATTTGATTCTTAAGTCCCTCAAACTCCTTTCAAGATACAGAACCAGATTCATGTTGGGTACTTGCATCCATGTTAGTGGATAGGCTTTATGCCTTCTTATATTCTGATTTGGTAATGGGAAGTATCTTACCTACACGAAGAGTAGGTAGTTTAGTCTTGAAAAGCATTAACAACTTGCATTGATGTAATGTCTTGGTTTTTTTATGGTTTTTAATATTTTTCTTTAAAACAAATATCATTTGTTTTGATTACAGGATAGCATGACAGGATTTGACAGGGAATGGAATGCATATTTACATTTTCTTTTTCTTTTCATTTCTTTACATTTACATGGAATTGTAATTTACATTGAATCAGAATTTACATGAAATTGAAATGGAAAGGCATGAAGAGACTCCCCTTCGCGTTTGGTTATTAGAGGCTAACCTATCTTAGGCTACTCCCGTGGCTTTTCAACATGAAGGTCAATAGATCATCATAATTTACTAGATGGAAAGTTAATCCAATCTTTCAATTGGAGCGGATCTGAGTGGTGCCTTTCCTGAGCCTCACGGGATTATTCTCCATTAAGTCCAGTAATAAAACACCGACGGGTTTGCCTCTTGGTGGAAGAATCACACAATATACATTCACGTACATCGTGTCTTACCATATGAAATGATGACATTATGCAAAGCACTAATACAACATGAAGAGATTGTGAGAGGCACTAAAGTGAAGTATATAAAACATTCATTCACATTCATTTAATGTAAAGATAGAATTCACACACAAGTAGAAGGTATTTTTGAAAAGTTTGAAATGCGACTTAAGCCCTCTACTATCCCCAGCAGAGTCGCCACCTATCGACGTCGAGAAAAATTTCCTTTTTTAGAATTTCTCTTTAAGTATTTCATACCCCTTATATTTTCTATGTGTTGAATTTCGTTTGAAAAGGCGAGTTTGGAAAGTGTCCAACACAAAATGTCGACGATTTGAAAATTCAAAGTCGCCATTTGGTAATAGTGAAATGGTTGTACCAACTTAACCGAATTTGAAAAGGTTTTGCAAAAGGCCCAATTATTGGACTTTGTTTAACATGCCTTAAAAATTGAGATTCATAGAGTTCGGGGGCTTGATTAAATGGGGGGAAGATGTTAGGCACCCCCTGACTTCCGTGAAAACACGATTATCGCGTCTTTTCAATTCCCTAATTTATTTGAAGTGTGTGTGTGTGTGTGTGTGTGTGTGCTTACTAGGCCTAAGTGCATTATTTAGAAGTAGTGCTATGCCTCGTTTGCACTTATATACAAATGGTTTGACTTGTATAAAAGTTTAATTTTAAGCAATATATGCAAAAATGATGTTTTGAAAATAGGTTTTCAAACCCTTATGCTCACATAGTAATTGAAGCCTTTGATACTTCTATTTTATTCCGTATTTGGCTTGATTTGATTTTATTATCGAGATACGAAACGTCTTCGACAAAATAATATACATATAAGTGTCGGTCCCCTTATGGGCATGAAAGCCATCGAAGGATGTCCAAACACTATAAATATGATTTACAAGCTAACTATACAACTGAAAAAAGGTCCACCATGGGAACCAGATCTAGATCCGTCAGCTGGATCTTAGATCCCGTGGCTCCTAGGCTCACATAATATCATATGAATAGCATGCATAATGAGGATACTGAAATAAAATAGATATTTAAACTAAACGACATAAAACAAATGATTCATCAGTTAAATACTTGTTTGGGCGTATCCAAGCTTCTCGTTCCCTCTATATACAAATCTAGGGTCAGGTGGTTGCTTAATATTTACAAAACTAGAAAGAAAACTAGATTTAAATAAAACTTGGCCATTCTAGCTCAACAGTTCTAGTTTTACAACTCTTGAACCGGTTAAAAGTTAGATATGACTAGATTTAGATAAATCTAGTACACATATTTAAATATTAAGGATTTACATCGAATGAATATTTAAAACATATTTTTAAACACCGTAAACAATTATATATATTATATATATATATATAAATATATATATATATATATATAAGCAGTAAAATCCGAGTTTGAATCAACAAGTCACGAATATAAATACAGAGATATATCAAAAGCGTCAAACCACTTTTGGAGCTTGAAAACTTAGTTTCCACCGGTTAAAATTTTATATGTCATAGTGTATATGTATACAAGTATTTAGAAAGACGAATATTGAAGTTATGAACACTATAGCAGGGGTCAAGAGCTGAAATGGACAAAGTTTTCTCTCATTTTCTCCTTTTTTTTCTTACATTTTATGGCAGATGGGGGTCTTATTTATAGAACAAAATAGTCGCGGGTCTACCCATGGCAGCTGCAATTCTACCCGCGGTAGCTGCGAGTCTTTTTACGGCTGTCCGGGTGGGCCCGGGCCCTGTGGATCCCGTCATCTCGAAGTACGTGCACTCAGATCAACGTGTTGTCCGCTCGAACTTTTATGACTTTCAATCTTGGAGTCTGATAGAGGCGTGCCATACCATTCCAGAATGCGCTTTCTGAGAGCTGCGTAATGACATAGGGCTTTCCCTTTTTCGAATCCTAGAAGATGGGTCCATGACCGAAATGACATCTTCGGGTCTTCACTGGTAGTCCATTGAGCTGTTTTGCATAGTTTCTGCTCAAAAGTGCTACAATGGCTCTTTGTGACCCTATTTACAGCTGTATTAGGTTTGTTTGAAGTTGACTTGTACAAATAACCATTTTGCCCTTCCAGGGGTTGTCTCCATACTTGAGTTGTTGTAGCTGTCTTTCCTTAGAGTTATTTTCATGGTTTGACTGTTGTTGACTATGTCGTTTCTCAAGGTTATCTCCGAGGTTGATTTGATGTTCCACGAGGATGTCTCCGTGGTTAAATTTGATGTTATGGTCCTCTAGGGTTATCTCTGGAGTGTGAAAAAGATGCTTTTGCCCTCCTGCATAGTTAGTAACAAGAAAACAAAATTTCGAGTGTCTACAGTCTAATTAAAAATTATCTAGCAATTGTAATCATTCATCCATGCATAATAAAAAAATATAATTAATGATACAAACAAATATTCTAAAAAAATACAACCCAAAAATAGAACATCCAAAGTCTTAAAACAGTTACAACATAGTAGTTTAAGCACAGTTTAAATAATCACACATTATGCAAATCATAAAGAACTTCTCCTTTGTTTGCTCTAGAATTTGTACATTCCCTTGATTGTGCATGCCTCTCTATATCTTCTTCTTCTGCTCCTCCCCCTAAGTTGATAGCTTTGTTGTCTGATTCTTATAGCATCCTCCCCATGTGAAGTTGCTCCTCTAACATGCCTTTCCCTCCCCCCCCCTTTTTGTTATCATCACTTAGAGAGGGGAATTGAATATCAGAGCTGACACATCTTCATATTGTCTTTGAGTGTAGTGCTTATTTCAATAAGTTTGGCATTTAAAATGTTAATGAAGTTTGCGCTCAGATCATGAATTTCCTAAGCACCAGTGTTTTGTTATTCCAAATTTTGAAGGAGGGTTTGATTGCGAGTATGTAAAATAATTGGCATATCATTAAAGATGGATCTCGTATGTTCTTATTCAAAAGGATGTCCTACAGCTACAGACACTATTTCTTGAAGTTGTGGAGTAATAGTGTGAGACGAGGATGGAAAATTTAAAAAATTTGGCAAATTAAATTCTGAATTTGTTATTAGGCTAAGAAATAGGGTGTTGATTGATGTAGGAGTTGGTGTATGAATAACATCAATTCAATTATGAATCATATGATTTTGAGATCCTATGATCGGAGAATTACTTGATATATTTATAGCTGGTGGAACTTCTATAAATGAAAAAATGATATTTAGATTGAGTGATATTGGTTGAGGACTAAATGATGGTTACGAAAAGTTTTCAAAACAAGAGTTAACAAATTCTTCTTCAAAATTGGCAATATATCTTTCGAGGATCGTATTTGGGGATTCTATAACCTTGTCATTTTGAGTTAAGATAGATGGGACAGATGAACGACATACAAAGAGACTTGACATAGAAACGACCTGGAAATGGCAGTAGTTGCTATAGAAGGGTTCATTGATGATCAGCTGAGTAATAAGTGTATATACTCTTGGAAAAACTTGTTATACTAGGTGAATGTTTAGAAACCTTGAGAAGCACCAATTGATGCAACTCTCATCATGAAATGACATAGCAACAACATAGGCATGAATTTTATGAAAGCCATTTCTGATATCTTTCTGGCTTTAATTCCTTTTTCATATTCCTTTCCTCTTTACATTGAATATTTCTTATTTTTATTTTCTTTCTCTCTTCTTCCCCTGTCTTATCTTTTCCTCTTGCTTGATTCATGTATCATTAATACTTGATTATTAATTTACCGGGGTTAAGACGAGTAGGTGTTCACATCAATTTATTCTTCAATTGTTTTAGGGATAGACACCCTCAAGACCTCCATATTATCACTTTCTTCTTCTTCTTCGATTTTTTGATGTACTTGCTTGGACCAATAATACTCAGGTGAAGAGTCCTTCATACTCTCTTCACCAGCCTTGCTATCTTCAGAAAATGAAATCTTTTCCTCTTCAAACTTACTTTCCTGATCACTTCTCTCATCATCAGCTTTGACGAAGTGTGAGGGTCCATAACTGATAGGACCTTTCTATTGTCATCGCAACATTATACTTCTTATTCTCTTTGGAATGATCTTGTTGAAGTCTTCTTCTTCTTCTTCTTGAGAACCAAGCACGATTTCATTAAAACTTCTAAGAACAAGTTTTTCATTCTTTTCATTTTCCATATCCTCAAATTTCTATTTCTTCCACAGTGGTTGGTTATCAGATGTACCAAAATCTTGAATGTTAAGATGTTTGTCAACCTTTTCAGATTTCCTTTCAGTGAATTCATCTGCCTTTCTTTTTCCTTTGGTCTGGAAATTTCCCATTTGAAAGAATTGATATTGGTAAGAGACGAAGTGTGTTTTGGTTGAAATAGTTTAAAGTCTTCTAAAGATTTTGAGGGTTTGAAAGTTTAGAGTGATTTGATGGTTTAAAGAGATCAATAGCTTTTGATAGCTGAAGGGTTTATAAATTATGATGACAAATAGGCTTAGGTAGCTGGTTGGGAAAAGCAATATTATGAATTTAAAATGACTCTTAGGTTAGTTCCCTCTAATTTTTCATTTTGGAACATGCACCAACACTCTATTAATAGCATCCGTCTATTCAAAATCTGAAACTCCACTACTAGTAAATATCAGCTTCCAAGATTCACTTTCCTTCCTAGAGCGTGAACATCACTTATCTTCACCTTGATCGTTTTTGACTTTTTCTGTTGAAGGATAGTTTAAAAGAATAACTTTCACCCTAAGATTTTAATCTGCTCAACAATCATCTCCTTAAACCAAGCCTTAATCTTTATCCTTCATAGCTTTAGCATTTAACTAATAGACATAATCTTCTATCATGTCTTGTTGTTTGATTACCCCATCTTCTTCTGGCTTTAATCTTTCATCTCTACTTCACTCTTCTTAAGCTATTCAAATATTAGAACTCTGAGCATTCTTGTAACTCATTTGTTGCTTTATAGAGATCAATTATCTTGAGCTCTATTGATCATTTTCTTGAAGCTCCGATTTAAGTGACTGGTTGCTCAGAGCCAGGAGGCTCTCTTCAATCACAATGTCTATAATGACAAAATCAATTATATTTATTGGTGTAGCAGACTCATTTAGTCAGTGAAGAGTAGTTGTGGAATGCTCCCCCTAAAAACCAGCTTCTTTCTCTTTTATTGGATCCAAAGGTTCTCATCTTCTTTATCTTTTCTTTAACAAGAACAAAACTTCTTCTCTACTTTGGCTTAAGAAATGATTCCTCCACAACCATCTCATCAACAACTTCTTTATTCTTTTCCATCTTCTTCTCCTTTAGAGCATGCGACTTAACAATTTATGGAAGAAAGATTGATGATAGGTAGAGTAACAGGGCCTTGAGATTGATCTATTTTCCTTTCTTTTTATACTAACGTGAGAGAGTAGCTGATCACCCTTATCAGTCATTTCATTATTAGAGAGTATATACTGGTCTTCCCTAATCTGCTTTCCTTGTATAGGGAAGAAGTTCCCATAATCTGGATTAAGAACTCCTGCAATCTTCTTGACAAGATCATCAGGTCTGGCTCTATAGCTTCAGCTTTTGCCATTGTAGTGTTGATCTGTTCTAAGACTTGAAGGATCTTGCTCTTGAATAATTTTTGACTGAGCTCCTTTCATGAGTACCTCTGATCTGTCTCGTAGATGCTAACATGAGATAGAGACTTCTATGATCAGAAATCCTTTGATAATCATGTCATGGATGTTAGAGTTCCATTAAATATTCATGAGATTCCTTCATATCTAGAGTAAATGCATAATCCTTGATTGAGAACTACCATCTAATGATCTAGAGATACTATCATCAAAGAACATTTGCAGAATCTTGACTTGGTAAATGGCATGAGCTTCCTGATGATAGTCATGAACTTCCAACATCAACTTATGGAATCTTCAATAGAGATCAGAAAGTCTTTGTACCTACAGGTTAAATAAACTTCTATCTTTGGTACTCATTGTTGTTTGGGTCCTGCTAGGTTTATTTTCTTGAATACCCAAGTCTTTCGGACTCTGGGTCTTCCACATGTATTGACATTATTAATTATGACAATATAAAGCACATATTCCTATTTATATGATGATTTAATCAGTTAATATATTGTATGGGGGTGTGTGTGTATGGACATCTTCTTCATATAGAACTTGTGTGGATGAAAAGTTTTTCCTTCTAGTTGCATCTACTTTTGCCTTCACTATGTTCTAAGATTTTAAATTTTCGTAGAGTAATGATCAGCTCTACGAGTTGCACCTAGTTGGTTAGTTGAGTTGATCAGACTCTACGACTCAATGAGGTACAACTATAGTTTTGATTACACTCTACGCTTTATCAAAAACATAGAACATTGTGTGACTAATAGTTCTTTGACACAATGAACTAGTCAGCAAAGGTTGAACAACCTGAAATACTCAGCTTTAGCAACTTCTTTGGATTTCATAATAATAACATCTCTAATGAGAAGAGAAATAATTATTATTGCCAATTTCCATTGAGTTTTCCACATCTAAAGTAGAAGATTAATGTTCCAGACTTCAGAACTGATTTTATCATAAATAAATCTCTAACTAGTGATCAATTAATTCACATATGATAAAGAACAATTTCATATTGAGATTGTCATTTCTAACTCTTTTAACTTAGAGGTAAGAATAGACTTTCTCAGTGCATACACTTTAGATATCATTCTCAAAGATTAATTTTTTTCCTCAAACTTGGAAAGAGATACTATTTTGTAGAGTAATTCGCATCCCTACTTGCACTCTTTCTTTCTCCTTTTGAAGATGAAAATCCCTCTAATAGAACATTGAGACAATTCAAATAATAATGCAACACATGTTGGTTTGCAGAAACAAGACATACATACAACCATATTGTAATAATAGCGGAAGCATGACATAAATCATATTTAAAAATTTTCTGCAGTCCCAGGAATCACCTTATGCAATATTATTAATCGAGGAAGGATAAAAGATAAACCTTAAAGATGAAGCAACGTTTTGATCAAATCTTCAAGTTCTACTCCTTTGCTCCTTTGAGATCTCTCCAATCCTCGGATCAAATGTTTGCTACTCAAAGTGTGCAATGTCTAAGAGGTGATCCAACATGAGAAATTGATTGAAGATATGAATTTAGATTCTACTAGATCTTGGGTGGCTAGCCCTAATTCTCTATATCCTCACTCGTTATGGTCTTGAGAATTCTTGCAATAGAGATGCAAAAATAGCATTAGTCTATAGGGCCCCCAAATTCGGATACTTTTTACCTCAGATCTGGTACGTTACTATACATCATTTCTATAACTATTGCGGAAGATATAAACATAAATTGTTTATACAATAAACTTTTACAACATAATCCCCAAGGTCTACAACCTTAACTTAATACATACCTTCAATATCTTAATAGATTTACATTGTCTTTTGCGTCTGAAATTTAGTAGGTCAAACTGCATAATAATTTAATCTTGCACTTTGCCTTTGCCTCTGTCTCTATTCGAGCTTTCATATTAATCTGAAAATATTATCATGATATAGCAAGGGTGAGCAATAAATTTGCCCAGCAAGTTTTAAATACAATGAAGATATATCATAATTGAAAAGAAAGAATTAGCTTTTAAGTTTTCAATAGTGTAAAAATTGTGAAATAACATGAATCAAGTTTCAATAATTGAATGACTGAATCAATAATGTTTGAAGGTCAACAATGACCATGAACAATTTAACTAAACCTTATGGTAATGAAGGTGATCAGCCTTTCATACCTGATGAACATTTGTACATGCACTAAGTGTGAATCAATTATATATATATATATATATATATTTATATATGTGTGTGTGTGTGTGTGTGTGTGTGTGTGTGTGTGTGGTGTGTGAATAATCAACAATAATTATTCATTAACATACGTTGTAAAGTACAACTCAAGTTTAAGTTAGGGAAACTTGCATGTACCATCGATTACTACTAAGTAATCTAATTTAACTCTCATGAAAGACGTATCATTTATAAGATTGATCTTTCAATTAGCATATCATAATATATCTCATAATACTACTACTTATAAGCAAATTGCTAACACTTAACCACATAATCAAATATTAGATTACACCTTAAAACATCATCATTATTATTATTATCATCCTTTGATAATTTTTCAATCACTTTATCATATAAATTATGATTTAACACTTTAATTTTTCATATTTTAAGTTCTTCTTTATAATCTAGTAAGCTGAATACTAATATTATAATTTGGATTATTCAAACATACCAATCTAGCAACCTAGATTGACTAATCCAGCAACCTAGATTGACCAATCTAGCAAACTGGATTCAAACTAATCTCCAATTCAATAAACTATTTTTCAATCCAGCAAACTGGATTCAACTGTCCTACAATCCAGTAACCTGGATTCACTAATACATCAATTCTAATTCACCAATTCAGCAAACCGAATATACCAATTCAAGTAAGCCGAATTCAAGCTAACATAAATAATCCAAAAATTGAATAAAGTAACCCAGCAACCTGGATTCAAATTGTATTTCAATTCATTAAATTGTACATTCAATATGGCCTATTGAATGTCCAATTAATAACTTAACTCCTCTTTTAAACTCCATTTAATATTATTAATTATTTACTCTACAAAAAAATAGACATTTGGCAACAATTTTTTGGGTAACGACTTATAAAGTCGCTGCAAAAAATGCATGTTTGGCAACGAAATTTGTCATTCGTTGCAGTTTATGAAAGGCTTTCATTTTTCGTAACGAAATTCATAAGTCATTAGCGAGAAAAAAAACCACACTGCTTATTTTCTTTTTTGTTGCCGATGAGATTTCTCCTCATCGTCGGCAACGAAAACTTTTTTGTTGCTATATTTCGTTGCCTAATATAGGCCACATTCAATGACAACAATTTTTTTTCGTTGTGTACTTAATACATTTTTTTGCAACGACTAGTAAATTGTTGCCCAAAATTAAGACAAACCCAATAAGCATGCCTCTTTTTTTCGCCCCAAAACGCATCATTTTTCATTTAAATTTTTTTATTTATTTGGACACAATTTTATACAGTGAAATGTTTCACTCTGTCCGTTTCAAAATAAATGCCCAATTTTATTTTTTTATTTTTGAAATTAAAATTGAGCACATATAGATATATTTTTTAATTTACAAAAATTAAAGTTTGTAGTTAATTGGATGCAGTTTATAATGATCATATCCGCACACTTATAATTTTGAAAAAAAATATAATTAATTTCTAAAATAATTTATATGAATTTTTCTTGTAACTCGTTATTTTACATATATAATTTTTTACAAGGGATGGGCAAGGAATCGAAATCGCTCTCGAAATTGCACCAAAAATCGACCAAACTGCACCGATTAAGTCGCGCCAATGGTTCCGCCATAGACCAATTAAGTTGCACCAATGATATGTAAGTTTTTTTTAACTCCCCTTTTTCAAATTCTCATTTTTCTTGACTTGTAAATTTTTTTTATAATCAAATATTAATTTCTCTTTATATCTTGAATTAGAGGGTGTTTGTCAATGACTTATAAGTTGGTCAAACTAAGTTATAAGTCATTTGTTATTATTTAGTGTTTGACAATAACTTAAATTTTAACCTTTTTTTGACTTATAAGTCATTATATTTTTTCGTGCTTCATGTGCTATTTTTTCTTATGTATTAGATTAAATTTTACTACCATTATATATATTTATATATTTATATATATATATATTTATATATATATATATGTAAGTAATAGAATTTATTGATACATAAAAAATATAACATAAGAAGCAAAAAAATCACAGCTAGGTTTCGAACTTAAGACTATGGGTTATTGGGCCACTAAACTACCACTGGGCCATTCTTTTTATTAGTTAACTAAACTACCTCCATAACTTGTAGCGGTAGACAGTGTAGCATATGAGCAAATGAGGGGCAAATTAGTAATTTCTCATGTCGTTACAGCCTGTAGCGGCAGAGGAAAATCCATTTCATATGTTCCATCTAATATTGCAATTAACAGTATAGATTATGATGTTGAAATAGTACCGTGACAAACCGATTGCCAAGAATGGGGGCTCATATATATATAGCCGTGTATATTCTATTTGTGTGCAGTCTTTCAAAACTGTGTCGTTTTGGCATATTTGTTTTTGATTTCTGATTTGGGAGGAGAGAAGCCGTTTTTTTAATAAATAAAAAATTTTACCAAAACGACATAGTTTTGGCAGACTATGCACAAATAAATTATACACATCTGTGTATAACCATATTGCTCTATGTATTAACTTACCAAACTATAATTATTAACTTGTTACAATTTTTTTACTTAATAAACTTAATTGCGAAGTCAAGAGGCGGGAGCAATAGACAATATAATTTGAAAAAAAGAATTAAATATTCAATGTAAACTTTTGAATTTAATTATAGATTATAAATATTGCAAATTTCAAAGTGTATATATATAGGGTTCTAATTCATGGCAACCAGTTGTTTAGGAGTACTATTCCAACAAACATCATCTCTATTGTTAATCAATATAATTAATGGCTGAGATTGAAAAAAATAAAAGTCTTGCCGCTAAAATTGTTGTGGCAGTAATTACACTTACTAATCTACTAAAGTAAGTGTAATTACTGTCGCTACAACTTGTAGCAGTAAGACTTTTATTTTTTTCATTCTCAACCATTAATTATATTGATCAATGATGGAAAACGATGGAGATGGTGGTTGCTGGAATAGTACTCTAACAACCAGTTGCCATGATTTGGAACCATATATATATATATATATATATATATATATTATATTATATATATATATATATATATTATTGGTATTAACTTGTTACAAATTTTGTACTTTCAAAATTTACTTGCGATAAACAGGAGGCAATAACAATGGTGTAGACACTCAAAATTTTTCGTTCTTGTTGCTAACTTTGTAGGAGGACAAAATCGTCTTCTAGAGATAACCCTGGAGGTCAAGACAACTCAATCCCAGAGACAACCCCGAGATACTCAATTTGCCATCTCGGAGACAACCCTGAGATATTCAGTTTAGTCCCGGAGATAACCCCGAAAATTTCAGTTTCAACCTCGGAGATAACGCCGAGGAATGCAATTCCAGTTCCGAGATAACACCGGAGAAGTCAGTTCCATCTCAGAGACAACCCGAGATACTCAGTTCCAACCTCAGAGACAACCACGGGAGTTTCAGTTCTAACCTCGGAGACAACCCCGAGGGATGCAGCTGTAGTTCCGAGATAACCCTGGAAAGCTCGTTTCAATCCCAACAATCAGCTTTAACCTCGGTGATAGCCCCGAGGTATTTAGTCCCAAACCCGGAGATAATCCCGGGAGGTTAGGCATACCTTAGAGACAACCCTGAGGACATTCAGCACTTACAGCAGCCCAATCTTAGAGATAACCCTGAGCAACGACTGCTAAATCAGCCCAGAATCGGAGATAACCCCCGGTGAGGGCAAAATCGTCATTTTCCACCTTGATCCCACATTCACGTCGTCTCAACAACATTTCAACCTACACGCTACACAGAAGTGTCATACAAGAACCACAGCTCTAATCCCGAGTGACTACTACACAAGACAAACACACCGGAGCATGGACATCTTCTTGAATTCGTACAACCTCTTATCCTATGTCTTTGTGTAGCTCTCGACAACAACAACATTCCAAAAATGTATTATACGCCTCCATCGGATGCCCGGATTGAAAGTTATGAAGGTTCGAACGGACAACGCGTTGCACAAGTGCACGTACTTCGAGACGGCAGGGCCCACGGAGCCGGGGCATCCGGGCAGCCGCAGGTACAACCTGCGGCTCCCCCTCTCTATACATAAAGGGCTGGGGTGGCCATTTATAAGAGAAAAAAGGCAAGAAAGTCATATCTATTTTGCTCTGTACACACTATAAATTGAGTAATTTCTCATTTCAAACACTTGTGAGCTTTTATTTTGCTACATTTAACCATTGGAAATCGAGTGTTCATTCATTTAAAGCTATTTGAAGTCTTCTTTGGCAGCCCACTGTAAGCCTTCTTACATTACTTAAAGCATTTCTCCACTTTTGTTCACACACAATTATTCACGTTGAGAGTCGTGTTATTTTGTGTATGCCCGAACCATCGGTCCGTGGCTTTTTATTGCTTATATATATATATATTATCGAATTATCTCGATTGAACCTGAAATAATATTTAGAGCGTTTACTGCTTTTATATATATAAATACTTATATATATTGTTATCATCAAACTCTGTTTGATTGAGCCTAGATTCATATCTGGAGCGTTTACTGCTTTATATATATATATATTATATTATATATATATATATATATTATATATATTATATATATTATATATATATTGTCTTTATATGTATATATAAATTTTAACCTTTTTTTGACTTATAAGTCATTATATTTTTTCGTGCTTCATGTGCTATATTTCTTATGTATTAGATAAATTTTACTACCATATATATATATATATATATATATATATATATATATATATATATATATATAGTAATAGAATTTATCTAATACATAAAAAATATAACATAAGAAGCAAAAAAATCACAGCTAGGTTTCGAACTTAAGACCTATGGGTTATTGGGCCACTAAACTACCACTGGGCCATTCTAATTTATTAGTTAACTAAACTACCTCCATAACTTGTAGCGGTAGACAGTGTAGCATATGAGCAAATGAGGGGCAAATTAGTAATTTCTCATGTCGTTACAGCCTGTAGCGGCAGAGGAAAATCCATTTCAATATGTTCCATCTAATATTGCAATTAACAGTATAGATTATGATGTTGAAATAGTACCCGTGACAACCGATTGCCAAGAATGGGGGCTCATATATATATAGCCGTGTATATTCTATTTGTGTGCAGTCTTTCAAAACTGTGTCGTTTTGGCATATTTGTTTTTGATTTCTGATTTGGGAGGAGAGAAGCCGTTTTTTTAATAAATAAAAAATTTTACCAAAACGACATAGTTTTGGCAGACTATGCACAAATAAATTATACACATCTGTGTATAACCATATTGCTCTATGTATTAACTTACCAAACTATAATTATTAACTTGTTACAATTTTTTTACTTAAAAAACTTAATTGCGAAGTCAAGAGGCGGGAGCAATAGACAATATAATTTTGAAAAAAAGAATTAAATATTCAATGTAAACTTTTGAATTTAATTATAGATTATAAATATTGCAAATTTCAAAGTGTATATATATAGGGTTCTAATTCATGGCAACCAGTTGTTAGGAGTACTATTCCAACAAACATCATCTCTATTGTTAATCAATATAATTAATGGCTGAGATTGAAAAAAATAAAAGTCTTGCCGCTAAAATTGTTGTGGCAGTAATTACACTTACTAATCTACTAAAGTAAGTGTAATTACTGTCGCTACAACTTGTAGCAGTAAGACTTTTATTTTTTTCATTCTCAACCATTAATTATATTGATCAATGATGGAAAACGATGGAGATGGTGGTTGCTGGAATAGTACTCCTAACAACCAGTTGCCATGATTTGGAACCCATATATATATATATATATATATATATATATATATATATATTGGTATTAACTTGTTACAAATTTTGTACTTTCAAAATTTACTTGCGATAACAGGAGGCAATAACAATGGTGTAGACACTCAAAATTTTTCGTTCTTGTTGCTAACTTTGTAGGAGGACAAAATCGTCTTCTAGAGATAACCCTGGAGGTCAAGACAACTCAATCCCAGAGACAACCCCGAGATACTCAATTTGCCATCTCGGAGACAACCCTGAGATATTCAGTTCTAGTCCCGGAGATAACCCCGAAAATTTCAGTTTCAACCTCGGAGATAACGCCGAGGAATGCAATTCCAGTTCCGGAGATAACACCGGAGAAGTCAGTTCCATCTCAGAGACAACCCCGAGATACTCAGTTCCAACCTCAGAGACAACCACGGGAGTTTCAGTTCTAACCTCGGAGACAACCCCGAGGGATGCAGCTGTAGTTCCGAAGATAACCCTGGAAAAGCTCGTTTCAATCCCCAACAATCAGCTTTAACCTCGGTGATAGCCCCGAGGTATTTAGTCCCAAACCCGGAGATAATCCCGGGAGGTTAGGCATACCTTAGAGACAACCCTGAGGACATTCAGCACTTACAGCAGCCCAATCTTAGAGATAACCCTGAGCAACGACTGCTAAATCAGCCCAGAATCGGAGATAACCCCGGTGAGGGGCAAAATCGTCATTTTTCCACCTTGATCCCACATTCACGTCGTCTCAACAACATTTCAACCTACACGCTACACAGAAGTGTCATACAAGAACCACAGCTCTAATCCCGAGTGACTACTACACAAGACAACACACCGGAGCATGGACCCATCTTCTTGAATTCGTACAACCTCTTATCCTATGTCATTGTGTAGCTCTCGACAACAACATTCCAAAAATGTATTATACGCCTCCATCGGATGCCCGGATTGAAAGTTATGAAGGTTCGAACGGACAACGCGTTGCACAAGTGCACGTACTTCGAGACGGCAGGGCCCACGGAGCCCGGGGCATCCCGGGCAGCCGCAGGTACACCTGCGGCTCCCCCTCTCTATACATAAAGGGCTTGGGGTGGCCATTTATAAGAGAAAAAAGGCAAGAAAGTCATATCTATTTTGCTCTGTACACACTATAAATTGAGTAATTTCTCATTTCAAACACTTGTGAGCTTATATTTTGCTACATTTAACCATTGGAAATCGAGTGTTCATTCATTTAAAGCTATTTGAAGTCTTCTTTGGCAGCCCACTGTAAGCCTTCTTACATTACTTAAAGCATTTCTCCACTTTTGTTCACACACAATTATTCACGTTGAGAGTCGTGTTATTTTGTGTATGCCCGAACCATCGGTCCGTGGCTTTTATTGCTTATATATATATATATTATCGAATTATCTCGATTGAACCTGAATATAATATTTAGAGCGTTTACTGCTTTTATATATATAAATACTTATATATATTGTTATCATCAAACTCTGTTTGATTGAGCCTAGATTCATATCTGGAGCGTTTACTGCTTATATATATATATATATATATATATATATATATATATATATTATATATAATATATATATATATATTGTCTTTATATGTTTACATTTTCTATCCCGCCTACAGTTTACTTTGTGGTGGTATATTATATATATATATATATTATATATATATATATATATATATATATATATATATATATATATATATATAACTTTCTACAGCTTTCATACATATTGCATCATCATGTGAGCCTAGGAATCATGTGATCTCATATTCAGTCTCTTGAATCTAGATTCGGTTCCCGTGATGGACATTTTCAGCTGTAACAGCTTGTAAATTATTATTCACAGTGTTTGAATTTCCTTAGATGGCTCTCATGCCCATAAGGAATCTGGCACTGCTTTTTTATGTTTTTTTCTCGAAGATGCTTAGCATCTCGAAAATAAAAGCAATCAAGCCGAACACATAATAAAATGGAAGTATCAAAGGCCTCAATTACTATTGAGCACAAGGGTTTGAAAAACCTCTTTTACAAAACATCATTGCTATATCTTGTTAAAATAGAACTTTTATACAAAATTCAAACCCTTTGTATATAGCTGCGAACGAGGTATATAACTACTTCCAGATAACTACACATTGACCCACACACACACACACACATTCAGATAAAGGTTTAAATTGAAAAGTGACGGTCACCGTGTCACCACGGATGTCGGGGGTGCCTAACACCTTCCCTTCGCATAATCAAGCCCCCGGACCCTAACGAATCTTGGTTTCACAGACTATTTAAATAGTGTCACATCACTAGGTCAATGTCCAAACCATTTCCGGTTGAGTTAGTGTAACCATTTAAAAATACCAACTAGAAACTCTTACAGTCAAATCGTCGACATATACATGTCGGACCTTTTCACAACTTATTTTTTCAAACAAATCTCACCTAACATGAGAACACCAAAAGACAAGAACAGAAAAGGGACAAATAAAAATCCTAACATCGACAGGTGGCGACTCTGCTGGGGACATCCAGTAAGAGGGCTTAAGTCGCTATTTACAAACTTTTCAAAACCTTTATCTGCATGTGTGTGGATGTTGCATTTACATTTGAATGACTGTGTACGAATGCATTTACTTATTGCACCTAGTGCTTTGCACCATATCTGCTTATGATATTAGTGCTTCGCATATGTCATCATTTCGATACGGTGAGACACGTTGTTTGTAAATGTATGTTGTGTGGTCCCTCCACTAGGAGGCTAACCTGTCGTTGTTTGATTACTGGACTCGTAGGGAGACTAATTCCAACGAGCCTCAGGAAAGGCACCACCCAAATTCGCTCCAGTTGAAAGACCGGATCAACTTCCCGTCGAGTAAATTGCGAAGATTTGGGAACCTTCATGCCAAAAAACCGCGAGAGTAACCTAAGATAGGTTAGCCTCTGACAAACCAAACGCGGAGGGAAGTCTCTTCATACTTTCCCATTTTAATTACTCGTAATTTCAATTACTTGCAATTTCATTTCCATGTCAATCTCAATGTAATGGAAAGAATAAAGGAATATGTGTACATGCATTCCCTTTCATATCAAAACCTGACATGCTATCTTGTCATACATACAACTAACATCCGTTTTGTAGGATAATACTCCTAAAACGGGCACATCACATAGCATGTAACATTTCTACATTCCCTAAGACTAAACTACATAAGTCTTTTTATAGGGAAACAATTGGTCCTGCTACCCATTCAAAATCTAAAAAGGCAATAAGCCTACAGCCAAGCATGGCTACATCTGGCCAGTCTAATCCTACTCCCGTCTCTTGCGAGGAGTTCAAAGGATTAAGTAACCAAATTACAGAGTTGGCTGTTCTGCTCAAAGAACTACACAAGTCCACTCAGGGTCCATAAATACCCATACATACAGAATCCTCTGCACATGGAGGAACCTAGGGATAAGATAAAGGAATTCCTGTACCTAAATCTCAGTTAGACAAATCTAACAAAACCCCTAAAAATGCCCATCTCAAAGAAGATCCAGACACCGGTGATATCAGGAAGAAAGTCCTACAAATGGTAGAGACCATATGGTCTATCAAAGGGATTGGAGTACACGGAAGTGTTTCATAATCAGATCTTTACATCTTCCCTCGGATTCATTATCCAGAAAAGTTCAAAACTCCTAATTTTGAAAAGTATAATGGATTGGGAGATCCTTACACACATTTGAAGGTATTCATTGGAGAGCTCGGATCTTATGTCGAGGATGAAAAGCTCAGAATGCAGCTGTTTCAGAAAAGTCTGACTGGAGAAGCCAGATCATGGTACACCAAATTAGACAACTCCAAGATTCATAGCTAGGAGGAGCTAGCTCATGGTTTCCTCAGTCAGTACAGTTTCCAAACTCAGATGGCTCCTAATAGGTACCAAATTACCAAAGTCAATAAACAAGCTAATGAGTCTTTCAGAGAGTATGCCCAAAGATGGAGGCGTCTGGCTGCTCAAGTTATTTTATCTATAACTGAGTTTAAAATGGTGATGACCTTCATAGACATTTAAGAAGCTCCTTTCTATGAGAGAGTTTTAGCTGACATTGGCAAACCATTCTCTGAAATGATCAAACATGGAGAAATGGTCGATATGAGATTGAAATTTGGGAAGATTCAAGACCTTGTTGCTCTAAAAGTTGTTGCTAAGTACATCCAATCTGGAAGTTATGGAAACAACCCCCAGAGGGTCCATAAGAAAAAAGAGGATGATGTTTCCTTGATACTACAAGGACAAAAAGGCAATAAAAGCATGCCTATTCAGAGGAGAAACTACTCCCCTTTTCAAGCATAGTCTTCAAACCCTTCATTCCCAAAAGGTGGAGAAGACAGATGCACTCAAGTGTTCACACCCTTAGGGGACTCACTCGAGAACATTCCCAATATTCTGACAACACAGAAGAAAATTACCCATCTTCTTCCACCAACCAACCCGAGTGAAAAGGGTTTCAATGCTAACAGGAAGTGTGCTTATCATGCTGGAGCTCCAGGCCATGGTACTCAAGATTGTTGAGCCCTGAAGTATAAAATCTAGGACTTAATTAACAACGGTGAGATTGTGGTGACCAAACCTGATCAGCCTCATATTCATGACAACCCTCTTCCTCAGCACAAGGAAGAGGAGGTTAACATGATTAATTGCAGCAGTGGACAGAGCTCTGACTATATGAGTGGTTCATCGCAATCCAGCAAGGATAGTGCTAACAGATGGGATTTTGCACAGTTCCAGTTTATGAAGGAACAAAAAATGAAGGCTTTGAGCGAGCAAGTCAACTAATTGGCACAACTGGTGGTCCACCAACAGCAAGTCACACGTCAATTATTTATCCAATAGCATGCTGGCCTCTTCCCTCTTATTCCAAGTACTCCACCACATACTCCAGAAAGTGAAACACTAGAGGATAAAATTACAAAAAGAGCAAATGCCAAAGCCCGCCGGAATTTAGCCAACAAAATGGAATTCACCTATTTAGGCCAACCGATAGAAGAGATATTGAAGATGATGATCAATGAAGGAAGAATTACAGCTCTGCTACCTCCAATCAGCCTGCAATCATGACGGTTTGATTTTAATGGAGTATGTCAATACCACTCCCACTCTTACGGTCACAGAACTGAAGAATGTTGGGCACTCCGCCATCTTATTCAAAACCTAATTGACAGCGGTGTCCTACAAATGATAGACAATGAAGTTGTATTACTGGAGAGTGGGGATACATTTCCTACAAAGTGGAAGGAAGTCGTAGCAGTTATATCTTCCGAGACAGATTCAGCTACCCCATTACATACAATTCAACTCAAAGGTGTTGAAAATCCTTTGAAAGTGGCTACACCAAATCTAATCATCTTTCCATTCAGACCACCATATCCTGTTGTCAGCCTATAAAAAGTGACATGGAATTATGGAGAGGCTGAAGGATCTACATCTAACACGACTGCTGCAGGGTTGAAAGAAAATTCGTTGTATCTTCCCCAACAGGTGATGAAACCTACCATCACGTCAAAGGGGAAAGTTCCCATGGTGATTGAAGAATTCCTCCATACTATGGGACACAATGAAGATAAGGTGGTTTTAAGCTTGAAAGAAGTTCCACAACTGGTTTCCATACTGGACATGGTATTCTCCTCAAAATCAAATCTTGGCTCAACTCTCCATCCATGACAAAACCCAGTTATCCCAATTGTACAATCAAATTGATCATCTTAAGGACGTGTGTCTGTACTGTAGTGTCATCGGATATTCTAGATCGGAAGAACTTATTAGATATCTGATATCTGTAAAACCTACTATGCTCACTAGACAAATCTTGAAGGTGTAGCAATATAGTAGGCGAATCCATTTTCTCATGTTGATGATGTAACTCGTTACTTATGGATGCCAACATGATGCACTAAGCCACCTGCATAACATCTTTCCACTTTCTAAAAGTAGCAAGCTCTTCCTCAGAGGCACTTTCTGCAACCGTTTCAGGGACAAGCGTATTAAGGACGTAAGATAGCTTTTCAATTGTGAGAACAATTCTCAAATGCCTTAACCAATCTGTATAATTTGGTCTGACTAACCTATTAGCTTCCAATATACCCCACAGTGATAGTGAATTAGACATTTATAAAATTCTGTAAATAAATTTGTAATTTAACAACATTTCCATGCATTCATTTTATTAATCACCAGATTAATTTAGGTCTTTATTAAAATGGTGTCTCCCACTATTTCTTTAAACTATATAACCCTCTTTATATATAGTTCGATAGATTTGTAATTATGACTTTGTAAAATCTACTTAGTGAGAAAAGATCCAATTGCAATAAATATATAGCCTTGTGTGTGCACAAAAAACTATATATTTATTCAAAAGGTAGACAACTCTTGTCGATTATATCTCTATGTAACTCCTTTTAATTTTTCCTCTTAGATTATAATGGTCAAGTGTGTGCACATCCGAACTAAAACAATATAAGTTAAGTCAGACCCATCATTTTCATATAAGTAAAGAGAAAGATATTGTTCTTGTGTGTTCACAACAAAACATGTATTGTTCAATTCCTTATAAACATCCAAGGTATAAATTAACATCTCAAAATATTTAATACTTGCCTTGTGTGTACACAAAAAACTCATATTAAATATTCAATACTCTATTGATTTACCATACTAGAAGGCTACGTTCGACATTCTCCAATGTCTTTGAACGCAATCAACTTAATATATTATCTTTTGAGGGTTTTAATATTAATTATCTCATGTATCATCTACTTTAGCACGCATGCAAATATGTATATATATATATATATATATATATATATATATATATATATATAAGTATGCGTCATATTAAATATACATCAACATGTATTATAATATATTTACTATATAATTAGCATGCACATATAGAATACTATATTCTACCTGGGATGATGGTGTTTTGTAACATGCAACAATAAATAAAACCTTTATGTGGACAATATTTATGTAGTAGTGCAAGTAAGAGTCGATCCCACTGTCGACGCCGAAAATTAAATTTCTAATATTGTTTCTACCCTTTAGTATTTCGCTATGCCGATTAATTTATTTAAAGGGTGATATTTTAAGAAATGACTAACATAAATGTCGTCGAATTTGAAAAGATTAATTTTAATTATTCAGCTAAATTAGACAGAGCCACCAGTTGGTATAGTTTCTAATGGATGTACCAACTCATCCGAATTTTGGAAGATTTCATAATATTGTCCAATATGTGACTCTGTAAAATTGGTCTTGAACTTGATATTCATAGAGTTTGGGGGCTTGCTTAAGCTAGGGGAAGGTGTTAGGCACCCCCCGACTTTCGTGAAAACACAGTTACCGCATCTTGGTTATTTCCTAATCATGAAGTGTGTGTGTGTGTGTGTGTGTGTGTCTGTGTAATTTTTGAGAAAGCTTTTGATATTTTTTTTGACTTGTGTTAAGTGCCTTGATTTTAAGGGTTGTTCTAAGCCTTGTTTTAACTTATGAGTGGCGTTTTTTTGAAAGTAGTGTTGAACCTCTTTGAACCTATACACGAAGGATTTGATTTAAAGAATAGTTCATTTTTAGACAAAGAATATTGAAATGATGTTTTGGAAAGCAAGGTTTTTAAATCATTAGTCAAATAGGAATTGAGGTCCTTTATTACTTCTGATTATTAACCTTAAATTTGTCTATCCCTAAAGCGCTTTATTTTTTATGTAAACTCTTTGCTGTTTTAGTTGAAAATTATTTTGGGTGATAATATATGAAATAAAGCATTAAAGAGGCTCAGACCATCTGCGGACATGAAAGCCATCTCGATAAACCTGAGCACCCACAATCATAATTTCCACTATCATGGGACCTTAAATTCGGTCTCTTGGAACTAGACCCTCGAAGTCATTTTAAGGTCCGATATTACATATACAATGATTTGCACGATTTAGCATTACATTTTAAACAAAAACTCCATCATGGGAATCTAATCTAAATCTGATTAGTAGATCTTAATCCTGGGATTCCTAGGCTCATATTAATATGCCTGAACATATATATATATATATATATAAAATGTATCCTAAACCAGCTATTTGGTGATTCATTGATTGGAATCCCTAGCGCGAATAGTTTGGACCCCCTCGCCACTAGATATTAAATCTAAGGCTTTACGAAGTGACCGAAATCGATCTAACACACTAAAAATAACTAGATCTAACATGAGTCAATCTAGCATAAAGGTTCAAGCTTAGAACTGGTTAAGGGCTAGATCTGACTGGATCTAGGGTAGATATAGTGGTGAAAGGGAGTTTTAAATATGTAATAGCAAAATAATCGGATAACTCACAAGATATATAGATAAACAACCAATATATGTATAAAGATTACAACTTTAACTATATATAATCAATATATTGAAATAGATCTAGTAAATCTAACAAGATTTACAATGAAATGTACAAATATTCACTTTTTCTCCTTGGGGAATGAAGAAACAAGCTCCTTTTAACTTAGATTTATGATATATCGCTCTTTCTTTCTCTTTCTCTCTCTCTCTCTCTCTCTATATATATATATATATATATATATATATATATATATATATATATATATATATATATATAAGATCTAACTATATAATGCTAGATTTAGCTTGAATCTAGTGTTTTTCCTCCTAAACCCGAGCCTTTCTCTATTTAGGATTGGACTTTCTCTCTCTAAAATCCACTATATTTTTTCAAAATGAGTTGTTGCTTCCCTGATAAGGAACTCAGGGCCAGCCGCAAGTGTTTTTGCGGTTAGCCACTGTTGCACCTACGGTTGGGCCCCATGGGTCCCACGGTCTCAAAGTTTATTCCTTCGATTGTTCGTGTCCTTCAATTCGGGAACAGTTGGGATATGCGCCCGATAATCCCAGAAAGCTTATGCCACATGCTGCGAAATGAAGTTGAGTCTGACTATTTCTGAGTCTAAGAAGATGGAGCAACTAGCCGAGAAGTATCTTCTAGTTTTCGATATTGGTCAATTGACTCGACTTGGGTAGTTCGCAACTCGGGGATTGTTGTGGTGGCTTCTTATAACCTCATCCTCAGCTTTGTAATTCTCGTTTCAAACCATGTTGTGTTTGGGCGACATTACTCTTTGGCTTCTCCATTGGGTTGACTCCGAGGTGAAATTATGCATTTGTCCTCCCGCGGGGTTGTCTCTAGGGTGAAATTCTGCTTTTACCCTCCTGTAGGGTTAGTAAAAGGAAAGCAAAATTTTGGGTGTCTAAACCCACATAGAGTGATTAGTCTAAATTTATTATTTGCAAACAAAAATGGGGGTTTGAGTCTTGTTGATTAAAGTAAAATATTACGTAAATAACGTAAAATAATCTAACAAAATAAATAAGGAAAACGAGCCTTGGATTAAAGCAACTTCCACCTTCAGAAACTTACACTGATCATTTACACAAACATAAACAATTAGTACTTTAAATATTCATCGTTAGAATTAATTCACCATTTAGAATCATTCCATGTCTTTCCTTAATTTTAGTTAGATGGAAACAATCGATCATAAGAACCCGAACTACTAAACAACTTCGGACAAGCGCTAAAAGTTTAATCTAGTAGATACTTTAAGAATTAGAAAAATCGATGAAGCTAAACAACATAAGCACAAGTGGTTGCATTTAATTTTGTTGAGTATTCTTCCTAAGATATAATAATATCGTGATCTACATTCAATTATTAATCTTACTTGCTTCACAAATTAGAGTTACCAAACAATTACAAATTTGATATCTAATTTAGTAGTAGATTTTGATGAATAATAAACTAGTATGCATCCTAGTAATTAAACACATCAATCATATAATTTAAGCATAGAAGAATAATCAAAACTCAAAATATAAATTAAACAATTAAAATCAATTAGATATCACAGTGTCATAATTTGAGGCTTTCGTCTCCTTAAACCAAGAATAGAAGTTTAGATACATATAGCCATGGAATCGTCAAAGAATAATAGAGAGAAAAGTTTGTATATAAGTCTTCCAATATCTTTTGGTAATCATCTATATATAGGCACCAGATGTAAAACCCCAACTTTTTATGAATAAAGATTTAATTTTCTCTAAATATTATTTTGAATAATAAGGTGTGGATTTGATATAATACTATAATTATAGGTAATATGTGCAAATTTTGCAAGTAAGCAATTTGTCATAAAATATTCGTTTGGTTGGAGAATATTCTTTTTTGTCGGGGAATATTCGTACGATGGCACAATCATTGGTGGACCCCACACGACAAAATTACTGTCAGATATAGAAAGTGACAAAAATAACCTTTTTATAAATATAATGACAAAACTTTTACCGTTAACTATTGAAATATCCGGTGCTAAAAGTACAGTAATACGAGTGGTTGCACAGTAGCACACGATATTGTACAGTATCTCTGATTATTGATGCTTACTTAAGTCACTCAGTTTTATTCAATTATTGCCACGGTAGTTGCTGCATAGTATCTCATATTATTGATTTAATCATTGTCACAGTATCATCTGCACAATAGTTTATATTATTAAATCAATAATTGAGACGACACAGTTATTCATATTATGATTTGTATTATTGACAATGTCTAGAAAATTATGTCGGCGAAAGGAGTTATGTTATTTAATTGCTCGCTAATAAGGAGAAGTCCTTATCGAAAAGCCCCCTCTTTTCTGGGAATGATCTGGTTGTTAATATTATGAGTTATAATATTAATGATGAATAATTGTTGAAAGATTAAAAATGTGTTTATTGAAGATAATCAATTTGTGATAAATATTTATTCAATTTTTTATATAAATAAAGGAGTTTGTCATGAAGTATTTGTTGTAAGTTTGGCTTATTACATGGACCCTCACTTACTCATTTTTCAAAATCGCCGATAGAAAGTTATCTCAGTTTTGTTTTATTATTATTATAATAGTAATAAAAAAAAACTTTTTATATAAAATATAATACTTTTTATATTATATATAAAGTTATTTATTTTATTAGATTATAAATAGAATATATTATATTTTATATAAAGTTTTCATTTTATTAGAATATTTTATTACACAATAATGAATAGTAAAAATCCGAAAATCAATCAAATTCCGTCCGTGAAAAATTTACTAAATGCCCGTGATATTTTTTCTTAAATAGTATACTGCCATTCTCCTATAAATATAATGCTTAGTTTAGAAATAAAAATCACACCAGAATCAGAGAATTTTTTTCTATAATATCGTGCTTATTTCTTTTGAGCATAAGGATACTTTGAGTGTAGCAAATAGTACAAGTTTTCTTCAAGAATATCTATGCTATACTAGTCGAAATTACTCTCCTACTAAGGTAAGGGATATTATTTTCGTTCAATATTCGTAAGAAATATTAGTTTCTTTCATACTCTATAGTATGTAAGTAATATTATTTTGTTTCATATTCCTAAATCTATACTTATTTTGATAAGTATTGCTTCTATACTCCCTAAAATTAGTAGAATATCATTGATCTCACTTGATTGATTTCTTATATCATTGTCATCATCCTCATGCTTATATTGTGATGAAAGTCATCTTTGGCCCGTAGTGCATAGATGGACTGTTGATTGGTATGATTATGACCATGAATTATGTATTTGTATAATCATGACCTATAATGTTATAGACAAATGATGTGGTGAAAGTCCTCTTTGGCCCGTAGTGCATAGATGGACAGCTGTTTGGCATGATCATGACCACTGGTGATACTAACGAATATCCTTGGCCCGTAGTGCATGTATAATTCGATGATGTGGATTATTTATGGAGTTTTGTTATAGAGATAAAATATTGATGATGAAATTTTAAATCATTGAAGATAGTAGACAGCATGCTCTGCTTGCCTCTTCTAATGAATTGCTTGTTCCGTTGCAGTTGTTGATCTAAACTTGTTGTCTATTGTATTATATCCGTTTTTACACTATTGAGGACTAAGGATAATTTATTCTATATTATCTTAGTCATAATATTCTTTACTAGGCTAATTGAGCTCACCCTTTTCTTTCATTATTCTCTTTAGGAAATGAGAATATAGCTGGGACTAGTCGGGGAATGGAGTGATGGTTCAAGATGGTGGCTATAATAGTCCTCACTATTCTATAAAATAGTGTGATAATAATTGTAATGAGGACTTCATTTGAATTTGGATATTGTCTACAAGACAATATTCGTATTAAAACTCACAGTTCACGTTTTGTCGTATTTTGCACGACGGTTAATAATTGTATAATTGAAGTTTGTATTTAAATTCTGTACCACGTATTTGACGACTCAGGATGGGTTGTATGAACCTATTTTGGGGGCATCACAGTTGGTATCAAAGCTTAGGGATATGATCCCTGATAGAGATCCGAGGCTAGAACAAGGAGGGGAGAGACGAGTAAATCCTTCGTTAGTGTGTCCTACCTAAGTTTATTTGTTATTTAATTGGTCGGTTGGAATATAGGGATAATATGTGGCATGTTAATTAACCCTTGTTTTGTGGCAGTGTTTGAAAATGACATCTGAAAATTTTGAGATAAGCAATGGAGCACATGAGACCATTGAGACATCGCCAATTAATAACCAGGATAATGTGCATCAGGAAGGCAATAATCCTCATGTAAACAATAACACCGGCCAAAGGATGAACGATGGGATGTTCAGAAGCTTTCTACAATTTATGCAACACCAAACGAGAGAGATTAATGTTCAAAATGTAGGTGGAATCAATGGTAACTCACGGCTGGTAGCTGCTAAGTAATTCAAGGAGCTGGGACCACTGGAGTTTTTTGTAAGATCCCAACTTTTTATGAATAAAGATTTAATTTCTTTTAATATTATTTTGAATAATAAGGTGTTAATTTGATTAATGTTGTTAGTTATGGGTAAAATGCGCAAATATTTTAAATAAGCAAGTGGATATAAAATATTCATTGTTGTCGGGGAATGTGATGCCCCCAAAATTAGGTATACATCACCCATCTTGGGTCGTCAGATACATGGTACAGAATACAAATACAAATGTCATGTACAATACGACAAAACATAACTGTGAGTTTGAATACAATTATTGTCTACTAGATACTATACAAACTTAAAAGGAGTCCTCATTACAATTATTGTCACACTATTTAACAGAATAGTGAGGACTACTAATACTATCATCTGGTCCATCACTCCGTTCCCCGACTCGTCCCAGCTATATTCTCATTTCCTGAAGAGAACAGTGAAAGAAAGGGTGAGCTCAACTAGCCCAGTTAGAAATATTATGACTAAGATAATGCATAATAAATTATCATTAGCCTTCAACAGTGTTAAACTGATAAAATATAACGAACATCAAGTTTAACTGCAGCGGAACAAGCAATCCATTAAAAGAGCCAAGTAAAAAATAAAATCTACTATCTTCTATGATTTAAAAGGTTTTTCAACACTGTTATCGCTGGGACTCAGCTTACTAAAATAATCCATATCATCGAATCACCCCTGCACTACGGCCAAGGATATTCGTGTATTCATTAATGGTCATGATCATTCCAACAACTGTCCATCAATGTACTACGGGCCAATGAGGACTTTTACCACATCATTTATAACATTACGGTCATGATTATACCGAATAATCCCTGGTCATAATCATACCAAGTCCATCTATGAACTACAGGTCGCAGATGACTTTCAACATTTTATAAACATGAGGATGATGACAATGACATAAGAATTCAATAAAACAAGTTCAAGAATTAATTTATCCAAGAATTAACAACGTCCAAATTGTCAACATGATACTGCTTTGTGGAGTAAAATTCAAGAATGCTTATAAGAATATTTTCATGAAAAGATACTGGATGAAACGCAATTATCAAGGATATTCCACAAATTTCATGGAGTATAGAAGTTAAAACTTAACCAACTGAGTATAATAAAGAATGGAATAACAAAAGAAATCACCATACATGCGATAGACCGCACAAACAGATTATTTCAATAGAATAATAAATAATGGAACCAGGTCCGGCGTAAAACACACAGACAGGATATTTCAATAGAATAATAATAAAGACGGAACCAGGTCCGGGGTAAAACACACAGACAGGATGTTCCAACAGAATAATAATAAAGACGGAACCAGGTCCGGTGTAAAACACACAGACAAGATGTTCCAACAGAATAATAATAAAGACGGAACCAGGTCCGGTGTAAAACACACAGACAGGATGTTCCAACAAAATAATAATAAAGACGGAACCAGGTCCGGTGTAAAACACACAGACAGGATGTTCTAATAGAATAATAGAAGAATGTCACCAAGTATAAGGTAGACCGCGTATACAGGTTATTCCAACAGAATAATAAGAAATGGAATAACAACAGTTCTCTTCATGAATAAGAAAGAATAACACTCCTTACCGTTTTAAAGAAGAACTGTAATAAGGAAGTAGTTAAGTAGCAGAATACTTTTCTTCTCTCTCTATATTTTCTTTCTATAGTTTCTCTCTCTAGAGTTCAGTGAATTCGTAAGAAATAATGAAGGAATGAGCTGCTATTTCTAGAAAAATGAAATGCATAGTAACTAATCCATGAACGGTCCAGATTGATTACATTAATCTGACGGTCCATATTTAAAGAAAAATCTTTTAAATAAAATATAATATATTCTATTTATACAATAACTTTAATAAAGTATTTTGTTTTATATAAAAAGATGTTTCTGTTTTATTACGTTAATAATACGAATAAAACAAAACTTTATTATTGCTAAATAATTCATATTATTAACTGACAATAATTGAATCAAATTGAGTGACTTCTCACATAAGCATTAATAATCAATACCGTGTGCTACTATGTAACCACACGTATTACTGTACTTTTACTACCGAGTAGTTCAACAGTATCAATGGTAAAACTTTCGCCGTTATTTTTAATAAAATATTTTTGTCGTTTTCTCAATCCGACAATAATTCCATTGTGGGGTCCACCAATGATTGTGCCGTTGTACGAATATTCTCTGTTAAAACGAATATTCCCCGACCAATCGAATATTATATAACAACTTGCGTACTTTGCAAAATTTATAAATATTACCCACAACTATAACATTATATCAAATTAACTCCATAATATTCAAAAATGATAATTATAGAAAATTCATCTTTATTTATAAAAGTTGGGGTCTTACAACCTCCCCTTCTTATGAAATTTCGCCCTTGAAATTAGGGTACGTACCTGGTATGTCGAAGAGGTAAGGATACCTTGATTTCATTTTAGATTCTAACTCCCAAGTCATTTCCTCAACATCGTGGTTTCACCACAAAACTTTGGCTTGAGGTATAACCTTGGAACTTAGAATATGTTCCTTCTTATCCAAGATTTGAACAGGAACTTCTTCATACGTCAAATCTTCTGCTATTTCGTCCAGTTCTAACTCAATAATGCGGTTCGAGTCTTCCACATATTTACGTAACATGGATATGTGAAAAACATTATGAACACGAGACATACTTGGCGGTAAAGCGAGTCTATAAGCCACAGTTCCTACTCGATCGAGGATTAAAAATGGACCGATGAATTGAGGATTGAGCTTTCCTCTCTTTCCAAATCTCGTAACTCCTTTCCATGGAGCAACACGTAAAAACACATGATCTCCTATATCAAATTCCACGTCCTTTCGGTGAAGATCAGCATAACTCTTTTGTCGATCTTGTGAAGTTTTTATACGTTGTCGGATCGTTTGAATCTTTTCTATAGTCATACGTACCAACTCTGGTCCCAACAACGTGCTTCACCCACCTCATCCCAGCATACTGGAGAACGACATTTTCTTCCATACAATGCTTCGAATGGAGCCATGCCAATACTTACTTGATAACTGTTGTTGTAGGAAAGCTCCACCAATGGTAAGAACTTGTCCCAACTTCCCTTGAAGTCAAGGACACAGAGTCTTAATAAATCTTCTAGAGTTTGAATAGTCCTCTCTGATTGTCCGTCCGTCTGAGGATGATATGCCGAACTATATCGTAAATCCGTGCACATAGCTTTTTGTAAACTAACCCAAAATCGTGAAGTGAATCTTAGGTCTCGATCAGAAACTATGGATACTGGCATACCATGCAGTCTTACAATCTCGTTTATGTACATACGAGCAAGACGTTCAAGTGTATAAGTTTCTCGTATCGGTAAGAAATGAGAAGACTTGGTCAATCTATCAACAATGACCCAAATTGCATCTATACCTTGAGAAACCTTACGAAGACCGATAACGAAATCCATGGTAATGTGCTCCCACTTCCATTCTAGAATTTCAAGTGATTGCAATGGACCTTTTGGTACTTGATGCTCCGCTTTGACTCGTTGACAAGTTAGACACCTCGAGATAAATAACGCTATCTCTCTCTTCATATTGCTCCACCAAAATATATGACGAAGATTATGATACATTTTGGTACTTCCAGGATGAATTGCAAGCGGTGTGTTGTGTGCCTCCATCATGATTTCATACTTTAAATCAAGGTTGTTAGGAACACAAAGTCTGGAGTTGACTCGAAGTATTCCTTCTTCATCGATTCTTGCTTCCGGCATAGCACCTTCTTGCACTTTCTTCCTCATACGCATCAGCTCTAGGTCTGTAGCTTGAGCAGCTTTAACTTTATCGATTAAAGCTGGTTCTACTCGTATATTCGCCATCATCACATGGGTCCCTGGAGTCTTTAACTCTATCTCCATCCTTTGCAAGTCACACAAAATGGGCCTTTGTGTTGACAATATCGCACTCGTACTTGCATATGATCTTCTACTCAATGCGTCAGCTACCACGTTTGCTTTTCCAGGATTGTATTGAATGGTATGATCATAATCTTTCAATAGTTCAAGCCAACGTCGTTATCGCATGTTGAGTTCCTTTTGAGTGAAGAAATATTTGAGACTTTTATGATCCGTAAAGATCTCCACCTTCTCCCCATACAAGTAATGCCTCTAAATTTTAAGTGCAAAGACAACAGCTGCCAACTCTAGATCATGAGTAGGATAATTTCTCTCATATTTCTTGAGTTGTCTTGATGCATAGGCTATGACTTTTCCATGTTGCATGAGAACGCATCCCAACCCTTTGCTCGAAGCATCACTGTAGATGACAAATCCCTCCGAGCCAGATGGTATTATTAGAACAGGTGCTGAAATGAGTCTCCTCTTGAGTTCTTGAAAACTCTTCTCACATTCTTCGCTCCAACCGAACTTTGTATCTTTTCGAGTCAGCTGAGTTAATGGAGTAGCGATTCGAGAAAATCCTTCCACGAATCTCCGATAATAACCAGCTAAACCAAGAAAGCTACGTACTTCGGTCATTGATTTAGGTTGCTCCCAGCTTTGAATAGCTTCAATCTTTGCCGGGTCAACCGATATTCCACGACTTGATACTACGTGCCCAAGGAATACTACCTCCTCTAGCCAGAACTCACATTTCTTTAACTTGGCATAAAGCTTATATTCACGAAGCTTTTGGAGTACCAGCCTCAAGTGTTTCTCATAATCTTCACAGCTTTTGGAATAAATAAGGATGTCATCAATAAAGACGACCACAAAGTGATCCAAATATTCCTTGAATACCCGGTTCATCATATCCATGAAGGCAGCAGGAGCATTAGTCAATCCAAAGGACATAACTAGGAATTCACAATGCACGTACCGAGTTCTGAAAGCCGTCTTTGGAATATCCTCAGTTCTAACCTTCAGCTGATGATATCCAGAACGAAGATCGATCTTTGAAAAGAATTGTACTCCTTGCAACTGGTCAAACAGGTCATCAATACGTGGCAATGGGTACCTGTTTTTGATGGTGACATGATTCAACTCCTAATAATCAATACAAAGTCGCATACGTCCATCTTTCTTCTTCACGAATAGAACAAGAGCACCCCAAGGAGAAGTACTAGGACGAATAAAGCCAATGTCTAACAATTCCTGCAGTTAGATCTTTAACTCCTGAAGTTCAATAGGAGCCATTCAATATGGGGCTTTGGAAATGGGTTTTGTACCGGGTTCAAGGTCGATACAAAATTTAATTTCACGCTCTGGGGTAGGCCAGAAAGTTCTTCAGGGAATACGTCAGGAAATTTATTAACAATAGAAATATCATTCAAAACTGACGTATTTTTATTTAGATCCGTGACATGAGCTAAGAAAGCTTGACATCCATTTTTTAATAAACGAATAGCTTTATGGCTTGAGATGACAGCGATTGATTTTAATGGTTTGGTTGCTTGAATTCACATAATAGGTCGATTAGGAATATGAAAGCTAACAACCTTACGAAAATAATCAATTTTTGCATGATGAGTAGTTAACCAATCAATCCCTAGAATCACATCAAATGCAAGTATTTTTAATGAAATAAGATTGACAGGTAATGTGTGGGTACCAACTTGAACCAAACATAACTTATAAACCGTGGATGTAATGAAGGTTTATCCCAATGAAGTTTCAACAGATAAGTCAAAGTCTAATTTCTCCGGAGTCAAATTTAATCAATGAGCGCAAGTAGGAGAAATAAAAGAATGGGTAGAACCGGTATCAAATAAAGTATAGACTTCGTTAGAGTTTATGATAAGCTTACCCGTGATGACCTCATTCGGGTTCCTTGCTTTCTAGGAGGTCACAACAAACGCTCTCCCTTGCACTACCGGTTTTGACTTTTCTGGAACGGCCTTTGGTGTCTCTATCTTGGCTGAACTTATTTTTGGTAAACGACAAAATCTAGGTAAATGACCTTCTGTTCCACAATTATAACATGCTTTAGACGGCATCGTGCAGTTTAGACTGATGTGCCCCTCCCCTCCGTATTTGAAATATATGATAGGTGGTCGTTCTCATTCCTTAACAACGGGTGCTGGTGCTGATGTCTTTCTATCATTGTTGAATCTCCTCTTCTTGAAATGACCATTCTTATTGTTTTGGCCCTTATTACCACCGAAGTGGTTACCATTTCTGGCATGTTGATTCCCTCCACGCTTGTTATCACCGCTTCAATGACTGCTCTCACTGGTATTATCATTTTGCCGACTGCTCTCTTTTGGTTGCGTTGACTCGTTATCGCGCTCCACTAACTGAGCCCTATTCACAACATCTGAATACAAACACAATTTATGAGAAATAAGATGTTGACGTATCTCAAGTTTCAAACCTCGCAAAAACATTCGCGTCATTCGCTCTTCATTATCCACCAAATGGGACGCAAATCGGGACAACTCAGTAAATTTAGCCTCATACTGCGACACGGTCATATTATTTTGCTCCAATTTGATGAACTCCACCTCCTTCATGTGACGAACACTTTCGAAAAAATATTTGTCACTGAACAGCTCTTGGAACTTCTCCCAAGACATCTTCAGTGCGGCAGGTTGAGTACGCTTAATCGATTCCCATTAGTAATCTACCTCTCCTCGCAACATAAAGGCAGCAAAGGGAACCTTTTGCTCCTCAGAGCATCCCAAGACATCAAATATATTGGGGATCTGCTTTATCCATGTTTCCGCTATAAGTGGTTTTGGCTCTCCCTTAAACTCTGGTGGTCCCAGCTCCTTGAACTGTTTAGCGGTGACCGTCCGAGAGTTTTCAGTGTTTCTACCTATATTTTGGACAGGAGCCGCTCTCGCCTGCTGTTGCATGAACTGCATAAAGCTTCTGAACATTCCATCATTCATCATCTAGTCAGTGTTGTTGTTTGCATGAGGATTGTCACCTTCCTGATGCACATTATCCTGATTATTGATATGTGGTGAATCAACAGTCGCATGTGCTCCATTGCTATTCTCAACATTCTTAGATGCCATTTTCAGATACTGCCACAAAACAAAAGTTAATTGATATGTCATATATTATCCTTATATTATGACCGACCAATTAAATACCATGCAAATAAACTTAGGTAGGTCATACTAGCAAAGGAATTCCCCGTCTCTCCCCTCCTAGTTCTATTCTCACAATTTAGCCAGGGATCATATCCCTAAGCTCTGATACCGATTGTGACGCCCCAAAATTAGGTATACATCACCCATCTTGGGTCGTCAGATGCATGGTACAAAATACAAATACAACTGTCGTGTACAATACGACAAAATATAACTATGAGTTTGAATACAATTATTGTCTACTAGATACTATACAAACTTAAAAGGAGTCCTCATTACAATTATTGTCACACTATTTAACAGAATAGTGAGGACTACTAATACTATCATCTGGTCTATCACTCCATTCTTCAACTCGTCCCAGCTATATTCTCATTTCCTGAAGAGAACAGTGGAAGAAAGGGTGAGCTCAACTAGCCCAGTAAGAAATATTATGACTAAGATAATGCAGAATAAATTATCATTAGCCTTCAACAGTGTTAAACTGATAAAATATAATGAACATCAAGTATAACTGCAGCGGAACAAGCAATCCATTAAAAGAGTCAAGTAGAAAATAAAATCTACTATCTTCTATGATTTAAAAGATTTTTCAACACTGTTATCGCTGGGACTCAGCTTAATAAAATAATCCACATCATCGAATCACCCCTGCACTACGGCCAAGGATATTCGTGTATTCATTAATGGTCATGATCATGCCAACAACTATCCATCAATGCACTACGGGCCAATGAGGACTTTTACAACATCATTTGAAACATTACGGTCATGATTATACCGAATAATCCCTGGTCATAATCATACCAAGTCCATCTATGCACTACAGGCCACAGATGACTTTCAACATTTTATAAACATGAGAATGATGACAATGACATAAGAATTCAATAAAATAAGTTCAAGAATTAATTTATCCAAGAATTAACAACGTCCAAATTGTCAACATGATACTGCTTTGTGGAGTAAAATTCAAGAATGCTTATAAGAATATTTTCATGAAAAGATACTGGATGAAACGCAATTATCAAGGATATTCCACAAATTTCATGGAGTATAGAAGTTAAAACTTAACCAACTGAGTATAATAAAGAATGGAATAACAAAAGAAATCACCATACATGCGATAGACCGCACAAACAGGTTATTCCAATAGAATAATAAATAATGGAACCAGGTCCGGCGTAAAACGCACAGACAGGATATTTCAATAGAATAATAATAAAGACGAAACTAGGTCCGGGGTAAAACACACAGACGGGATGTTCCAACAGAATAATAATAAAGACGGAACTAGGTCCGGTGTAAAACACACAGATAAGATGTTCCAACAGAATAATAATAAAGACGGAACCAGGTCCGGTGTAAAACACACAGACAGGATGTTCCAACAAAATAATAATAAAGACGGAACCAGGTCCGGTGTAAAACACACAGACAGGATGTTCTAATAGAATAATAGAAGAATGTCATCAAGTATAAGGTAGACCGCGTATACAGGTTATTCCAACAGAATAATTAGAAATGGAATAACAACAGTTCTCTTCATGAATAAGAAAGAATAACACTCCTTACCGTTTTAAAGAAGAACTGAAATAAGGAAGTAGTTAAGTAGCAGAATACTTTTCTTCTCTCTCTCTATATTTTCTCTCTATAGTTTCTCTCTCTAGAGTTCAGTGAATTCGTAAGAAATAATGAAGGAATGAGCTGCTATTTATAGAAAAATGGAATGCATAGTAACTAATCCATGAACGGTCCAGATTGATTACTTTAATCTGACGGTCCATATTTAAAGAAAAATCTTTTAAATAAAATATAATATATTCTATTTATAGAATAACTTTAAAAAAGTATTCTGTTTTATATAAAAAGATGTTTCTGTTTTATTACGTTAATAATACGAATAAAACAAAACTTCATTATCGCTAAATAATTCATATTATTAACTGACAATAATTGAATCAAACTGAGTGACTTCTCACATAAGTATTAATAATCAATATCGTGTGCTACTATGCAACCACACGTATTACTGTACTTTTACTACCGAGTAGTTCAACAGTATTAATGGTAAAACTTCCGCCGTTATTTTTAATAAAATATTTTTGTCGTTTTCTCAATCCGACAATAATTCTATTGTGGGGTCCACCAATGATTGTGCCATTGTACGAATATTCCCTGTTAAAACGAATATTCTCCAACCAATCGAATATTATATAACAACTTGCGTACTTTTCAAAATTTATAAATATTACCCACAACTATAACATTATATCAAATTAACTCCATAATATTCAAAAATGATAATTATAGAAAATTCATCTTTATTTATAAAAGTTGGGGTCTTACAGGGAATATTCGTTTGGTCGTGTAATATTCCTGTTGTCGGGAAATATTCGTATGACGGTGCTGCTATTTGTGGGCTCTATAACAGAAAATTATCGGATGAAGAAAACGACACGAATGAGTTTTTTTAATAATAACGACGTAACAGTTACCATTAAAATTGTTGGAATGCTCGGTGGGTAAAGTAAAGTAATACGTGTTGTTGCACAGTAGCACGCAGTATTGCATAATATTTTTATATTATTGTTAATTCAATAATTATCACTACACAATATTTTCCATTATTAGATCAATAATTTATATTATTTGAATAATATTATTAGATAGTATTATTGGCAATGTCTAAGGAAGTTCTGTCTAGGAAAGGGGTTTGGTCATCTAATTGCGCGCTAGTAAGGAGAAATCCTTATCGGAAAGCCCCCTCTTTCCTAGGAACGACCTGGTTGTCAATATTGTAGTTCTGTAATATTATTTATGAATAATTAATTATTAATTTATATGATAAGAAAATATTTATTCAATGTGGATATAAATGGAGGAATTAGTACTGATGTTTTTATCAATATTTTGGTGTGGAAAATTATCCGTATGTGGATTTCGGTCATTTTTAGTTCGAAATTTAGAAAAACTTTCTTCTACAAAGTTATAGAGAATAAAACTTCATATAAAATGGACATAAGATTCGTATTTTTTGATAAAATGGCTATTTATTATGAATTATTGAAGTTCCAGAATAATTAATTTTGGGGTTAAAAATATTTTTTTCATAAAAAACATTTTTAATATGGGTAGGACCCACTTGTGTATGCTGATGAGAGTGATGTGGTGTGCGTCGGAAATTTTTTTTCAAATATTAATATTTTATTAAATTTTCTGCTTTGGTGTTTGAAGCATTTTTCTATAAATAGGGTTCTTAAGTTAGAATTAAAAATCACTCCAGAATTAGAAGTTTCTCTCTCTATAATATCGTGTGTATTTTGTAAGTATTTAGATATCTTAAGTGTTGCTATACATTACAAGTTTCCTTTAGTATTATATCTGATATTCCAGTCAGAAGTGATATTCTTTTAAGGTGAAGGAGAATTTTTTTTTTTGCAATACTCGTAAGAAATATTATTTTCTTTCATACTCCATATTATGAAAGGGATATTATTTTATTTCGTATTCCTAAATTTAAACTTACTGTGGTAAGTATTGCTTCTATAATTCCTGAAATGATTAAAAATTTCTTAAGTTTTGTGCTTCATCTAATATCATTTTACGGGAATATTGATCTGAACTATCTTGATAAATTTCCATATTTTCATGTCAGGTTACTATTCACGAAGTACTATTCACTCGAGATATTATTCATGTCAAAAATTAATTTTCTTTTCTGTCCAAATTATTTTTGATACATGAATATCATTTTTGAAATTTACTCCACAAAGTTATCATGTTGACAATTTAGATATTTTTGAACTCTGGATAAATTGAATTAGAATTCTCTAATATTTATCCTTTATCTCACTTGATTGAATCTTTCTATCATTGTCATCATCCCCATACTTATATTATACTGGAAGTCATCTTTGACCCGTAGTGCAAAGATGAACTGTTGATTGACTTTGGCCCGTAGTGCAAAGATGAATTATTGATTGATATCTTTGGCCCGTAGTACAAAGATGGACAGGTGTTTGGCATGATCATGACCATTGGTGATACGAACGAATATCCTTGGCCCGTAGTGCATGGATAATTCATTGAATTGAAATATTTATTGAATGATGTTACAGGGATAAAGTATTGATGATGGACTTTTAAATAATAGAAGATAGTAGATTTCATGTTCTACTTGACTCTTCTAATGGATTGCTATTTCCACTACAGTTGTTGATCTAAAACTTGTTGTCTATTGTATTCTATCAGATTTTTTCCTATTGAGGACTAAAGATAATTTGTTCTACATTATCTTAGTCATAATATTCTTTACTGGGCTAGTTGAGCTCACCCTTTTCCTTCTTGTTCCATTGTTCTTCTCAGGAGGCGAGAATATAGCTAGTCCTAGTCGGGGTGTGGAGTGATGGCTCAAGACGGTTTTTATAGAAGTCCTCACTATTTCGTAAAATAGTGTATCAATAATTATAATGATGAATTTATTTGACTTTGGATATTGCCTACAAGACAATATTTGTATTAAAACTCACAGTATATGTGTTGTCGTATTTTGCACAACAATTGTAATAATGAAGTTTGTAGTTATTTTCTGTACCATGAATTTAGCGACTCAGAATGAGTTGTGTGGACCTATTTTGAGGGTGTCACAGTTGGTATCAAAGTTTAAGGATATAATCCCTAGCTGAGATGTGAGACTAGAACTAGGATGGGAGAGACGGGCAATTCCTTCGCTAGTATGACCTACAAAAGTTTTTTTGTTATTTAATTGGTCGGTCTAAATTTAGGAATAATATGTGGTATGTTAATTAACCCTTGTTTTGTGACAGTGTTTGAAAATGACATCCGAAAATGTTGAGATAAGCAATGGAGCACAGAAGACCGTTGAGTCACCACAGACTAATAACCAAGATAATGTGCATCAGGAAAGCAACAATCCTCAGGTAAACAACAACACCGACCAAATGATGAACGATGGAATGTTCAGAGGCTTTTTACGATTCATGCAACATCAGGCGAGAGAGACTCATGTGCAAAATGCAGGTAGAAACACTGGCAACTCTCGGATGGTCACTGCTAAGCAGTTCAAGGAGCTGGGATCACCGGAGTTTTTTGGAAAGCCAGAACCACTTAAGGCAGATATATGGATAAAGCAGAGCACCAAGATATTTGATGTCTTGGGATGCTCCGAGGAGCAAAAGGTTCCTTTTGCCACCTTCATGTTGCGAGGAGTGGCAGATTATTGGTGGGAATCTATAAAATGTACCCAGCCTGCCGTACTAAAGATGCCTTGGAAGAAGTTCTAAGAACTGTTCAACGACAAGTACTTTCCTGAAAGTATTTGTCACATGAAGGAGGTGAAATTTATCAAGCTAGAACAAAATAATATGACCGTGTCGCAGTACGAAGCTAAGTTTGTCGAGTTGTCCCGGTTTGCGTCCCACTTGGTTGATAATGAGGAAAGAATGACGTGAATGTTTCTGCGAGGTTTGAAACCCAAAATACGTCAATACCTCATGTAACGACCCCAAAATCTATACAATTTAAATCCTGACTTTGGTCGTTAACCATGCATTCAACCTCTAAATAATACATCATTATTCGATGTTAAACTTAATAAAATTGCGGAATAATTAAAACTTTTATACATTTCCTTCTTTCTTGCCCTGAATCGCAACCTTTACATTACATCTCTTTGCTTCAATCTTATATCATGAATCGTTACAACAAAATGACTATACAAAGTCTTACATCATAACTAAATATCCATATACATTGGATAGCTTAACTTACAATTTAACAACATATTACGTTAACAATATGAAATATATTTCTCATAAAACATAAGTAATCTTCGTGAATATAGATCTCTATAACTCACATAGCACGTATCTTTACCTTAAAATCCTGACCTGCAAAAGTGGTTATTTGCAAGAGTGAGCTCGACAGCCCAGCAAAGTCTAACAGTTTTCATGCATCACATAGCACATAATAACATGCTCGACATACATCTCATTAAAGTAACATGGTATACATGCTTTTAATTCACATAACAAATATAAAGATTGAGTTCCTTACTCAATCATCATTACTTAGCCAAAACAATGCAGTCATATATTGACTTTAACATTCATGATTTCAACATGCATAACATATAATGCAATTTAAAACAGTTCATCAAGTCCACGTAGAAAATAGGAACCGAAAGACTTGCCTTGATCGTTGTTTACCAATAACAGTTTAACAGCTTACAGCTATCTGCACTTCACGTGCCCTACGCAATTATATAATCATACACATCAATATTAGTCACATAACAACACATAGTAATTGTAACGTAAACTCTACTCTACGTCTCATAACCCTTCTTATCATAAATACACAATGTTTAACTTAATTGTGTTAACTTTCAACTTATATCTCACTGTATTTCATATTCGTAGTTCATTCAAGTGTTTAAGTCTTGCTAGGACTACTTATTAGCTTTATATTAAATCCACTCCATATCTTATAATATTCATTTCAATTGAATTGAAACACTTTTTAAGTTCATTAACACTTGGCACGACGTTTCGACGTTCATTCGTCACACGCCCGATTTGCCTCTCTTGTGTATGCTTACTATGTTTCTATAACTCATCTAATACATCATATATTAATGTTAAGCATCATTATATTTACTATTATTCATATTTTGTAACTTAGAACATCATCTTTTATGATCTGGAGCACTACACATGCATATGTGCATGCCCGACACCCTCTGATTGCCTCCGAAAACACAACAATCCTAAAGATGACCATTTTCACCCATCCTAATGACCTCAAATTGAAATACTTAAAGAACGAAAGTTGTAGATCTACTCGTTCTCGTTCTGTATCATCTTGAATCACCTCAATCGGAGTTCGTATGAGGAAGTTATGGATATTTTACTACAGGAGGTCAAAATTATCCAAGTCAGACCACAAATCCGGCGCTGGGGCGCGGATCAGTGGCGCTGGGGCGCGAGCTACTGGCCCATTTTGGCACTGGGGCACGAACCTTGGTGCCAGGACACGAAATTTGGCGATGGGGCGTGAATTTTGACGCTGGGGCGCCGAAACTCACAGAACCAAACCAGAAAGACAGAGCAAAGCTACTGTCTAATTTATTTTTAACAGCCAATGACATCCAACAACATGTATAACTTCATGAAAATTACACATAAAAGTTAACAATCAACTATATACCAATTATCAACCACTAATCAACACCATCATAAACTAATTATTTGAAAACACTCCTTTTAAAACAAAAACTCCATTGTTGATATATTTCTTGACACGGCAGTGAACTAAAATTCTACTGGTTGCAAGAAAATTGATTTCTTTGTACTACGTGATTTTACATTCATAACCAAATACCCATTCTCAGTTAAATTTCATAATTTCACAATTAACGTATATTAATTTTTGATATCTCTACAAATCATATACGTGCATATATACTCACTGTAAAACTTATTTCTTCCTTTAGCCTGTAATTAGCATACAATCATATATATATATATATATATATATATATATATATATATATATATATATATATACACATGCTAGTGATAACAATTAAAATTACACATATTATCGCAATTCTCTAACTAATTATACAAGCATGGTTTTTCAAGAGATTTTTGGTAACATTCTGATACACCGTGATTTTTAAGAAAACCGAAACCTACAACTTCACAGAGACTATATACTGTAAAACATATATAATAAGATTTATAGAACATACCTTTAGTTTGTTCAAACGACACTTGCAAATCACTGACAAAAGTTGAAGAATCCAAAGACCTGTCTTTCTCTTGTTTCTCTCTTTCAGACTCTCCCTTTTCTTACTTTGGCTTAGGTTTAGACAAATGCTTAAACTAAAAATCAAATGATAATCTATGCGTACTCTAAAACTGATAAGCCAACGTAAATAAAAGAAACGCATGTGGTCATTATAATACTACTAAATACTATCAGTTACCAAAAACATATAACTTATATAACGTATAACTTATAAATATAAATATATTTTATTTATATATTTGTTTTATTTTATTAATAATTTAAATTCAAAAGAAACCCAAAAGCCATAAGGCTTCGTTTGGCAACCCATTTAAAAATTAAGGAATTAATATCCTTAAACTTTGTTTGGATAAAACTAAATTAAACTCCTTTAATTTATTTTAATAACTCCTTATAATATAGTTATTTGTCACACTTCTAATTAATTAAGTTTTCCTACTTAATTTAATTAATTCTAACAACAATTTATTACATAATATAATAATTTATTTTATTATTATAAACTCTCTAACTTAATTATTAAATTAAATTAGAACATTATTCCATCATTATTAATTTTCTTAACTCATTAATTATTTATTAAACAAATAAATAATCAGATCACATTAAATCAATTAAACAAATACTTATTCAACAATAAACACATCCATTAAATATTTATATAATTCAATAAATATTTAAATATTATAATTAAAAATCTGGATTGTGAACCTAGTTTGTTGGTTGTTTGTGGGAAACCACTCAGCGTACCATATTGAAACTGTTAGAGACTCGATGTGTACCAAGTGTAGAAATGGACACGTATGATGAGAGTTTAGAACTTGAATGAAATTTTGAGCGATGTAAATGAAGTTAGAAATTCTTAAAGGAAGAATTGTTATATAAACATTTCTTATCTTTATATCTCTTCAAGATTCTTCTTTGAATCTTCTTGTTTATATAACAATTCTTCCTTTAAGATGCTTCAGGCAGAGGTTTAGGATGTGTTCTCATACAACATGAGAAAGTCATAGCCTATACCTCAAGACAACTCAAAGAATATGAGAAGAATTATTCTACTCACGATCTAGAGTTGGCAGTAGTCGTTTTTGCGCTAAAGATCTTGAGGCACTACCTGTAAGGGGTGAAAGTGGATATCTATACAGATCATAAAAGCCTCAAATATTTCTTCACCCAAAAGGAACTCAACATGCGGCAATGACGTTAACTTGAGCTGTTGAAAGATTAACTTGAGCTGTTGAAAGATTACGACCATACCATTCAATACCATCATGGAAAAACGAACGTGGCAGCTGACGCGTTGAGTAGAAGATCTTATTAATAAGTGGAATTTATACCCGCGAATCAGATATTTTATGACTTAAATAGTTGTCTGTTCTCGTAGAGTTTATATGTTTTTATATGATTATAGTGTTGTTGTGCTTAATTGACATATTGCATGGCTTATCAGGTGTTTTCTAGCATTCAGGGGCAAAAACTGGCATTTTATGTATAGGCGCGCGCGGTGCCAATGCCAAGCATATTGGCCGCGCCGCAGCGCCACTCCCTAGCCCTTGCTGACATCATCTTCGCGCCGTGACGCCAGTGTTCCTTCTTGGGCTCGCGCTGCAGCGCGAGCTCTGGTCTCCTTATTTGATGACATGGCGCTGCAGCGCCAACCATAGCTTATTTGGCCGTGCCGCGGCGCCAGGTCTGGTTCCCAGACAACCAATGCCTTGGTTTGACCTAGCAAAGGAAGGAAGGAGGGATATAACATAAGAGGAGCCTCTGCATTTCATATACGAGACATCCTATATCATATTTTTCCATAGATTAGCTTAGTTTTTAGTTTTTCTTTGTAATTTCTCTTTATTTCCCTTAGTCGATGTCTGTACATATAGGTTAGATAGATTAGGGAGAAGTTTGTACTTCTTTGGAGTACAAGAGCAACGAACGACACGGAGTGGAAAGCTTGAAAGGAGCAGATTGATCGAAGACTCGAGGGGCTTTGAAAGAGTTTCTTCTATCCATTTATTTCCTCTAATTTTGTATTCTACAAATGTTTTCTTATTTGCTACTTGTATTTGGTTTATTAAATATGAACTAATTATTGGTTCTAAGGTTATAATGGATCTCTTTGTTATTTGAATTGACTATCTTTATCTCTTTGGTTGGCACTATATGATTTGGTTTAATATATTTGTGCTTTATGATTCTCGCTAAGATATTAGTGATGATTTTGGTAATCTGCATGATATCGACAGAAGAATTATATATTTACACCTAAATATATTAGCATGTGATTGTGGGTTTTGACTGCATAAGTTGGGCATAGAATATACATATCTCTGTGCGCCACGTGCGACCTAATAGAGAACTTAGGCTTAAATCCTTGTTATGATTGTTTTACATAGACATATGTAGGATTGTATCTAGCTTGGATGTTCTTTTCTGTTCTATTTTCTTTTGGGTGGATCTGGAGAGGATATGTTTGTGCATACCTCGACAGAGGTGCATAGGCACCTGTGTGTTCTCGGTCGACAAATTGTCGTGACAGTTAAGACCAAAGAGAGAAAGGGTAGCTAGTTTGATGAAACATAACATGCCAGGTGTTCGACAGAATGCCTGTGTGGGGGTGAAGTTGTGACCTTAGCTTGTAATTCCTTAGAATTCCATTCGTTATCCATTTACTTGCTTTGTTAAGTAGTATAATTAGATTAATCACCCTTCCATTTACTGCTGTTCGAATAAGACTTTAGCGATACACAATCGGTACTTGGTAAATATTAGTCATAGTTCCTCATGGGTACGACACTCTCCTTATCACTGTATTACTTGTTAGACCGCGTATACTTGCGTGTGTTTAGTGATCGGTTATCCGACCAACAAGTTTTTGGCGCCGTTACCGGGGAACTATAATTCTAATATTATCCAATATTGATTTAAATCAATTTAGTCTTACTTTAAATGTGTATATATTTACTTCTTTTATTTGTTTTTAAGTCTACAGATCATGGACGATCAAAGTTATCAATGGCCTTATGAGGGGACAATACAACCAAGCTCGGAAGAAGGACTTGAGAGATTACAACTTCAAATTGCTAATGCCTTGAGGTTTTCTGACAATATGAAGTGTCAGTCCACTCAGAATGCCTACTGTCAGAATCAAGCTGACTTTGAACCGATCTCCTATCATCCAAACCGCCAGGGTTATCCAAACTCATGGGACTATAGTCAAGAGCAATATTATGATCCGAATCATGCCTCTCGGTTTGGCTATTATTCTCCGCCGCATTATGTGTTGACGTCTCAACCCAATGAAAGCTTTTATGAGACCTCAGTACGAGAAGAAGAGAACCAACTTGAGGAGCTTCTCACCGACTTTATTCAGAGAAATGAGGTTCGGATGGCAAGCCAAGAAGCCGCATTGCAAAGCCTTGAGAATCAATTGGGGCAACTCGTCAATGCCATCACAAGTCCACCGCAAGGCAATCCCCCGGTCGTAATTGATCTTGACGATGAAGAAGTGGAGCAGTGCACGGTGGATACTCGAGGAGATGGTGATGAGCCTCACCAAAGTGTTGAGGGCAATGTCAATGTGCAACTTGACCAACCTGCGGAGGCTTAGTGAGCAGAAGAGGGGATCACCAGTGGGTACAACTGTCAAGACTGATCAACAACCAAAACCCACGCTCACGACTGTGGAAACCCGAGAGGGCCTAATAGAGCACAAAGAATTCTTTCAATTTAACGAACAAGGGGAATTAGTGGATAATTCTAGTGGTGAAAGATTCTTTGTGCCGAAGGATAAAGAAAACGAGGATGATCCATCATCCATGTCTGCCAAAAATTCAAAGGAACTGACGAATAGGCGGCATGAGAAGGTCATTTTTGCTTATGAGCCGGATTGAACGGCGTCGGTATAGTCAAGCTGACGACTTTAAAACAAGCGCTTGGTGGGGAGGCACCCCCATCTCGGTATAAATTTTATCTATTTTCCCTTACTCATGTCTAGTTTACTCTATAGTTAGTTATTATATTGTTTGTAATAATACATATTTGCTTCGTAGTGTTTTCTGTTATACCTCTTGGCAAGTGCAGATAACAGACATAAAAATCTCAAAAATTGGCATCTCGCGCAGTGGCGCCACCAAATTTCCCTACAAGCCGCGGCGCGGCGCCGACTTCACCTCCCAGCGCCATACTTCGCGCCCCAGTGCCATGTATTATTGTCCAACCTCTCTCATCCGCGCCGCAACGCCGAAAAACAAAGCCTCACTCACGCCGCGGCGCCAAAGTCAGCCTCACCTACTGCTAACTCGCGCCGCAGCGCCGAGTAACAAAGGATAACTCGCACCGCGGCGCCGACAACGAGTTTTTGAGTTTAAAAGTGCAGATTTTGGTCAGTTACAAATCACTACACCCCTATTCTTCTCGACAGTTTCAGCAACAAGTTCCTCACACCCCAACATCCTTCGCAATTATTCGAGCAACACAACTGTGCAAACATTCTAGCCTTGTTTCTACCCCACAATTCACCATCGCTTCCCACAAGACACCAAATCTGTCACCAAATCGTAAAAGGAGGTCAGTCAATCGAGGTTTTCCCACTGAAAGGTAATTGGAATTTCATTTACAATTTGTTTGATTTTGATATCTGGGTTAGTCTGTCTTTGTTGATTGGTGTGATTTCCACTGCTGAAAATCTGGATTGAGCATTTACAAACAAAGGCTGTCCAAGTTGGTTCTTAAGGACGCCTGCAAGGTGTTTGAGAAATTGTCTGAGCCAAAAATTCGACTGATTTGGGGTTGTTTAGCATTGAAAATTGTTGGGGTTATTCGAGCCTAAGTTTGGGGGAGTGTGTGCTTTAGTTTTCTACCAGTATTCAGACCAATTGCTTCAAATTCTGATATGGCACCAAAGAGGCAGCGACTCAGTGTCGGAGGGTCTTCTTCATCCGCTGTGCCACCACCAACGGCTTGGGACACCACCAAGTTTATCAATGAGGCGGCCTGGAAAAGGTACAAAAGTTCATTCGGCACGGGAAATCTGATTCCTGAGCAGGGGTTGAGGCCCGATAAGAAGGATGGTGAGCTAACCACCATGATACAAGAACGCAATTGGATCAACTTTAGAAAATCGCCTGTGTCGGCCATAGTACCAGTGGTTCAGGAGTTTTATGCCAACGCCAGCCCCGAGGGTCCTACTGTTGTCCAAGTTCAGGGGAAGTTAGTGGATTTTGGGAGCCAAGCCATCAATGAAATATTTGTGACACCCAATTATCAGGGCAGAGACTATCTAGAGCCGGGGATCCGCAGCTATGATCTCGAGGATATTATTAGGAGGCTTTGCAAGCCTGGGACTGCGCGGAAGAAAAATGATTACACGGGAGAAAAGACCAGTTTCCCAGCTTCCACACTTGGTCGCTACGAGAAGGCATGGTTTAGCTTCATATGTGCAAACATGATCCCGACCCGGCATCTGAGCGACGTGATGAAGGATAGGACGATTCTGCTATTCGCCATTGTTACGGGTCTTAATGTGGATATTGGAGTGCTTATTCATGACTCCATTGTGAAGGCAATCAGGAGCAACATCGCTGCAGGTCTCCCTCATCCATCGTTGATCACCCGGCTGTGCACGCAAGCAGGCATTCAGTGGGGACCAGAAGAGATAGCCACTCCACCCATAACAGTCATAAACCACCAGACGATCTCACCCTTCATTGTGTGGGATGGGGCAGAGTCGCATATCAGAGGCGAAGGCTACGGACCACCTACAGCGCCACCCCCTACTACAGAGCCAGAGCAGGCACAAACTTCAGAAGCCGGCCCAGCTGGACAGGGGCTACTGATGGACATCATGGCATTACTCACCCTGCTGCACCAGAAACAGGACGCCGAGGCGCAGAGGCAGGGGAGGCACATTGCAGCAGTAGCTCAGAGACAGGAGATTGCTATGCAGTACCAGGCTGAGCTGGTGAACACCATGTAGAGCATCTACACCGACTATTGTGGTGATAACGCTGAGTTCATGCCATACTAGTTTCTAGAGTTGCCTGTCTTCCCACCCTACCCTCCCCCATCACCGCTCGCCAAGGCTGACGAGGACGATACCGCTGCTGAATAAGCCACTTCAGGGAAGCCCTCTTGTATCGATTGCTTTATGTTTAGCAATGAGGGCATCGCTCACCTCAAGTTTGGGGGTGCTTTTAGCTTATATCTGTTATTTCTCTACTGCCATGTTAGGATTGCATACTTTAGTACTTTTTTATGGTTGTTTTATTATCAGTATTGTGGTGTAGTCATTTTAAACTGTGGGATTTTCAGGATTATGCTTTAATTATTATTATACCATGAACTGTTTTTGGTTTTCATTTTATTAATGCTTTGATTATTATAAGCATGTTTGTGGTTTATAGCCATCTTTTTGGGGCTTTTACAGGTTCGGTGATTGTGCCATTTGAATGGCCTTTTTACCCTATTTTGAGCTGCTATTTAGCAAGGGTTATAGTTTTCATTACTTTTTTACTGTGGCTGATGACAAGCGTCATGTATTTATGCCTATCTCTTAGAGTCATGTCAAGCATGTATGAGCTAGGGGTCATTCAATTGATAAGTTTAGACTGTTATTGATCCGTCCTTCTTAGTAAGCACCGACCAACTGTGTTAACTAGTTATTTTTTAAATTTAGTTCGCGTGTTTATTGCTTTGAAAATTTGTTCACTCTTATAAACTTTCATTTGTACAAGGTAATAAAAGACTTAGACGTTTATACAGTTTTGGATCTTGGACTCTAGCATGTTGACATATAAAAAAAAGAAAAATGAATGAAATGAGAATAAAAATAGAAAAGAATAGTTTATATTGAAAGTTTTGCGGTGGGTCGAGATGGAGCGTAAAACGCACTCGCCCATAAACGCAGGACTGATATCGAGATGGAGCATAAAATGCACTCGCTTAATAATCTTCATTTGTATTGTAAAATCTTAGTTGCCTTATGTTGATTACGTGGCTTTTACTGCTCGAGTTATTAGATTCATAGGGGTGTTCTACACCTAGTGCCCTAAAGTCGTCTGGCTTGGGAGTCACTGATCAAAAGCTCATTCATGGGTAGTTCTGAATAGCCTAAGGTAATTAAGTACTGTCCGAGTCAGATTTTACTGTCGTCATGCTAGAGTCTTTTGATCTTTTCCTGCATTTGCGTCTTATTCTTAATGCTTGTTGAATGCTTAAGTTGCAGAGTATGCATATTAGTATTAGCAATCGACTGTGCGAACTTATTTGAGCCATAATTAGTTAGGATGGTTGGTCTCCACACACACACATAGAATGGATTGAATACAGTCTTATGCTTGAAATTGAATGAACTCTTACTCATATCTGTGTTTGCCTTATTCTCTGGGAGTAGCTATGATCAAGCTTTGAAGCCATGATGCTACTATACTATTTTTGTTTTCTTTCGCATATGTTTTCTTATTAGTGATGTGTTAGTTAGTTTGCTCGAGGACAAGCAAAGACTTAAGTTTGGGGGTATTTGATGAGTGGGATTTGTACCCGCGAATCGGATATTTTATGACTTAATTAGTTGTCTGTTCTCGTAGAGTTTATATGTTTTTATATGATTATAGTGTTGTTGTGCTTAATTGACATATTGCAGGGCTTATCAGGTGCAAAAACGGGCATTTTATGTATAACCACGCCGCGGCGCCAATGCCAAGCATATTGGCCACGCCGCAGCGCCACTCTCTAGCCCTTGCTGACATCATCTTCGCGCCACCTTATTTGATGACATGGCGCTGCAGCGCCAACCACAGCTTATTTGGCCGCGCCGCGATGCCAAGTCCGGTTCCCAAATAACCAATGCCTTGGTTTGACCTAGCAAAGGAAGGAAGGAGGGATATAACATAAAAGGAGCCTCTATATTTCATATATGAGACTTCCTATATCATATTTTTCCATAGATTAGCTTAGTTTTTAGTTTTTCTTTGTAATTTCTCTTTATTTCCCTTAGTCGATGTCTGTACATATAGGTTAGATAGATTAGAGAGAAGTTTGTACTTCTTTGGAGCACAAGAGCAACGAGCGACATGGAGTGGAAAGCTTGAAAGGAGCAGATTGATCGGAGACTGAAAGGGCTTTGACAGAGTTTCTTCTATCCATTTATTTCCTCTAATTTTGTATTCTACAAATGTTGTCTTATTTGCTACTTGTATTTGGTTTATTAAATATGAACTGATTATTGGCTCTAAGGTTATAATGGATCCCTTTGTTATTTGAATTGACTATATTTATCTCTTTGGTTGGCACCATATGATTTGATTTAATATATTTGTGCTTTATGATTCTCGCTAAGATATTAGTGATGATTTTGGTAATCTGCATGATATCGACAGAAGAATTATAGATTTACACCTAAATATATTAGCATGTGATTGTGGGTTTCGACTGCATAAGTTGTGTGTAGAATAGACATATCTCTATGTGTCACGTGCGACCTAATAGAGAACTTAGGCTTAAATCCTTGTTATGATTGTTTTTCATAGACATATGTAGGATTGTATCTAGATTGGATGTTCTTTTCTGTTCTATTCCCTTTTGGGTGGATCTGGAGAGGATATGTTTGTGCATACCTCGACATAGGCGCATAGGCACCTGTGTGTTCTCGGTCGAGAAATTGTCGTGACTGTTAAGACCAAAGAGAGAAAGGGTAGCTAGTTTGATGAAACATAACATGCCAGGTGTTCGACAGAATTCCTGTGTGGGGGTGAAGTTGTGACCTTAGCTTGTAATTCCTTAGAATTCCATTTGTTATCCATTTACTTGCTTTGTTAAGTAGTATAATTATATTAATCACCCTTCCATTTACTGCTGTTCGAATAAGACTTTAGCGATACACAATCGGTACTTGGTAAATATTAGTCATAGTTCATCGTGGGTACGATACTCTCCTTATCACTGTATTACTTATTAGACCACGTATACTTGTGTGTGTTTAGTGATCTGTTATCCGACCAACACTTATGCGGGTACGAGTGCGATGTTGTTAACACAAAGACCCATTTTGTATGACTTACAAAGGATGAAGATAGAGCTAAAAGCTCTAGGGACCCACGTGATGATGTCAAATATACGAGTAGAACTGACTTTAATCGATAAAGTTAAAGCTGCTCAAGCCACAGACCCAGAGCTGATGTGTATGAAGAAGAAAGTGCAAGAAGGTGCAATTTCAGAAGCAAGAATCGACGAAGAAGGAATACTTCGAGTCAACTCCAGACTTTGTGTTCCTAACGACTCTGATTTGAAGTACAAAATCATGATGGAGGCATAGAACACACCGTTTGCAATCCATCCTAGAAGTACTTAAATGTATCATGATCTTTGATATACATTTTGGTGGAGCAATATGAAGAAAGAGATCGCAGAGTTTATCTCAAGGTGTTTAACTTGTCAACGTGTCAAGGCTGAGCATCAAGCACCAAAAGGTTCATTGCAACCACTTAAAATTCCAGAGTGGAAAGTGGGAGCACATCACCATGGATTTTGTTACCGGTCTTCCCAAGGTTTCTCAAGGCATAGATGCAATTTGGGTCATTGTCGATAGATTAACCAAGTTTGCTCATTTCTTGCCTATATGAGAAACTTATTCACTTGAACGCCTTACTCGTATGTAGATAAATGAGATTGTGAGATTACATGGTATGCCAGTATCCATAGTTTCTGATCGAGACCCAAGATTCACTTCACGATTTTAGGTTAGTTTACAAAAAGCTATGGGCACGAATTTACGATTTAGTTCGGCATATCATCCTCAAACAGACGGACAATCAGAAAAGACTATTCAAACTCTTGAAGATTTATTAAGACTCTATGTCCTTGACTTCAACGGAAGTTGGGATAAGTTCTTACCATTGGTGGAGTTTTCCTACAACAATAGCTATCAAGCGAGTATTGGCATGGCTCCATTCGAAGCGTTGTTTAGAAGAAAGTGTCGTTCTCCAGTATGCTGGGATGAGGTGGGTGAAGCAACGTTGTTGGGACCGTAGTTGGTACGTATAACTACGGAAAAGATTCAAACGATCCGACAACGTATAAAAACCTCACAAGATCGACAATAGAGTTATGCTGATCTTCATCGAAAGGACGTAGAATTCGATATTGGAGATCATGTGTTGTTACGTGTTACTCCATGGAAAGGAGTTACGAGATTTGGAAAGAGAGCAAAGCTCAATCCTCGATTCATTGGCCCATTTTTAATCCTCGATCGAGTAGGAACTGTGGCCTATAGACTCGCTTTACCGCCAAGTATGTCTCGTGTTCATAATATTTTTCACATATCTATGTTACGTAAATATGTGGAAGACCCGAACCACATTATTGAGTTAGAACCGGACGAAATAGCGGAAGATTTGACTTATGAAGAGGTTCCTGTTCAAATCTTGGATAAGAAGGAACATATTTTACGCTCCAAGGTTATACCTCAAGTCAAAGTTTTGTGGAGAAACCACGATGTTGAGGAAATGACCTTGGAGTTAGAATCTGAAATGAAATCAAGGTATCCTTACCTCTTTGACATACCAGGTACGTACCCTAATTTTGAGGATGAAATTCCATAAGAAGGGGAGGTTGTAAGACCCTAACTTTTATGAATAAAGATGAATTTTCTATAAATATCATTTTTAAATATTATGGAATGAATTTGATATAATGTTATAGTTGTGGGTAATATTTATAAATTTTACAAAGTACACAAGTTGTTATATAATATTCGATTGGTCGGGGAATATTCATTTTAACAGAAAATATTCGTACAACGGCACAATTATTGGTGGACCCCACAACAGAATTATTGTCGAATTGAGAAAACGACAAAAATATTTTTATGAAAATAACGGCGGAAGCTTTACCGTTAACTGTTGAAACACCCGGTGTTAAAAGTACAGTAATACGCGTGGTTGCATAGTAGCACACAGTATTGATTATTAATGCTTACGTGAGAAGTCACCCAGTTTTGTTCAATTATTGCTACAATAATTGCTGCATAGTATCTCACGTTATTTGATGCAATTATTGTCGATATTTTATTAAATCAATAATTGAGAAGACGAAGTTATTAATATTATTATTTGTAATATTAACGATATCTAGAAGTTCTACCAATGAGAGGTTTGGTCACCTAATTGCGCGCCAATAAGGAGAAATCCTTATTGAAAAGCCCTATCTTTCCTGGGAACGACCTGGTCGATTAATATTGTAAATTATAATAATGATGATAAATATTGTTAAATATATTGAGATGTCTTTTTATAAAGTCGCGGAAGTTTATATATATATATATATATATATATATATATATATATATATATATAAATTTTGTTTTATTAGTATTATTAATGTAATAAAATAGAAAAACTTTTTATATAAAACAAAATATTTTTTTAAAGTTATCTGTTTTATTAGACTATAAATAGAATATATTATATTCTGTTATACATAGTGTTTTGCATAGTAAAATCTTTTTATATAAAACAGAAAACTTTTTATAAAATTTTGTTTTATTTGATTATAAATAGAATATATTATATTTTATTGCATAATGCAGCATAGTATCCTTTATATTTTCCTATAAATATGATGCTTAGTTAGAATTGAAAACCACACCAGAAGTTCAGAGAATTCTTCTATAATCTTGAGCGTATTTCTTTAGAGTTTTAAGAAGCTTTGAGCATAGTGCAAGTTTTCTTCAAGAATATCCTCGCCCTACCAGTCGGAATACTCTTCTTTTACGGTAAGGGATATTATTTGTTGTACTCGTAAGGGTATTATTTCTTTCGTCTTCATGAAGAGAACTTCTGTTATTTTATTTTTTATTATTATGTTGGAATAACCTGTCTATGCGAAGTACCGCATACATGGTGAAATTCTTCTGTTATTCCATTCTTTATTATTCTGTTGGAACATCCTGTCTGTGCGGTTTACGCATGACCTGGTTCCGTTCTTTATTATTCTGTTGGAACATCCTGCCTGTGTGGTTTACGCATGACCTTGTTTCGTTATTTATTATTCTGTTGGAACATCATGTCTATGCGTTTACGCATGACCTGGTTCCATTATTTATTATTCTGTTGGAATAACCTGTCTGTGCGGTCTATCGCATGCCTAGTGATTTCTTTTGTTATTTCATTCTTTATTATACTCAGTTGGTTAAAGTTTTGACTTCTATACTCCATGAAATTAGTGGAATATCCTTGATATTTGCGCTTCATCCAGTATCTTTTCATGAAAATATTCTTCTAAGCATTCTTGAATTTTACTCTACAAAGAAGTATCATGTTGACAATTTGGTCGTTATTGTTTCCTGGATAAATTAATTATTGAACTTGTTTTATTAAATTCTTATATCATTGTCATCATCCTCATGTTTATATTTTGTTGAAAGTCATATGTGGCCTGTAGTGCATAGATTGACTTGGTATGATTATGACCAGGGATTATTCGGTGTAATCATGACCGTAATGTTACAAATGATATGGTAAAAGTCCTCATTGATCCGTAGTGCATTGATGGACAGTTGTTGGCATGATCATGACCATTGATGAATACACGAATATCCTTGGCCCGTAGTGCATGGATAATTTGTGGTCGTGATACTAATGAATATCCTTGGCCGTAGTGCAGGGATGATGTGGATTATTTATTAAGCTGAGTCTCAATGATAAAAGTGATGAAAAACCTTTTTAAATCATAAAAGATAGTAGATTTTATTCTCTACTTGACTCTTTTAATGGATTACTTGTTCCGCTGCAGTTAAACTCTATGTTTGTTATATTTTATCAGTTTAACACTGTTGAAGGCTAATGATAATTTATTCAGCATTATCTTGGTCATAATATTTCTTACTGGGCTAGTTGAGCTCACCTTTTTGTTTTCATTGTTCTCTTCAGGAAATGAGAACGTAGTGGGGACTAGTCGAGGAACGGAGTGACGGTTCAGATGATAGCATTAGTAGTCCTCACTATTCTATGAAATAGTGTGAAAATAAATGTATTGAGGACTTATTTTGAGTTTGAATACTGTTTAGAAGACAATGTTGTATTAAAACTCACAGCTTATGTTTTGTCGTATTTTACACGACAGTTGTATAATTAAGTTTTTATTTGTATTTTATACCATGTATTTGACGACTCAGAATAGGTGATGTATACCTATTTTGGGGGCGTCACAGTTGGTATCAAAGCTTAGGGATGTGATCCCTGGCTATGATGTGAAACAAGAACTAGGAGGGGAGAGACAGGGAATTGCTTCGCTAGTATGACCTACCTAAGTTTATTTGGTATTTAAATTGGTCGGTCAGAGTATAGGGATAATATGTGATAAGTTAATTAACCCTTGTTTTGTGGCAGTATTTGAAAATGACATCCGAGAATGTTGAGAACATCAATGGAGCACAGGAGACCGTTGAGTCTCCACATATCAATAATCAGTATAATGTGCATCAGGAAGGTGACAATCCTCATGCAAACAACAACACTGACCAAATGATGAATGATGGAATGTTCATAGACTTTATGCAATTCATGCAACATCAGGCGAGAGTGGCTCCTGTCCAAAATGTAGGTGGAAACACTGAAAACTCTCGGACGGTCACCGCTAAATAGTTCAAGGAGCTGGGACCACCGGAGTTTATTGGAGAGCCAAAACCACTTAAGGCGGAGACATGGATAAAGCAGATCACCAAGATATTTGATGTCTTGGGATGCTCCGAGGAGGAAAAGGTTCTCTTTGCCACCTTTATGTTGCAAGGAGAGGCAGATTACTGGTGGAAATCGGTAAAGCGTACTCAACCTGCCGCACTGAAGATGTCTTGGGAGAAGTTCAAAGAATTTTTCAACGACAAGTACTTTCCCAAAAGTATTCGTCAAATGAAAGGGGTAGAGTTCATCAAGCTGGAGAAAAATAACATGATCGTGTCGCAATACGAAGCCAAGTTTGTTGAGTTGTCCCGGTTTGCGTCCCATTTGGTTGATAATGAGGAGAGAATGTTGCGAAAGTTTTTAAGAGGTTTGAAGCCGGAGATACGTCAATATCTTATTTCTCATAAACTATGTTTGTATTCAGATGTTGTAAATAGGGCTCAGTTATTAGAGCACGATAACGAGTCAACCCAACCAAGAGAGAACAACCGGCAAAATGATAATACTAGTGGTAGCAGTCATCGAAGCGGTGACAACAAACGTGGAGGGAATCAACATGCCAGAAATGGTAACCACTTCGGTGGTAATTATGGCCAAGACAAAAAGAATTGACATTTTAAGAAGAGGAGATTCAACAATGATGGAAAGACGTCAGCACCAGCACCCGTTGTTAAGGAAGGAGAATGACAACCTATCATATGCTTCAAATGTGGAGGGGAGGGACATATCAGTCCAAACTGCGCGATGTCATCTAAAGTGTGTTATAATTGTGGAAGAGAAGGTCACCTAGCCTGATTTTGTCTTACACCGAAGACAAGTCCAGTTGGAACGATGACATAAAATACCGTCCCAGACAAGTCAAAACCAGTAGTTCAAGGGAGAGCTTTTGTTGTGATCTCCCAGAAAGTGAGGAACCCGGCCAAGGTCATCACGGGTAAGCTTATCATAAACTCTTGCGAAGTATTTACCTTATTTGATACCGGTTCTACCCATTCTTTTATTTTTCCTACTTGCGCTCAACGTTTAATTTTGACTCTAGAGAAATTAGACTTTGACTTATCTGTTAAAACTTCATTGGGAGAAACCTTCATTACATCCACTATTTATATGTTTTGTTTGGTTCAAATCGGTACCCTCACATTACCTGTCAATCTTATTTCATTGAAAATACTTGCATTTGATGTAATTCTAGGGATTGATTGGTTAACTACTCATCATGCAAAAATTGATTATTTTCGTAAGGTTGTTAGCTTTCATATTCCTAACCAACCTATTATGCAAATTCAAGCAACCAAACCATTAAAATCAATCACTGTCATCTCAAGCCATAAAGCTATTTATTTATTGAAAAACGGATGTCAAGCTTTCTTAGCTCATGTCACGGATCTAAACAAAAATACGTCAGTTTTGAATGATATTTCTATTGTTAATAAATTTCCTGATGTATTCCCTGAAGAACTTTCTGGCCTACCCCCAGATCGTGAAATTGAATTTTGTATCGACCTTGAACCTGGTACAAAACCCATTTCTAAAGCGCCATATCGAATGGCTCCTATTGAACTTCAAGAGTTAAAGACCCAACTGCAGGAATTGTTAGACATCAGTTTCATTCGCCCTAGTACGTCTCTTTGGGGTGCTCCTGTTCTATTCGTGAAGAAGAAAGATGGGAGTATGCGACTTTGTATTGATAATTAGGAGTTGAATCATGTCACCGTCAAAAATAGGTATCCATTGCCACGTATTGATGTCCTGTTCGACCAGTTGCAAGGCGCCAAATTCTTTTTAAAGATTGATTTTCGTTCCGGATATCACCAATTGAAGATTAGAACCGATGACATTCCAAAGATGACTTTTAGAACTCGATACGGGCATTATGAATTCCTAGTCATGTCTTTTAGATTGACTAATGCTCCTGCTGCCTTCATGGATATGATGAACTGAGTATTAAAGGAATATTTGGATCACTTTGTGGTCGTCTTTATTGATGACATCCTTATTTATTCCAAAAGTCGTGAAGATCATGAGCAACACTTGAGGCTGATACTCCAAAAGCTTCGTGAAAATAAGCTTTATGCCAAGTTGAAGAAATGCGAGTTCTAGCTTGAAGAAGTAGCATTTCTTGGGCACGTGGTGTCAAGTCATGGAATACCAGTTAACCCAACAAAGATTGAAGCTATTCAAAGCTAGAAGCAATCCAAATCAGTGACCAAAGTACGTAGCTTTCTCAGCTTAGCTGGTTATTATCAGAGATTCGTGGAAGGATTTTCTCGAATCGCTACTCCATTAACTCAACTGACTCGGAAAGATACAAAATTCGGTTGGAGCGAGGAATGTGAGAAGAGTTTTCAAGAACTTAAGAGGAGACTCATTTCAGCACCTGTTCTGACAATACCATGTGGTTCGGAGGGATTTGTCATCTACAGTGATGCTTCAAGCAAAGGGTTAGGATGTGTTCTCATGCAACATGGAAAAGTCATAGCCTATGCCTCTCGATAACTCAAAGAATATGAGAAGAATTATCCTACTCATGATCTAGAGTTGGCAGCTGTTGTCTTCGCACTTAAAATTTGGAGGCATTACTTGTATGGGGAGAAAGTGGAGATCTTTACGGATCATAAAAGCCTCAAATATTTCTTCACTCAAAAGGAACTCAACATGCGACAGCGATGTTGGCTTGAACTGTTGAAAGATTATGATCATACCATCCAATACCATCCTGGAAAAGCGAACGTGGTAGCTGACGTATTGAGTAGAAGATCATATGTGGGTACGAGTGCAATATTGTCAACGCAAAGGCCCATTTTGTATGATTTGCAAAGGATGGAGATAGAGTTAAAGACTCCAGGGACCCATGTGATGATGGCGAATATACGAGTAGAACCGACTTTAATCGATAAAGTTAAAGTTGCTCAAGCTACAGACCTGGAGCTGATACGTATGAGGAAGAAAGTGCAAGAAGGTGCTATGCCGGAAGCAAGAATCGATGAAGAAGGAATACTTCGAGTTAACTCTAGACTTTGTGTTCCTAACGACCTTGATTTAAAGTATAAAATCATGATAGATGCGCACAACACACCGTTTGCAATCCATCTTGAGAGTACCAAAATGTATCATGATCTTCGACATACATTTTGGTGGGGCAATATGAAGAGAGAGATAGCACTGTTTATCTCAAGGTATCTAACGTGTCAACGAGTCAAGGCGGAGCATCAAGTACCAAAATGTCCATTGCAACAACTTGAAATTCCAGAATGGAAGTGGGAGCATATTACCATAGATTTCGTTACTGGTCTTCCCAAGGTTTCTCAAGGCATAGATGCAATTTGGGTCATTGTTGATAGATTGACCAAGTCTGCTCACTTCTTACCTATACAAGAAAATTATACACTTGAACGTCTTGCTCGTATGTACATAAGCGAGGTTGTAAGATTGCATGGTATGCCAGTATCCATAGTTTCTGATCGAGACCCAAGATTCACTTCACAATTTTGGGTTAGTTTATAAAAAGCTATGGGCACAGATTTACGATTTAGTTCGGCATATCATCCTCAGACGGACGAACAATCAGAGAGGACTATTCAAACTCTTGAAGATTTATTAAGACTCTATGTCCTTGACTTCAAGGGAAGTTAGGACAAGTTCTTACTATTGGTGGAGCTTTCCTACAACAACAGCTATCAAGCGAGTATTGGCATGGCTCCATTCGAAGCGTTGTATAGAAGAAAGTGTCATTCTCCAATATACTGGGATGAGGTAGGTGAAGCAACATTGTTGGGACCGGAGTTGGTACGTATGACTATGGAAAATATTCAAACGATCCGACAACGTATAAAAACCTCACAAGATCGACAAAAGAGTTATGCTGATCTTCATCGAAAGGACGTAGAATTCGATATTGGAGATCATGTGTTGTTACGTGTTACTCCATGGAAAGTAGTTACGAAATTTGGAAAGAGAGAAAAGCTCAATCCTCGATTCATTGGCCCATTTTTAATCCTCAATCGAGTAGGAACTGTGGCCTATAGACTCGCTTTACCGCCAAGTATGTGTCGTGTTCATAACATTTTTCCCATATCTATGTTATGTAAATATGTGAAAGTCCCGAACCACATTATTAAGTTAGAACCGGACTTAATAGCGGAAGATTTGACGTATGAAGAGGTTCCTGTTCAAATCTTGGATAAGAAGGAACATATTTTACACTCCAAGGTTATACCTCAAGTCAAACTTTTGTGGAGAAACCACGATGCTGAGAAAATGACCAGGGAGTTAGTATCTGAAATGAAATCAAGGTATCCTTATCTCTTCGACATACCAGGTATGTACCCTAATTTCAAGGGCAAAATTTCATAAAAAGGGGAGGTTGTAAGACCCCAACTTTTATGAATAAAGATGAATTTTCTATAAATATCATTTTTGAATATTATGGAATGAATTTGATATAATGTTATAGTTGTGAGTAATATTTATAAATTTTGCAAAGTACGCAAGTTGTTATATAATATTCGATTGGTCGGGAAATATTCGTTTTAACAGAAAATATTCGTACAACGGCACAATTATTGGTGGACCTCACAACGGAATTATTGTCGGATTGAGAAAACGACAAAAAAAATTTTATGAAAATAACGGCGGAAGTTTTACCGTTAACTGTTGAAACACCCGGTGTTAAAAGTACAGTAATACGCGTGGTTGCATAGTAGCACACGATATTGATTATTAATGTTTACGTGAGAAGTCACCCAGTTTTGTTCAATTATTGCTACAATAATTGCTGCATAGTATCTCACGTTATTTGATGCAATTATTGTCGATATTTTATTAAATCAATAATTGAGAAGACGAAGTTATTAATATTATTATTTGTAATATTAACGATATCTAGAAGTTCTGCCAATGAGAGGTTTGGTCACCTAATTGCGCGCCAATAAGGAGAAATCCTTATTGAAAAGCCCTATCTTTCCTGGGAACGACCTGGTCGATTAATATTGTAAATTATAATAATGATGATAAATATTGTTAAATATATTGAGATGTCTTTTTATGAAGTCGCGGAAGTTTATATATATATATATATATATATATATATATATATATATATATATATATATATATATAAATTTTATTTTATTAGTATTATTAATATAGTAAAACAGAAAATACAAATAAAAACTTAATTATACAACTGTCGTGTAAAATACGACAAAACATAAGCTGTGAGTTTTAATACAACATTGTCTTCTAAACAGTATTCAAACTCAAAATAAGTCCCCAATACATTTATTTTCACACTATTTCAAAAAATAGTGAGGACTACTAATCTTATCATCTGAACCGTCACTCCGATCCCCGACTAGTCCCCGCTACGTTCTCATTTCCTGAAGAGAACAATGAAAACAAAAGGGTGAGCTCAACTAGCCCAGTAAGAAATATTATGACCAAGATAATGCTGAATAAATTATCATTATCTTTCAACAGTGTTAAACTGATAAAATATAACAAACATCAAATTTAACTGCAGCGAAACAAGCAATCCATTAAAAGAGTCAAGTAGAGAATAAAATCTACTATCTTTTATGATTTAAAAAGGGTTTTCATCACTTTTATCGCTGAGACCCAACTTAATAAATAATCCACATCATCCCTGCACTACGACCAAGGATATTCATTAGTATCACGACCACAAATTATCCATGCACTACGGGCCAAAGGATATTCGTGTATTCATCAATGGTCATGATCATGCCAACAACTGTCCATCAATGCACTACGGACTAATGAGGACTTTTACCACATCATTTATAACATTACGGTCATGATTACACTGAATAATCCCTGTTCATAATCATACCAAGTCCATCTATACACTACATGCCATAGATGACTTTCAATAAAATATAAACATGAGGATGATGACAATGATATAAGAATTCAATAAAACAAGTTCAAGAATTAATTTATCCAGGAAACAATAACGACCAAATTGTCAACATGATACTTCTTTGTAGAGTAAAATTCAAGAATGCTCAGAAGAATATTTCCATGAAAAGATACTGGATGAAGCGCAAATATCAAGGATATTCCACTAATTTCATGGAGTATAGAAGTCAAAACTTTAACCAACAGAGTATAATAAAGAATGGAATAACAAAAGAAATCACTAGGCATGCGATAGACCGCATAGACAGGTTATTCTAACAGAATAATAAATAATGGAACCAGGTCATGCGTAAACGCACAGACAGGATGTTCCAACAGAATAATAAAGAACGGAACCAGGTCATGCGTAAACCGCACTGACAGGATGTTCCAACAGAATAATAAAGAATGGAATAACAGAAGAATTTCACCATGTATACTGTGATAACCCGAGATTTCGAATAATCAAAAATTTGCGAATAAATTTTTTTTTTATTAATATTAATATTAATTATCAATTTTGTGACAAGTATCGGTGATACGAGTCTCGAGAAAGTCAATTTGTGTATTGACTAATAAAATTAGAGTAGAGTTGTGCATAACAGCTTTAGAAACCCTAACCCTAATTTCTGGATAGGGATTCGGTAGAAAATATAATTAAATTAATTATTTTAATGAGTTTGTGTTTGTACCGAAGAAATCTATTGATCAATGATTAATCAGATAAGGTTTGAAATTAATAAAACCTAATAAGAGATTAGAAACCCTAACATACCGTTGGAAATCCTAATTGTACGCCGAAAAACCCTAATTTTATATTCGGGAATTCTAAACCCTAAATTAGGAAATAATAATTCTAATTGGCAAACCTAATGTATGTATTAAACTTAAATATGATTAGAAAACCCTAATTATATTTTAGTTATTTTAATTTCTATTTTACAAATGCTAATTGTAATTTAGAAAAATTATTTTTCTAATTAAAACCCTAATTCGTGGGTTATAAACCCTAATGATCATTTTGACCCTAATTGCTAAATTAAGCAATTTTAATTAGGAATATTAATCCTAACTGGCAATATTAAATTTTATGATTAGAAAATATTAATATATTTATTGAATCCTAAATGTAATTTGGAATTATTAATTTTCTATTTTGGAAACCGAAATTTGAAAATTTTGGGAATTAAATTGCAAATCTAAAGGGTTTAAACCCTAAACTCTAAAGGGTCCAAACCCTAAACCCTAACCCAAACCCTAAACCCTAAAGGTTTGTGCATTTATCAAGATTGCCCTTAAAATTATTTTGTAAATGACCAAAATACCCTTTTTATATTCTTTAAATGGTAACTTGCAAAAATGCTAGCCCCTTTAGTTGTTGAACAACTATATTGACTTGGTGACACAACATATCAGCTAAATCAGCCAAAAATCTGTGCCTAGCAACAATATAAGCAACATATATAGAATTAAAGAGAGAGAAAAATCATAAAACTGAGCCATTTTGCTCCATGCTCTCATCAACTCTCTCTCTCTCTCTCCTAAACCCACGAAAATCATATGTGAACCAGTCACAATATCAGTCCATAGATCAACCAATAACATATTGAAGAGCTTAGATCAAGAATTGAAAGAAAGAAGGTATAACCCATTTTTATTTTAATCTTGTATGCTTTGAAAAATTTTGTGTTTATGTGTTTTGAATCTTGCTAATGGATGTTTTATGTTGATCTATGATGATCAAACATATATCCATAGCATCAAAGTGCCTTAAAATAGAGTTTTTCAAAATCTGTTCTTGAGTATGAACTATGGTCTGACAATAAATGTCAGTGGTCGTAGATCTTGGTACGTTTGTGTTTTCTGTTGTTTTATGTTTTGGATCTATAGTCTAACATGAGGTCTTGGATCTGGAAGTGGTATAACAGTCATTCAATGTCCAGATTGTAAGATATTGACGTTCAAAACCCGTTGACCGGGCATAACCAGTCAAAAATCTAGGTAACCCAGAAACTTGAAATCAGCGCCTGACAAGATTTTTCAAGCAACAGATCTGTTAGTTATGATATGTTTTGATAATGTTATGGTAACCATGTTGTAGCCTGTATAATGGACTATATATCTAAGTCATTAGGTCTGTTAAAACATCAACATATTGAACAGGGTAGTTAGTCAAACTAGGCCAGACGACCATGACTTAGCGTTTCTGGAATTTCCAGAAATGGGAAGAACATGATTTCTGACCATGTTTGACCGAGCTTCATTTGATTAATGTGTTAGATTTGGACTGATATAAGGTTATGTTATTGTTCCTTTTCATGTGTACTACCAATATTGACCATGAGAACAACGAAATAACGACCAGAACTTCAAATTATTGGGGCTTGAAAGTGGTACCTATAAACTGCCTGGGTTTCTCGGTTACCCAAAAAACCCAGGTACGATCTGACAGTTAGTTTGGAGAGTTATATCTTGCTAGATGATTAAGTTATGGCTGTGGTAGTGATTGGTAGTTGTAGTACTACATTTCTACTACAACATCAATGTTCAAGTTAGCCCAGATCATGCCTGAGCTGAGAATCATGGATAGTCAAACGACCAACCATGAACACGAAGCTGTTAGTGTTCTTAAGCTCAAGAACACCAACAGCGACGCTATGTGTCGCTAAAAACCAACAGCGACGGTTTTAATTATTTTATTTTCTGAATTTTCAGAAAATGATTAAAAAATAGAAATAAATTCTAAAAATTACCAAAAATGGTTTTAAAAATTATTTTAAATTATGAAAAATAATTTTTGACCAATTGGAATATTTTTCCTTAATATTTATAATTATTTAAATATTAAAAGTATTTAATTTATTTAATTAGTATATTAAATAAATTAGAGAAAAATTATTTAATATTATGAAAAATTATTTTAAATAAGAATAATGTATTTAAAATTATTTTGAGTTATAAAATGTGACTTTTAATATTTTTAGAGAATTTTTATTAATAATTTAATATTAATGATATTAGATTTATTTAATTATTAAATTAAATAAATAAGTTAAAAATGATTTTATGGATTTAAAAATCATTTTAAATAAGAATAAAGTGTTAGAAAATATTTGAAATTATAAAATATTATTTTCAATATTTTTGGAGAATTCTCATTAATAAATTAATATTAATGATATTAGATTTATTTAATTATGATATTAAATAAATGAATTAAAAATGATTTTATTGATTTAAAAATTATTTAAAGATGAGAAAAATGATTTAAAAGTATTTTAAGTTATAATTAATGACTTTTAATATTTTGATAATAATTACATTAATATTTAAATATTAATGGTAATGATTTAAAAAATAATTTTAATTACTTTAAAAATCATTTAAGTAGAATATTGATGATTTAAAAATATTTTAAGTTATTATCAATAACTTTAATATTTTGACAAGTATGTTATTAATATTTTTATATTATTAAATATTAATAATGATAAGATTATTTGATAATTAAATCATTTAAAAATGACTTAAGTGTTTGAAAAATTATTATAAATTATAATAATTGTTTATAAATTATTAAAAGCTTCCAGAAAATATTATAAATGATATTTGACTTATCTAAAATAATATTGAAGCTTAAAGACCAAGTTTAATTGACAATCAATGTGTCAATTGTCGGATAGGGTAACCAGAACACCGAGAATGGACCGAGTTCTAACCAGACCGAAATAGTTAGACTGGATAGGTGTTTATATAGGTTATAAACACTAATGTGATTATGTGGTAATGTGCCTAGGAGAAGTTTGACTGTAAAATACAGTGTTACGTGTTATGAAATATTGTGCTAATGGTGAGACCGACATTGTTGAATATAGGTCTTACGAACGCAGTTAATTATATTATGTAGTTGTAATCAACGCGAAAGGCAAGTTTTCTAACTCAACCTTGAGTTATATTCATTCAATTATTTTAATGGTTAATTATTGATAATTATACCATGTCCAAGGAATTTATTGTTGATTATTCGCAGTTAGTGCATGATTAATAATTCAAACTGAATTACTTATTGGAGAATATACCTTTGTAGAATAAATGTTGTTGGATATTCATATTCGTGGAAGATAGAATTGACAATACAGAAAATTCATGTCTATTGTCAAATTATGTTGAGAAATATCTTAGCTAATTATTCTGGCTAGACGAACATTTGTTAGAACTTGATAAATTCGAGAAGAGAAGATAATTTAATTATTATTGATCGATCAATGCCAGTTGTATCGGCATGATCGAAAACTTGAATAGGTTTGAGAAGAGAAGTGATTAGATATTGAAATCATTGCATTTCGTTGTTAAATCAAATTCTGATTCAAAGACTGAGAAGAACAACCTTTTATATAAAGGAAATATTTTAGGTCGTATATTCGATCGTTGCGCGCTGTTAAGTATTATGCATAATATAGGGTACAAGGAGTTGGCCGGCTCTAAGTACTTGCAGAGGGGTATGATTTAATCTTTATGGTTATCTGATACACCTGGGTATATCAAAGTCCAATCTTTGATAGTTACTCGAGAAGAGAAGTTCTAGATCTAGTGTGATCACTCGGCATAAATCTGGAAAACATTCCACTTTGCTATTGCGTAGAATTAATTCTTGATTATTCAATAGAATATCGTAGAAACTTTGAAAGTGTTGTACTCTTTCATTATCAGATTATTGTGCTGCCTAGAATACGAGAAGACTTATTATTGAATAACGATTTGTTCAGCTATTTCAAAGTTCACCGAACTTTGGTTTCATTCTATCAAAATAGATAGTCTGTTCTTATTGATTAGTATACATTTATTGTATGTCTTAACTTGCGGGGCAAACTAGTTGCTCACCCTTGCTATAAATAAAACATTTTAGCTAAGAACGAAGAGGCCAGCGGGTCAAAGAAGAACAAAGGCAAAGGCAAGATGCTGGAATAGTGTTATGAACATTATTATTATTATGTTGTATTGTAAACCCTTTTTGTTTAAGTAAGGGGTATGTTTGTAAATTTAAGGTTAGCAAACCTGGACTTATGTATTAACAACTTATGTTAATGACTTATGTATTCCTATTTATATATGAATGGGTAGTTAAATGATATTATATTATGGATCGTGAACACCAAACTCGGGAGTCAGGTAACCCGAATTTGGGGGTGTCACAGGTTGGTATCAGAGCTGTAGTGACCAAGGTGTCACCAGTTGGTAGATGAGCTATAGGTTATAAACCTTAAGTGGGGTGGGAGAAAACCTTAGGAATATAACCATACGCGAGATAGAGAAAACTCATTTAGAGTTCTAAGTGAGGGATTGCCGGAGTGCATCAATAGTGAGATATGTGGACACATAGTGTGAGAATTTTGTACTGGTGAGGTACTAATCAAGTTATTTAAATTGATTATAGGATGTCTGGAGAAGGTGAAAAGAGTACGGAGATGCTAGCGGCTGTTGCACCAGTGCCAGTAGCCGAGGTGCCAGCGCAAAGCGAATCAATGGAGAAGGTGGGAGAAGATGAACCCGTGGTTAATCTCGGGAGTGATCATGATGATTATCCCGAGATGTATCTGAGTGGAGATGAGGAGGCAAAGTCTGAGCCAGCTAAGGTAGATTTAAAGAATAAGATCAAAGTTGGAGAACAAGATCAGCTATCTGCAGAAGTCCAAGAACTCCGAAGTAAAGTGTTTCTTCTAGAGGAGTTATGGAAGACGGAGCGAGCATTACGCGAAATGACTGAAGAACGGAATGAGCTCAAGGCGCAGGTGGACAGAATGAAGGCTAAAGGTGGTGGATCATCTGAAGGAATCAACAAGAAGGACAAGAAGAAGAGAAAGAGGGAAAAAGACAGCCCTAAATTTGAAAAATCAAGCCCGAAGAAGAAGCAAGATTGTATCAAGTGTTGAAAGACTCACGCGGGAGAATGCATGATGTGGAAGAACGTGTGCTTCAACTGCAAGCAGGAAGGACATATTTCTCTGCATTGTCCTAAGCCGAATTTGAGAAAGTGTTTTTCATGTGGGCAGACGGGTCACGGATTCAGCAAGTGTCCCATCAAGAAGAAGACTGTTGAAGGGAGTGGTCGGTAGATAACTTAGATATATGTAATAGTATCTTTTGGGTAGAAGTTTATGATATTAAGTGTTGTAATATCGAGAATGAGGTGTAAGCATATGTAAATATATATATATATATATATATATATATATATATATATATATATATATATATATATATATATATATATATATATGTTTATATGAATGAAATCCTTATTTTCTATATGAATATAAGATTAGGATTAATTTGTTTGTTCTTAAAACTCATACTTATGGTAAGTTAATGACTCGTAATTATATGAAAAGTTTTGAACCCCTCAGCGAATGGACGCCAAAGGTCTGACTAGGATAAGTTCATACACTCATATAATTGTGGCAAGTTCCAGAACTCATAAGTGTAGTAAGTTTGACGAACTGGTAATAACTATGTGTAAATGGAGAATTGCAACTTTTTGTGTAAAGTTGTGTCGTTAATTCTGGTATGATTTAAAAAGGGATAGTAAATATGTTAAGTACTATAAGTACTATGTGCTATTTGAATAAATATGCAATTATATGAGAATTATGTGTTGAATTCTTATGGTGTTAAGAATTTGTGTAAAGAAAGAGAATTAATATAAGATTTTTATTTAAATCAGATCATGCCGCCTAGACGACAGAATCGAAACCAACAAGAAGAGCAGTCAGTAAATAATGAAGGAGGTCAAGCTGACCCGATGTAAAACTTTGCGGATATGATAGCCCAAGCTATGGAGAATATAGCTCCCGCAAGAAGAGGAAGAGTGAGGAATCAGCCAGCTGATAGATTGGCTAATTTCAAGGACTTTAAAGCGGTAGGACCGCCTGAATTCAAAGGGACCACAGATCCGATTGAAGCCCAAACTTGGGTAAAGGAGATGGAGAAAGCATTCATCATTGCACGTGTGGCAGAAGAGCAAAAAACGGCTTTTGCAACTTATCTGATGAAGGGAGAAGCTAATTACTGGTGGGAGACGAACCAAGCAAGAGCTAGTACAGAAGTGGTGTTGTGGACAAGATTCAAGGAGTTGTTCTTCGAGAACAACTTCTCGCCAAGTATGCAATCCATGATGGAAGTTAAATTCTTAGAACTTAAGCAGGAGAACATGTCGGTATCTAAATACGTTGCTAAATTCAACGAATTAGCAAGAATTGCACCTCATCAGGTGGACACAGAAGCAAGAAAGGCGCGAAGATTTGAGAATGGGTTGAAGCCGGGAATATTCAACAAGGTAGTGGTATTGCAGATCAACACGTTCGCGGCCTTAATAGAAAAAGTGTTAATTGCAGAAGGAGGGAGCGAGGCTGCGTCTCGATTTCATCAAGAGAAGAAAAAGAAGACAAATGATGGTGGAAGTAGTGGTGGAAGTAACCCTAACAAAAGGAAATGGAATGAGAATACCCAGTCGGGTAATAAGACTGAAGGGAATAAGAAAGGAGGAGAGCCTTGTGCGAGCTGTGGGAAGAATCACCCAGGCATTTGTCTAAAGAAGAAAGGCGTTTGCTATAATTGTGCGCAAGAGGGGCACATGTCACCTAATTGCCCCAGTCCGAAGAAGATACAAGGTTGTTATGCATGTGGATCAACTGATCATCTGGTTCGAAACTGTCCGAAGAGAAATACGGAGATGGAAAGTGTCAGCAAGGGACCCGGTGACGGAACCTTGGCGATTCGAGGACCTACACAGCCAGAAAGACCAACAGCCCGTACATTCAACATGACGGCGCAGGACACTGTGGCTACTCAGGAGGTCGCAGCAGGTAACGATTTCGGTTAGAATTTTTATTACGCGAGTATTATGAGTCAGATATTTCTGTGGACTGTTTTCTTTTATAGATTCAAGTCACAGGTTAGAATTTAAAACATAAATTAATATTGTGTTGATAAAAATGAATTGATGATACAACTTTAAAAGATTGTAGAGATTAAGAAAGCGGTAATTTCGAGGACGGAATCCTTTTAAGGAGGGGTGAATGTGATAACCTCAAAAATTTGTGAATAAATTTTTTTTTATTAATATTAATATTAATTATCAATTTTGTGATAAGTATCGGTGATACGAGTCTCGAGAAAGTCAATTTGTGTATTGACTAATAAAATTAGAGTAGAGTTGTGCTTAACAGCATTAGAAACCCTAACCCTAATTTTTGGATAGGGATTCGGTAGAAAATATAATTAAATTAATTATTTTAATGAGTTTGTGTTTGTACCGAAGAAATCTATTGATCAATGATTAATCAGATAAGGTTTGAAATTAATAAAACCTAATAAGAGATTAAAAACCCTAACGTACCGTTGGAAATCCTAATTGTACGCCGGAAAACCCTAATTTTATATTCGAGAATTCTAAACCCTAAATTAGGAAATAATAATTCTAATTGGCAAGCCTAATATGTGTATTAAACTTAAATATGATTAGAAAATCCTAATTATATTTTAGTTATTTTAATTTCTATTTTACAAACGCTAATTGTAATTTAGAAAAATTATTTTTCTAATTAAAACCCTAATTCGTGGGTTATAAACCCTAATGATCATTTTGACCCTAATTGCTAAATTAAGCAATTTTAATTAGGAATATTAATCCTAATTAGCAAGATTGAATTTTATGATTAGGAAATACTAATATATTTATTGAATCCTAATTGTAATTTAGAATTATTAATTTTCTATTTTGAAAACCGAAATTTGAAAATTTTGGGAATTAAATTGCAAATCTAAAGGGTTTAAACCCTAAACTCTAAAGGGTCCAAACCTTAAACCCTAAGGGTTTGTGCATTTATCAAGATTGCCCTTAAAATTATTTTGTAAATGACCAAAATACCCTTTTTATATTCTTTAAATGGTAACTTGCAAAAATGCTAGCCCCTTTAGTTGTTGAACAACTATATTGACTTGGTGACATAACATATCAGCCAAATCAACCAAAAATCTCAGCCTAGCAACAATATAAGCAACATATATAGAATTAAAGAGAGAAAGAAAAATCATAAAACTGAGCCATTTTGCTCCATGCTCTCATCAACTCTCTCTCTCTCCTAAACCCACGAAAATCATATGTGAACCAGTCACAATATCAGTCCATAGATCAACCAATAACATATTGAAGAGCTTAGATCAAGAATTGAAAGAAAGAAGGTATAACCCATTTTTATTTTGATCTTGTATGCTTTGAAAAATTTTGTGTTTATGTGTTTTGAATCTTGCTAATGGATGTTTTATGTTGATCTATGATGACCAAACATATATCCATAGCATCAAAGTGCCTTAAAATAGAGTTTTTCAAAATCTGTTCTTGAGTATGAACGATGGTCTAACAATAAATGTCAGTGGCCGTAGATCTTGGTACGTTTGTGTTTTCTGTTGTTTTATGTTTTGGATCTATAGTCTGACACGAGGTCTTGGATCTGGAAGTGGTATAACAGCCATTCAATGTCCAGATTGTAAGATATTGACGGTCAAAACCCGTTGACCGGGTATGACCAGTCAAAAATCTGGGTAACCCAGAAACTTGAAATCAGCGCCTGACAAGATTTTCCAAGCAACAGATTTGTTAGTTATGATATGTTTTGATAATGTTATGGTAACCATGTTGTAGCCTGTATAATGGACTATATATCTAAGTCATTAGGTCTGTTAAAACATCAACATATTGAACAGGGTAGTTGGTCAAACTAGGCCAGACGACTATGACTTAGCGTTTCTGGAATTTCCAGAAATGGGAAGAACATGATTTCTGACCATGTTTGACCGAGCTTCATTTGATTAATGTGTTAGATTTGGACTGATATAAGGTTATGTTATTGTTCCTTGTCATGTGTACTACCAATATTGACCATGAGAACAACGAAATAACGACCAGAACATCTAATTATTGGGGCTTGAAAGTGGTACCTATAAACTGCCTGGGTTTCTAGGTTACCCAGAAAACCCAGGTACGAGCTGACAGTTAGTTTGGAGAGTTATATCTTGCTAGATGATTAAGTTATGGCTGTGGTAGTGATTGGTAGTTGTAGTACTACATTTCTACTACAACATCAATGTTCAAGTTAGCCCAGATCATGCCTGAGCTGAGAATCATGGATAGTCAAACGACCAACCATGAACACGAAGCTGTCAGTGTTCTTGAGCTCAAGAACGCCAACAGCGACGCTTTGTGTCGCTAAAGACCAACAGCGACGGTTTTAATTATTGTATTTTCTGAATTTTCGAAAAATGATTAAAAAATAGAAATAAATTCTAAAAATTACCAAAAATGGTTTTAAAAATTATTTTAAATTATGAAAAATAATTTTTGACTAATTGGAATATTTTTATTTAATATTTATAATTATTTAAATATTAAAAGTATTTAATTTATTTAATTAGTATATTAAATAAATTAGAGAAAAATGATTTAATATTATGAAAAATTATTTTAAATAAGAATAATGTATTTAAAAATATTTTGAGTTATAAAATGTGACTTATAATATTTTTAGAGAATTTTTATTAATAATTTAATATTAATGATATTAGATTTATTTAATTATTAAATTAAATAAATAAGTTAAAAATAATTTTATGGATTTAAAAATTATTTTAAATAAGAATAAAGTGTTAAAAAATATTTGGAATTATAAAATATTATTTTCAATATTTTTGGAGAATTCTCATTAATAAATTAATATTAATGATATTAGATTTATTTAATTATGATATTAAATAAATGAATTAAAAATGATTTTATTGATTTAAAAATCATTTAAAGATGTGAAAAATGATTTAAAAGTATTTTAAGTTATAATTAATGACTTTTAATATTTTGATAATAATTACATTAATATTTAAATATTAATGGTAATGATTTAAAAAATAATTTTAATTACTAATGGTGAGATATTGTGCTAATACAGTGTTACGTGTTATGAAATATTGTGCTAATGGTGAGACCGACATTATTGAATATAGGTCTTACGAATGCAGTTAATTATATTATGTAGCTGTAATCAACGCGAAAGGCAAGTTTCCTAACTCAACCTTGAGTTATATTCATTCAATTATTTTAATGGTTAATTATTGATAATTATACCATGTCCAGGAAATTTATTGTTGATTATTCGCAGTTAGTGCATGATTAATAATTCAAACTGAATTACTTATTGGAGAATATACCTTTGTAGAATAAATGTTGTTGGATATTCATATTCGTGGAAGATAGAATTGACAATACAGATAATTCCTGTCTATTGTCAAATTATGTTGAGAAATATCTTAGCTAATTATTCTGGCTAGACGAACATTTATTAGAACTTGATAAATTCGAGAAGAGAAGATAATTTAATTATTATTGATAGATCAATGCCAGTAATATCGGCATGATCGAAAGCTTGAATAGGTTTGTAAACCCTTTTTGTTTAAGTAAGGGGTATGTTTGTAAATTTAAGGTTAGCAAACCTGGGACTTATGTTAATGACTTATGTATTACTATTTATATATGAATGGGTAGTTAAATGATATTATATTGTGGATCGTGAACACCAAACTCGGGAGTCAGGTAACCCGGATTTGGGGGTGTCACATATATGGTACTTCGTATAGACAGGTTATTCCAACATAATAATAAAAAATGAAATAACAGAAGTTCTCTTCAAGAAGACAAAAGAAATAATACCCTTACGAGTACAACAAATAATATCCCTTACCGTAAAAGAAGAGTATTCCGACTGGTAGGGCGAGGATATTCTTGAAGAAAATTTGCACTACGCTCAAAGCTTCTTAAAACTCTAAAAAAATACGCTCAAGATTATAGAAGAATTCTCTGAACTTCTGGTGTGGTTTTCAATTCTAACTAAGCATCCTATTTATAGGAAAATAGAAAGGCTACTATGCTGCACTATGCAATAAAATATAATATATTCTATTTATAATCAAATAAAATAAAACTTTATAAAAAGTATTATGTTTTATATAAAAAGATTTTACTATGCAAAATACTATACATAATAGAATATAATATATTCTATTTATAGTCTAATAAAACAAATAACTTTATAAAAGTATTTTGTTTTATATTAAAAGCTTTTCTGTTTTATTACATTAATAATACTAATAATAAAATAAAATATATATATATATATATATATATATATATATATAAACTTCCGCGACTTCATAAAAAGACACCTCAATATATTTAACAACATTTATCATCATTATTATAATTCACAATATTAATCGACCAGGTCATTCCCAGGAAAGAGGGGGCTTTTCAATAAGGATTTCTCCCTATTGGCGCGCAATTAGGTGACCAAACCTCTCCTTGGCAGAACTTCTAGACATCGTTAATATTGCAAATAATAATATTAATAACTTCATCGTCTCAATTATTGATTTAATAAAATATCGACAATAATTGAATCAAATAACGTGAAATACTATGCAGCAATTATTGTAGCAATAATTGAACAAAACTGGGTGACTTCTCACGTAAGTATTAATAATCAATACCGTGTGCTACTATGCAACCACGCGTATTACTATACTTTTAACACCGGGTGTTTCAACAGTTAACGGCAAAGCTTCCGCCGTTATTTTCATAAAAATATTTTTGTCGTTTTCTCAATCCGACAATAATTCCGTTGTGGGGTCCACCAATGATTGTGCCGTTGTACGAATATTCCCTGTTAAAACGAATATTCTCCGACCAATCGAATATTATATAACAACTTGCGTACTTTGTAAAATTTATAAATATTATCCACAACTATAACATTATATCAAATTCATTTCATAATATTCAAAAATGATATTTATAGAAAATTCATCTTTATTCATAAAAATTGGGGTCTTACAACCTCCCCTTCTTATGGAATTTCGTCCTCGAAATTAGGGTACATACCTGGTATGTCAAAGAGGTAAGGATACCTTGATTTCATTTTAGATTCTAACTCCCAGGTCATTTTCTCAACATCGTGGTTTCTCCACAAAAGTTTGACTTGAGGTATAACCTTGGAGCGTAAAATATGTTCCTTCTTATCCAAGATTTGAACAGGAACCTCTTCATACGTCAAATCTTCCGCTATTTCATCCGGTTCTAACTCAATAATGTGGTTCGGGTCTTCCACATATTTACGTAACATAGATATGTGAAAAATGTTATGAACAGGAGACATACTTGGCTATAAAGTGAGTCTATAGGCCACAGTTCCTAGTCGATCGAGGATTAAAAATGGGCCAATGAATCGATGATTGAGCTTTCCTCTCTTTCTAAATCTCGTAACTCCTTTCCATAGAGTAACACGTAACAACACATGATCTCCAATATCGAATTCTACATCCTTTCGATGAAGATCAACATAACTCTTTTGTCGATCTTGTGAGATTTTTATACGTTATCGAATCGTTTGAATCTTTTTCGTAGTCATACGTACCAACTACGGTCCCAACAACGTTACTTCACCCACCTCATCCTAGCATACTGGAGAACGACACTTTCTTCTATACAACGCTTCGAATGGAGCCATGCCAATACTCGCTTGATAGCTATTGTTGTAGGAAAACTCCATCAATGGTAAGAACTTATCCCAACTTCCCTTCAAGTCAAGGACACAGAGTCTTAATAAATCTTCAAGAGTTTGAATAGTCCTCTCTGTTTGTCCGTCTGTCTGAGGATGATATGTCAATCTAAATCGTAAATCCGTGGCCATAGCTTTTTGTAAACTAACCCAAAATCGTGAAGTGAATCTTGGGTCTCGATCAGAAACTATGGATAATGGCATACCATGCAATCTTACAACCTCGCTTACGTACATACGAGCAAGACGTTTAAGTGTATAAGTTTCTCGTATAGGTAAGAAGTGAGCAGACTTGGTCAATCTATCAACAATGACCCAAATTGCATCTATGCCTTGAGAAACCTTGGGAAGACCAGTAACGAAATCCATGGTAATGTGCTCCCACTTCCATTCTGGAATTTTAAGTGGTTATAATGGACGTTTTGGTACTTGATGCTCCACCTTGACTCGTTGACACGTTAGACATCTTGAGATAAACAGCGCTATCTCTCTCTTCATATTGCCCCACCAAAATATATGTCGAAGATCATGATACATTTTGGTACTCCTAGGATGGATTGTAAACGGTGTGTTGTGCGCCTCCATCATGATTTTATACTTTAAATCAGGATCATTAGGAACACAAAGTCTGGAGTTGAATCGAAGTATTCCTTCTTCATCGATTCTTGCTTCCGGCATAGCACCTTCTTGCACTTTCTTCCTCATACGTATCAGCTCCAGTTCTGTAGGTTGAGCAGCTTTAACTTTATCGATTAAAGTCGGTTCTACTCATATATTCGCCATCATCACATGGGTCTCTGGAGTCTTTAACTCTATCTCCATCCTTTGCAAATCATATAAAATGGGCCTTTACGTTGACAATATCGCACTCGTACGCGCATATGATCTTCTACTCAATGCGTCAGCTACAACGTTTACTTTTCTAGGATGGTATTGGATGGTATGATCATAATCTTTTAACAGTTCAAGCCAACGTCGCTGTCGTATGTTGAGTTCCTTTTGAGTGAAAAAATATTTTTTGATCCGTAAAGATCTCCACTTTCTCCCCATACAAGTAATGCCTCCAAATTTTAAGTACGAAGACAACAGCTGCCAACTCTAGATCATGAGTAGGATAATTCTTCTCATATTCTTTGAGTTGTCGAGAGGCATAGGCTCTGACTTTCCCATGTTGCATGAGAACACATCTTAACCCTTTGCCCGAAGCATCACTGTAGATGACAAATCCCTCCGAACCACATGGTATTGTCAGAACAAGTGCTGAAATGAGTTTCCTCTTGAGTTCTTAAAAAATCTTCTCACATTCCTCGCTCCAACCGAATTTTATATCTTTCCGAGTCAGCTGAGTTAATGGAGTAGCGATTCGAGAAAATCCTTCCACGAATCTCCGATAATAACCAGCTAAGCCGAGAAAGCTACGTACTTCGGTCAACTGATATTCCATGACTTGACACCACGTGCCCAAGAAATGCTACTTCTTCAAGCCAGAACTCGCATTTCTTCAACTTGGCATAAAACTTATTTTCATTAAGCTTTTGAAGTATCAGCCTCAAGTGTTGCTCATGATCTTCACAGCTTTTGGAATAAATAAGGATGTCATCAATAAAGACGACCACAAAGTGATTAAAATATTTCTTGAATACTCGGTTCATTATATCCATGAAGGCAGCAGGAGCATTAGTCAATCCAAAAGATATGACTAGGAATTCATAATGCCCGTACCGAGTTCTAAAAGCTATCTTTGGAATGTCATCGGTTCTAATCTTCAATTGGTGATATCCAGAACGAAGATCAATCTTTGAAAAAAATTTGGCGCCTTGCAACTGGTCGAACAGGTCATCAATACGTGGCAATGGGTACCTATTTTTGATGGTGACATGATTCAACTCCCGGTAATCAATACAAAGTCGCATACTCCCATCTTTCTTCTTCACGAATAGAACAGGAGCACCCTAAGGAGACGTACTAGGGCGAATGAAATCGATGTCTAACAATTCTTGTAGTTGGGTCTTTAACTCCTGAAGTTCAATAGGAGCCATTCGATATGGGGCTTTGGAAATGGATTTTATACCGGGTTCAAGGTCGATACAAAATTTAATTTCACGCTCTGGGGGTAGGCCAGGAAGTTCTTCAGGAAATACGTCAGGAAATTTATTATCAATAGAAATATCATTTAAAACTGATGTATTTTTGTTTAGATCCGTAACATGAGCTAAGAAAGCTTGACGTCCGTTTTTTAATAAACGAATAGTTTTATGGCTTGAGATGACAGTGGTTGATTTTAATAGTTTGGATGCTTGAATTCGCATAATAGGTTGGTTAAGAATATGAAAGCTAACAACCTTACGAAAACAATCAATTTTTGCATGATGAGTAGTTAACCAATCAATCCCTAGAATTACATCAAATGCAAGTATTTTCAATGAAATAAGACCGACAGGTAATGTGAGGGTACCGATTTGAACCAAACAAGACTTATAAACAGTGGATGTAATGAAGGTTTCTCCCAACGGAGTTTCAACAGATAAGTCAAAGTCTAATTTCTCTGGAGTCAAATTTAAACGTTGAGCGCAAGTAGGAGAAATAAAAAAATGGGTAGAACCGGTATCAAATAAGGTATATACTTTGCTAGAGTTTATGATAAGCTTACCCGTGATGACCTCGTTCGGGTTCCTTGCTTTCTGGGAGGTCACAACAAAAGCTCTCCCTTGAACTACTGGTTTTGACTTGTCTGGAACGGTATTTTGCGTCACCATTTCAATTGGACTTGTCTTCGGTGTACGACAAAATCAGGCTAGGTGACCTTCTCTTCCACAATTATAACACGCGTTGGATGGCATCGCGTAGTTTGGACTGATATGTCCCTCCTCTCCCCATTTGAAGAATATGATAGGTGGTCGTTCTCCTTCCTTAACAACGGGTGCTGGTGCTGACGTCTTTCCATCATTGTTGAATCTCCTCTTCTTGAAATGTCCATTCTTTTTATCTTGGCCATAATTACCACCGAAGTGGTTACCATTTTTAGCATGTTGATTCCCTCCACGTTTGTTGTCACCGCTTCGATGACTGCTACCACTGGTATTATCATTTTGCCGGCTGTTCTCTCTTAGTTGGGTTGACTCGTTATCGCGCTCCAATAACTGAGCCCTATTTACAATATCTGAATACAAACACAGTTTATGAGAAATAAGATATTAACGTATCTTCGGCTTCAAACCTCTTAAAAATATTCGCGTCATTCTCTCCTCATTATCAACCAAATGGGATGCAAACCGGGACAACTCAGCAAACTTAGCTTCGTACTGCGACACGGTCATGTTGTTTTTCTCCAGCTTGATGAACTCTACCTCTTTCATGTGACGAATATTTTCGGGAAAGTACTTGTCGTTGAATAGTTCTTGGAACTTCTCCCAAGACATCTTCAGTGCGGCAGGTTGAGTACGCTTTACCGATTTCCACCAGTAATCTGCCTCTCCTCGCAACATAAAGGTGGTAAAGGGAACCTTTTGCTCCTCGGACCATCCCAAGACATCAAATATCTTGGTGATCTGCTTTATCCACATCTCCACCTTAAGTAGTTTTGGCTCTCCAATAAACTCCGGTGGTCCCAGCTCCTTGAACTGTTTAGCGGTGACCGTCCGAGAGTTTCTAGTGTTTTAACCTACATTTTGGACAGGAGCCGCTCTCGCCTGATGTTGCATGAATTGCATAAAGTTTTTGAACATTCCATCATTTATCATTTGGTCAATGTTGTTGTTTGCATAAGGATTGTCGACTTCCTGATGCACATTATCCTGATTATTGATATGTGGAGACTCAACGGTCTCCTGTGCTCCATTGATGTTCTTAACATTCTCGGATGTCATTTTCAAATACTGTCACAAAACAAGGGTTAATTAACATATCACATATTATCCCTATACTCTGACCGACCAATTTAAATACCAAATAAACTTAGGTAGGTCATACTAGCGAAAGAATTCCCTGTCTCTCCCCTCCTAGTTCTTGTCTCACATCTTAGCCAGGGATCATATCCCTAAGCTTTGATACCAACTGTGATGCCCCCAAAATAGGTATACATCACCTAGTCTGAGTCGTCAAATACATGGTATAAAATACAAATAAAAACTTAATTATACAACTATCGTGTAAAATACGACAAAACATAAGCTGTGAGTTTTAATACAACATTGTCTTCTAAACAGTATTCAAACTCAAAATAAGTCCTCAATACATTTATTTTCATACTATTTCATAGAATAGTGAGGACTACTAATGCTATCATCTGAATCGTCACTCCGTTCCCCGACTAGTCCCCGCTACGTTCTCATTTCCTGAAGAGAACAATGAAAACAAAAGGGTGAGCTCAACTAGCCCAGTAAAAAATATTATGACCAAGATAATGCTGAATAAATTATCATTAGCCTTCAACAGTGTTAAACTGATAAAATATAACAAACATCAGGTTTAACTGCAACGGAATAAGCAATCCATTAAAAGAGTCAAGTAGAGAATAAAATCTACTATCTTTTATGATTTAAAAAGGTTTTTCATCACTTTTATCGCTGAGACTCAGCTTAATAAATAAACCACATCATCCCTGCATTACGGCCAAGGATATTCATTAGTATCACGATCACAAATTATACATGCACTACGGGCCAAAGGATATTCGTGTATTCATCAATGGTCATGATCATGCCAACAACTGTCCATCAATGCACTACGAACCAATGAGGAATTTTACCACATCATTTGTAACATTACGGTCATGATTACACCGAATAATCCTTGGTCATAATCATACCAAGTCCATCTATGCACTACAGGCCACAGATGACTTTCAACAAAATATAAACATGAGGATGATGACAATGATATAAGAATTCAATAAAACAAGTTCAAGAATTAATTTATCCAGGAAACAATAACGATCAAATTGTCAACATGATACTTCTTTGTAGAGTAAAATTCAAGAATGCTCAGAAGAATATTTCCATAAAAAGATACTGGATGAAGCGCAAATATCAAGGATATTCCACTAATTTCATGGAGTATAGAAGTCAAAACTTTAACCAACTGAGTATAATAAAGAATGGAATAACAAAAGAAATCACCAAGCATGCGATAGACCGCACGGACAGGTTATTCAAACAGAATAATAAATAATAGAACCAGGTCATGCGTAAACACACAGACAGGATGTTCCAACAGAATAATAAATAACAGAACCAGGTCATGCGTAAAACGCACAGACAAGATGTTCCAACAGAATAATAAAGAACGGAACAAGGTCATGCGTAAACCGCACAGACAGGATGCTCCAACAGAATAATAAAGAACGGAACCAGGTCATGCATAAACCGCACAGACAGGATGTTCCAACAGAATAATAAAGAACGGAATAACAGAAGAATTTCACCATGTATGCAGTACTTCATATAGACAGGTTATTCCAACATAATAATAAAAAATAGATTGACAGAAGTTCTCTTCATAAAGACGAAAAAAATAATACCCTTACGAGTACAACAAATAATATCTCTTACCGTAAAAGAAGAGTATTCTGACTGGTAGGGCGAGAATATTCTTGAAGAAAACTTGCACTACGCTCAAAGTTTCTTAAAATTCTAAAGAAATACGCTCAAGATTATAGAAGAATTCTCTTAACTTCTGGTGTGGTTTTCAATTCTAACTAAGCATCCTATTTATAGGAAAATAAAAAGGATATTATGCTGCACTATGCAATAAAATATAATATATTCTATTTATAATCAAATAAAACAAAACTTTATAAAAAGTATTCTATTTTATATAAAAAGATTTTACTATGCAAAATACTATGCATAATAGAATATAATATACTCTATTTATAGTCTAATAAAACAAATTACTTTATAAAAGTATTCTGTTTTATATAAAAAGCTTTTCTATTTTATTACATTAATAATACTAATAAAACAAAATTTATATAATATATGTATATATATATATATATATATATATATAAACTTTCGCGACTTCATAAAAAGACACCTCAATATATTTAACAACATTTATCATCATTATTATAATTCACAATATTAATCGACCAGGTCGTTCTCAGGAAAGAGGGGGCTTTTCAATAAGGATTTCTCCCTATTGACGCGCAATTAGGTGATCAAACCTCTCCTTGGCAGAACTTCTAGACATCGTTAATATTGCAAATAATAATATTAATAACTTCGTTGTCTCAATTATTGATTTAATAAATTATCAACAATAATTGAATCAAATAACGTGAGATACTATGCAGCAATTACTGTAGCAATAATTGAACAAAACTGGGTGACTTCTCACGTAAGCATTAATAATCAATACCGTGTGCTACTATGTAACCACGCGTATTACTGTACTTTTAACACCGGGTGTTTCAACAGTTAACGGTAAAGCTTCCGCCGTTATTTTCATAAAAATATTTTTTGTCGTTTTCTCAATCCGACAATAATTCCGTTGTGGGGTCCACCAATGATTGTGCCGTTGTACGAATATTCTCTGTAAAAACGAATATTCCCCGACCAATCGAATATTATATAACAACTTGCGTACTTTGCAAAATTTATAAATATTACCCACAACTATAACATTATATCAAATTCATTCCATAATATTCAAAATTGATATTTATAGAAAATTCATCTTTATTCATAAAAGTTGGGGTCTTATGTGACGCCCCCAAAATAGGTATACATCACCCATCTTGAGTCGCCAGATACATGATACAGAATTTAAATACAACTTAATAATACAACTGTCGTGTACAATACAACAAAACATAAACTGTGAGTTTGAATACAAATATTGTCAACTAGAGAGTATACAAACTCAAAAGGAGTCCTCATTATAATTATTATCACACTATTTCACAGAATAGTGAGGACTACTATTGCACCATCTAGGACTATCACTCCGTTCCCCGACTCGTCCCAACTATATTCTCATTTCCTGAAGAGAACAGTGAAACAAAGGGTGAACTCAACTAGCCCAGTAAGAAATATTATGACTAAGATAATGCAGAATAAATTATCGTTAGCCTTCAACAGTGTTAAACCGATACAATATAAAAAACTATCAAGTTTAACTACAGCGGAACAAGCAATCCATTAGAAGAGTCAAGTAGGGAATAAAATCTACCATCTTCTATGATTTAAAAAGTTTTTCATCACTTTCATCGCAGGGACTCAGCTTAATAAATAATCCACATCATCGAATCACCCCTGCACTACGGCCAAGGATATTCTTTAGTATCACGACCACTAATTATCTGTGACGCCCCCATAATAGGTATACAACACCCATTCTGAGTCGCCAAATACATGGTACAGAAAGCAAACTACAACTTCAATAATACAATTGTCGTGCAAAATACGACAACACATACTGTGAGTTTAAATACAAATATTGTCTTCTAGACAATATCCACACTCAAATAAATCCTCATTACAATTATTCAAACACTATTTTACAGAAATAGTGAGGACTGCTAATACATCTTTCTAGAACCATTACTCCATACCCCGACTAGATCCTGCTATGTTCTCACCTCCTGAGAAGAAAAATGGAACAAAAAGGAAAAGGGTGAGCTCAACTAGCCCAGTAAAGAATATTATGACTAAGATAATATACAACAAATTATCGTTAGTCTTCAACAGGGAAAAATCTGATAAAATATAATCGACAACAAGTTTTAGATCAACAACTGCAGCGGAAACAACAAACCATTAGAAGAGTCAAGTAGAGAAAGAATTCTACTATCTTCTAAGATTTAAAAGTCCATCATCAATATTTTATCCCTGTAACATCAATTAATAATCATCTTTAACCAAATATTCATCTTTGCACTACAGGCCAAAGATATTCATTTGTATCATCAGTCGGTCATGTTCATCTCAACACCTGTTCATCTTTGCACTACAGGCCAAAGATATTCATCAAGTAATTATACATCTTTGCACTACAGGCCAAAGATATTCATTTGTATCATCATTTAGGACTGAGGATGATGAAAAATATCTTAAAGAGAACGAATCCAATGAGACAGAAGGACAAATAGTAGGGATTCGTATAACAGTTTATCCAAGATCAATAATACTTCATAATAATCAATTGTGAAGCAGAATTCAAAAATAAAGATCAAAACATGGATACAATCAAAGATAGTAACCATAATAGACATCTTGGACAAAAAGGAAAAATTTTATTTTTCGGTGAATAGTGCCGTATTCGTGAATAGTGCCGTATACGTGAATAGTGCCGTATACATGAATAGTAACCCCGACACAAAAAGTTCCAAATTTGATAAAAAGTTCATATCAATATTTCAGCATAATGATATTGAAGAAAATAATATCATTAAGAAGAAAATAATATCCCTTACCTCAAAATATCAGTACTTCTGGTCGGAATACCGGTATAAGGCTGAAAGAAACTTGCTCTGATGAATAGAAACTCTCAAAGTATCTAAATACTCACAAAATACACTCAATAATCTAGAGAGAGAAAGAGAGAAAACTTGTTTCTGGTGTAATTTTCAATTCTAACTTAGCCCTCTATTTATAGGAAAATTTTGGTAGGTTTGACCTGCAACCTGATGGCTTTACCTGCTACTATTCCCACCTACCACATTTGAAATATAATTCAGCACATTTCTTCACCAACCACAAGTGGGGCCCACCAATTCTAGAATTTTCCACCAAAATGATAAACTCCGAAAATTCAACAATTTCTGAACCAGACATCTTGTAAAATTCATAATAAATCATACGTTCATTTTTAACGGTTCAAAATTTGTGGACATATACTCAACTTATATATGTATAACATATCCAAAAATTACCACGATCCAACGGTCGGATTAAAAATTATAACACCCGCAATATTTCTCAAAAACCCTGATTTGATTTTTTAATACCTCCATTCCGATAAAAATACTGATAAAACACCTCAACATTAACTCCTTCATTTTTAACCACAAAAATATATCCCTCATTTATATCCACATAAAATAAATATTTCCTTACCATATGAATCAATAATTAATTATTCACAAATAATATTACAGAATCACATTTATGACAACCAGGCCGTTCCCAGGAAAGAGGGGGCTTTCCAATAAGGATTTCTCCTTACTGGCGCGCAATTAGATGACCAAACCTCTCCTTAGACAGAACTTTCTAGACATTGCCAATAATGTTATCTAATAATATTATTCAAATAATATGAATTATTGATCTGATAAATGAAAATACTGTGCAGCAACAATTATTGAAACAACAATAATATAAAATATCAACGCAGCAATTATTGAATCAATAAAATAAAATATTGAATAATAACTACTGTAACAATTATTGAGTAGTGCCTTCTTACGTAAGAATCAATAATTGGTGCAATACCGTGTGCTACTGTATTTTAACCACCGGGTATTCCAACAGTATTAACGGTAACAACTACGCCGTTATGTATAAACAACTTATACTTGTCGTTTTCTTCATCCAATCGCTTTCCGTTATGGGGCCCACACAAGGCTGCGTCGTCGTACGAATATTCCCCGACAGCAAGAATATTCCACGACCAACCGAATATTCACCGACCAAAAATAAATATTTTATAACCACTTGCTTATTTTGCAAAATTTGCACATTTCACCCATAACCAAAGTATTATATCAAATTAACCCCTTATTATTCACAATAATATTTAGAGAAAATTTGATTTTATTCATTAATAAGTTGGGGTCTTACAACCTCCCCTCCTTATGAAATTTCGTCCTCGAAATTGACGTACGTACCTGATATTTCAAAAAGGTGAGGATACCTCGCTTTCATTTCTGATTCCAACTCCCAGGTCATTTCTTCAATAGCATGGTTTCTCCACAAAACCTTAACTTGTGGTATAACCTTCGTGCGTAGGACATGCTCTTTCCTATCCAAGATCTTAACAGGTACCTCCTCGTACGTTAAATCTTCAGCTATCTCGTCTGGTTCTAACTCAATAATGTGGTTCGGGTCTTTAACATATTTACGAAGCATAGATATGTGAAAAACATTATGAACACGAGACATGCTTGGAGGTAATGCGAGTCTATATGCCACATTTCCTATTCGCTCAAGAATCTCAAATGGACCAACAAATCTTGGATTGAGCTTTCCTCTCTTCCCAAATCTTGTAACTCCCTTCCATGGTGCAACACGTAACAATACATGATCCCCAATATTAAATTTCACGTCCTTCCGATGAAGATCCGCATAACTCTTTTGTCGATCCTGTGCCGTTTGTATACGTTGTCGAATCGTTTGGATCTTCTCTGTAGTAATGCGTACCAACTCTGGTCCCAACAATGTTGCTTCACCCACCTCGTCCCAGCATACTGGAGAACGACATTTTCTTCCATACAACGCCTCAAATGGAGCCATACCTATGCTCGCCTGATAACTGTTGTTGTAGGAGAATTCCACCAATGGTAGGTACTTATCCCAACTCCCTTTGAGATCTAAGACACAAAGTCTTAATAATCTTCAAGAGTTTGAATAGTCCTCTCTGATTGTCCGTCCGTTTGAGGATGGTATGCTGAACTGAATCGTAAATCCGTGCCCATAGCTTTCTGCAAGCTAACCCAAAATCGTGAAGTGAATCTTGGGTCACGATCCGAAACTATGGATACTGGCATGCCATGCAATCTCACAATCTCGTTCACGTACATACTAGCAAGACGTTCAAGGGAATAAGTCTCACGTATCGGCAAGAAATGAGCGGACTTGGTTAATCTATCAACAATAACCCAAATCGCATCTATGCCTTGAGAAACCTTGGGAAGACCCGTAACAAAATCCATAGTAATGTGTTCCCACTTCCATTTCGGAATCTCAAGTGGTTGCAATGGACCCTTTGGTACTTGATGCTCCGCTTTTACACGTTGACAAGTTAAACATCTCGAGATAAACTCCGCGATCTCTCTTTTCATATTGCTCCACCAAAATGTATGTCGAAGATCGTGATACATTTTGGTACTCCCAGGATGGATTGCAAACGGTGTGTTGTGTGCCTCCATCATTATTCTATGCTTCAAGTCAAAATCGTTAGGAACACAAAGTCTGGAGTTGACTCGAAGTATTCCTTCTTCATCGATTCTTGCTTCTGGAATAGCACCTTCTTGCACTTTCTTCTTCATACGCATCAGCTCTATATCCGTAGCTTGAGCAGCTTTAACTTTATCGATTAAAGTCGGTTCTACTCGTATATTTGATATCATCATGTGGGTACTTGGAGCCTTCATCTCTATCTCCATCCTTTGCAAGTCATACAAAATGGGCCTTTGTGTTAAAAACATTGCACTCGTACCCGCATATGATCTTCTACTCAATGCGTCAGCTACTACGTTTGCTTTTCCAGGATGGTATTGGATGGTATGATCGTAATCTTTCAACAGCTCAAGCCAACGTCGTTGCCGCATGTTGAGTTCCTTTTGGGTGAAGAAATATTTGAGGCTTTTATGATCTGTATAGATCTCCACTTTCTCCCCATAAAGGTAGTGTCTCCAGATCTTCAACGCAAAAACGACTGCTGCCAACTCCAAATCATGAGTAGGATAATTCCTCTCATATTCTTTGAGTTGTCGTGAGGCATAGGCTATGACTTTCCCATGTTGCATGAGAACACATCCTAACCCTTTGCCTGAAGCATCGCTGTAGATAACAAATCCATCCGAACCAGATGGTATTGTCAAAACAGGTGCCGAAATGAGTCTCCTCTTGAGTTCTTGGAAACTCTTCTCGCATTCCTCACTCCATACGAATTTTGTATCTTTCCGAGTCAGCTGAGTTAACGGAGTAGCGATTCGAGAAAATCCTTCCACAAATCTCCGATAATAACCAGCTAAGCCCAGAAAGCTACGTACTTCGGTTACCGACTTCGGTTGCTCCCAACTTTGTATGGCTTCAATCTTCGCCGGGTCGACAGATACTCCATGTTTTGACACCACGTGCCCAAGGAATGCTACTTCCTCAAGCCAGAACTCGCATTTCTTCAGTTTGGCATATAGCTTGTTTTCACGAAGCCTTTGCAGTACCAGCTTCAAATGGCGCTCATGATCTTCACGGCTTTTGGAATAGATGAGGATGTCATCAATAAAGACAACAACGAACTGATCCAAATATTCTTTGAATACACGGTTCATCATATCCATGAAGGCAGCAGGAGCATTAGTCAATCCAAAAGACATTACTAAGAATTCATAATGCCCGTACCGAGTTCTGAAGGCAGTCTTTGGAATATCCTCAGTTTTAATCTTCAGCTGATGATATCCAGAACGAAGATCGATCTTTGAAAAGAATTGTGCTCCTTGCAACTGGTCAAACAGGTCATCAATGCGAGGTAGCGGATACCTATTCTTGATGGTGACATGGTTCAATTCTCGATAGTCAATACAAAGTCGCATACTCCCGTCTTTCTTCTTTACGAATAAAACAGGAGCACCCCAAGGAGACGTACTAGGACGAATAAAACCGATGTCCAACAACTCCTGTAGTTGGACTTTTAACTCCTGAAGTTCAATAGGAGCCATTCGATATGGGGTTTTAGAAATGGGCTTTGTACCGGGTTCAAGGTCAATAAAGAATTCAATTTCTCGTTCCGGGGGTAGACCGGGAAGTTCTTCAGGAAATACATCGGAAAATTCTCTAACAATAGAAATATTATTCAAATCTGACTTGTCTTTGTTCAAATCCATAACATGGGCTAAGAAAGCTTGACATCCGTTTTTCAATAAACGAATAGCTTTGTGGCTTGATATGACAGTGACTGATTTTAGTGGTTTAGTAGTTTGAATTCGTATGACAGGTTGGTTAGGAATATGAAAACTAACAACCTTACGAAAACAATCAATTTTAGCATGATGAGTGGTTAACCAATCAATTCCTAAAATCACATCAAAAGCAAGTATCTTTAAAGAGATAAGATCAACAGGTAATGTGATAGCGCCAACTTGGATCATGCAAGATTTATAAACTGTAGATGTAACGAAGGTTTCACCCAACGGAGTTTCAACAGATAAGTTAAAGTCCAATTTCTCCGGAGTCAAGTTTAAACGTTGAGCACAAGCAGGAGAGATAAAAGAATGGGTAGAACCGGTATCTAGTAAAGTATAAACTTCGCAAGAATTCAAGATTAGCTTACCCGTGATCACCTCGTTCGGGTTTCTCGCGTTTTGGCCAGTAACGACAAACGCTCTTCCAGGAACCGCTGATTTCGCCTTATCCGGGACAGCCTTGGAATCACCACTCCCGCTGAACTTGGTTTCGCTATAGTACAATCTCGAGCGATGTGGCCTTCCTTCCCACAGTTGTAACACACCTTGGATTGTTGTGGACAGTTTGGGCTGATATGTCCCTCTTTCCCGCATTTGTAACATCTAACTGGCGGTCGTTCTCCTCCCCTAAAATTGTTGTTGGTGCTGGTGCTGGTGCTGATGTCTTCCCGTCATTGTTGAATCTCCTCTTTCTGAAATTTCACTTGACTCACCTCTCCTATTATCATGGCCACGATGACCACCGAGTGGTTACCGCCTTTGTTCGTATTTTTCCCTCCTCGTTGGTTATCATCGCTCTGATGATTGCTGTCACCGGTATGACCCTGGTTGTGGTCCCTCGGTTGAGTATACTCATTATCTCTCTCTAATAATTGGGCCCTGTTGACAACGTCTGAATACAGAGAAAATTTATGAGAGATAAGGTATTGACGAATCTCAGGTTTTAAACCTCTCAGAAACATCCGCGTCATTCGTTCCTCATTTTCGACCAAATGAGGTGCAAACCTGGATAACTCTGCAAACTTCGCCTCGTACTGGGACACCGTCATGTTGTTTTGTTCCAGTCTAATAAACTCAACCTCCTTCATATGACGAATACTTTCAGGAAAGTACTTGTCATTGAACAGTTTTTGAAATGTTTCCCAGGACATGTTGAGTGCGTCAGGCTGGGTACGCTTCACAGACTCCCACCAGTAGTCTGCCTCACCGCGGAACATAAATGTGGCGAATGGAACCTTCTGTTCCTCCGTGCATCCCAAGACATCAAATATCTTGGTAATTTGCTTGACCCACGTTTCCGCCATGATCGGATCCGGCTTTCCCTTAAATTCTGGTGGTCCCAATTCTTTGAACTGCTTAGCTGTGACAAACCGCGCGTTGTTATCATTTCCACCCGTATTCTGCACACGAGTCTCCCTCGTCTGATTTTGCATGAACTGCAAAAAGCTCCTAAACATTCCATCATTCATCGTTTGCTCGGTAACGTTGTTTACAGGAGGAATATTGCCTTCCTGTTGCACGTTCCCCTGGGTAGTGATCAAAGGTGTCTCCACGGTCTGATTTACTCCATTATTAACGTTCTCAGCTGCCATTCTTAAATACTGCCATAAAACAAGGGTTAATAGTCATGTCATATATTATCCCTATACTCTGACCGACCAAATAAACACCAAATAAACTTAGTCAGGTCATACTAGCGAAGGAATTCCCCGTCTCTCCCCTCCTAGTTCTTGTCTCACATCTCAGCCAGGGATCATATCCCTAAGCTCTGATACCAACTGTGACGCCCCCAGAATAGGTATACAACACCCATTCTGAGTCGCCAAATACATGGTACAGAAAGCAAACTACAACTTCAATAATACAATTGTCGTGCAAAATACGACAACACATACTGTGAGTTTAAATACAAATATTGTCTTCTAGACAATATCCACACTCAAATAAATCCTCATTACAATTATTCAAACACTATTTTACAGAAATAGTGAGGACTGCTAATACATCTTTCTAGAACCATCACTCCATACCCCGACTAGATCCTGCTATGTTCTCACCTCCTGAGAAGAAAAATGGAACAAAAAGGAAAAGGGTGAGCTCAACTAGCCCAGTAAAGAATATTATGACTAAGATAATATACAACAAATTATCGTTAGTCTTCAACAGGGAAAAATCTGATAAAATATAATCGACAACAAGTTTTAGATCAACAACTGCAGCGGAAACAACAAACCATTAGAAGAGTCAAGTAGAGAAAGAATTCTACTATCTTCTAAGATTTAAAAGTCCATCATCAATATTTTATCCCTGTAACATCAATTAATAATCATCTTTAACAAATATTCATCTTTGCACTACAGGCCAAAGATATTCATTTGTATCATCAGTCGGTCATGTTCATCTCAACACCTGTTCATCTTTGCACTACAGGCCAAAGATATTCATCAAGTAATTATACATCTTTGCACTACAGGCCAAAGATATTCATTAATATCATCATTTAGGACTGAGGATGATGAAAAATATCTTAAAGAGAACGAATCCAATGAGACAGAAGGACAAATAGTAGGGATTCGTATAACAGTTTATCCAAGATCAATAATACTTCATAATAATCAATTGTGAAGCAGAATTCAAAAATAAAGATCAAAACATGGATACAATCAAAGATAGTAACCATAATAGACATCTTGGACAAAAAGGAAAATTTTTATTTTTCGGTGAATAGTGCCGTATTCGTGAATAGTGCCGTATACGTGAATAGTGCCGTATACGTGAATAGTAACCCCGACACAAAAAGTTCCAAATTTGATAAAAACTCATATCAATATTTCAGCATAATGATATTGAAGAAAATAATATCATTAAGAAGAAAATAATATCCCTTACCTCAAAATATCAGTACTTCTGGTCGGAATACCGGTATAAGGCTGAAAGAAACTTGCTCTGATGAATAGAAACTCTCAAAGTATCTAAATACTCACAAAATACACTCAATAATCTAGAGAGAGAAAGAGAGAAAACTTGTTTCTGGTGTGATTTTCAATTCTAACTTAGCCCTCTATTTATAGGAAAATTTTGGTAGGTTTGACCTGCAACCTGATGGCTTTACCTGCTACTATTCCCACCTACCACATTTGAAATATAATTCAGCACATTTCTTCACCAACCACAAGTGGGGCCCACCAATTCTAGAATTTTCCACCAAAATGATAAACTCCGAAAATTCAACAATTTCTGAACCAGTCATCTTGTAAAATTCATAATAAATCATACGTTCATTTTTAACGGTTCAAAATTTGTGGACATATACTCAACTTATATATGTATAACATATCCAAAAATTACCACGATCCAACGGTCGGATTAAAAATTATAACACCCGCAATATTTCTCAAAAACCCTGATTTGATTTTTTAATACCTCCATTCCGAAAAATACTGATAAAAACACCTCAACATTAACTCCTTCATTTTTAACCACAAAAATATATCCCTCATTTATATCCACATAAAATAAATATTTCCTTATCATATGAATCAATAATTAATTATTCACAAATAATATTACAGAATCACATTTATGACAACCAGGCCGTTCCCAGGAAAGAGGGGCTTTCCAATAAGGATTTCTCCTTACTGGCGCGCAATTAGATGACCAAACCTCTCCTTAGACAGAACTTTCTAGACATTGCCAATAATGTTATCTAATAATATTATTCAAATAATATGAATTATTGATCTGATAAATGAAAATACTGTGCAGCAACAATTATTGAAACAACAATAATATAAAATATCAACGCAGCAATTATTGAATCAATAAAATAAAATATTGAATAATAACTACTGTAACAATTATTGAGTAGTGCCTTCTTACGTAAGAATCAATAATTGGTGCAATACCGTGTGCTACTGTATTTTTAACCACCGGGTATTCCAACAGTATTAACGGTAACAACTACGCCGTTATTTATAAACAACTTATACTTGTCGTTTTTTTCATCCAATCGCTTTCCGTTATGGGGCCCACACAAGGCTGCGTCGTCGTACGAATATTCCCCGACAGCAAGAATATTCCACGACCAACCGAATATTCACCGACCAAAAATAAATATTTTATAACCACTTGCTTATTTTGCAAAATTTGCACATTTCACCCATAACCAAAGCATTATATCAAATTAACCCCTTATTATTCACAATAATATTTAGAGAAAATTTGATTTTATTCATTAATAAGTTGGGGTCTTACATTATCCATGCACTACGGCTAAAGATAATCATGTTTTCATCAACGGTCCTGATCATGCCATAAAATAATTCATCTTTGCACTACGGCCAAAGAGAATCCACAGCCATAATCATACCAAAAACTGTCCATCAATGCACTACGGGCCAATGAGGATTTTTTTTTCTTTCACATCATTTGTAACATTACGATTATGATTATACCGAATAATCCCTAGTCATAATCATACCAAGTCCATCTATGCACTATAGGCTACAGATTACTTTCAACATAATATAAATATGAGGATGATGACAATGATATAAGAATTCAATAAAAATAAGTTCAAGAATTAATTTATCCAGAAACTAATAACGTCCACATTGTCAACATGATACTTCTTTGTAGAGTAAAAATTCAAGAATGCTCAGAAGAATATTTCCATGAAAAGATACTGGATGAAGCGCAAATATCAAGGATATTCCACTAATTTCATGGAGTATAGAAGTCAAAGTTTTTAACCAACTGAGTATAATAAAGAATGGAATAACAAAAAAAAATCACCATGCATGCGATAGACCGCACAGGCAGACTATTGCAATTGAATAATAAATAATGGAACCAGGTCCGGCGTAAAACGTACAGACAGGATATTCCAACAGAATAATAAAGAATGGAACCAGGTCCGGCGTAAAACGCACAGACAGGATATTCCGACAGAATAATAAAGAACGGAATAATAAATAATGGAACCAAGTCAGGCGTAATACGCACCGACAGGATATTCTGACAGAATAATAAATAATGGAACCAGGTCCGGCGTAAAACGCACAGACAGGATATTCCGACAGAATAATAAATAATGGAACCAGGTCCGGCTTAAAATGCACAAACATGATATTCCAATAGAATAATAAAGAAAGGAATAATAGAAGAATTTCACCAAGTATAGGGTAGCCCGCGTATACAGGTTATTCCAACAGAATAATAAAGAATAGAATAACAGTAGTTCTCTTCATGAATAAGAAAGAAAGAATACCCTTTACGAGTACAACAAATAATATCCCTTACCGTAAAAGAAACTTGATATCGGAGTAGTGAAGTAGCAAAATATTTTTCTTCTTTCTCTCTATAGTTTCTCTATCTAGAGTTTTAGTGAATTCGTAAGAAAATAATAAAGGAATGAGCTTCTATTTATAGAAAAATGGACTGCATAGTAACTAACTCATGAACGGTCTAGATTGATTTACTTTAATCTGACGGTCCATATTTAAAACAAAATCTTTTTAAATAAAAAACAAAAACGAATAACTTTATAAAAGATTTTACTATGCAAATACTATACAGACACTATGCAAACACTATGCATAATAAAATATAATTATTTCTAATTATTATCTAATAAAACAGATAACTTTATAAAAGTATTCTGTTTTTATATAAAAAGATTTTACTATTAACCTAATAAAACGAATAACTTTATAAAAGTATTCTGTTTTATATAAAAAGCTTTTCTGTTTTATTACATTAATAATACCAATAAAACAAAACTGAGTGACTTACCACGTAGCATCAATAATCAATACCGTGTGCTACTATGCAACCATGCGTATTACTGTACTTTTACTACCGAGTAGTTCAACAGTATTAATGGTAAAACTTCCGCCGTTATTTTCATAAAGTATTTTTGTCATTTTCTCAATCCGATAATAATTCTGTTGTGGGGTCCACCAATGATTGTGTCGTCGTACGAATATTTCCTGTTAAAATGAATATTCCCCGACCATCGAATATTATTTCAGACTTGCGTACTTTGCAAAATTTATAAATATTACCCACAACTATAATATTATATCAATTTCACTACATAATATTCAAAAATGATATTTATAGAAAATTCATCTTTATTTATAAAAGTTGGGGTCTTACATCTTACATTAGATCTGGTGTTTTTATGTTGTAATATGTTGTATGAGGTGTTAATCAATTATTTGGGTTGCTAGATGTTTGATCCATAACATCTAGAGGCTCGGATTTGATGATTTTCTAAATCTGGAAATTTTTGAAAATGAGGGTCTGACAATGAATGTCAAGTCCCATAGATCCCAGTCTATTATGAGTTTTAGTGTTTTAAAGGTTTGGAGTTGTAGCTGGTAATGTTGTTAGTATTCTGAAAGTGGAAGCAAGATCATTGAATGTGTGTATCAAAAGTTATTCACGGTCAAAGTGCGTTAACCGAACACGAATTTAGTTTTCTAGGTAACCCAGAAAACTAAAGAACGTGTTCTGTCAGTAACTTTAACCGGCTTTGATCTCATTTCTATGTAGCTGTTAGGATGAATAATGGTATCTAGATTATAGTATAACATGAGGACTACAAGTCCAACACACTCTCGGACCTTAGAAATCAATGGATCGGATGTAGTAATCGGTCAAAAGGCGTTGACTAGGAGTGATCATTCGGTTATAACCGAACCGAATAGGCTATTCGGTTATAACCAAAAATTGAATTATCCACAATTCTACTATCCGAAATACTAACCGAAATTTGAAACTAACCGAATTACCGAAAACCGAATTACCGAATTGTATATTCGAATATTCAGGTAATAACCGAACCTCTAGACAAAATTGAAGACCAATTTGAAATCACCAACAATCTTATCTTGAGAGGTTGGCTCAATGCCATGAGCTTCACTAAAGCCATGAGCTTCACACTGAGTTTAAGTTGATCACTCAGATTCTGCAAGAAGCCCACACAAATAATAGTGGAAAAGGCAGAGGCCATACAAAAAACAGATTGATCAAACCTATTATCTAATCAAATCAAGAATCAAAAAAGTAATATAAACAGATCTGATTGGATAAAAACCGAACCAAAATGCAGCCACATACTACAACAAATCAAACCAAAAGAGAAAACACCAGAACATTCGAAATAAAGAAATAGAAGTGAAGCCCAAATCAAAATGAACTAGAATGAAAAGGAATCAGATGAAACGCATCTAACCCACCACCGTGAGACACGTCCAAATCAGAGCATAAAAGATAAGCAAAGAAAACCATAACACCCAGATCGAAAAATGCACAAAAAATTAGCTCAACTGCGCAGACAAGATCACCGGAACCCATTTGCCGGTAAGATCATAGAAACAATTAGATCTAAAAACCCCTAACCATAAGAACCTCGCATCAGATCATAAACCCCAAAGTCCAAAACTAAGATCAGAGCCTCCACTGATCAGAGCCACCGCCGATGACATCAACTACGCTGCCAGTCACCTCAGTCGCTCCTACGTCCTCGACGGCCGACTCCAAGGCCATGGCGGCGACACCCGCTGACGTCAAGGAATACCCCAACTCGGCAACTCATACGCCTTCAGCTGAGAGTTCGAGTAATTGAGTCTAAGAGGATGGAAAACAGAATCTGAGCGTGAGAGACTGAGACTCAGAGAGTCGGAGTCTTCGTCATCAAGAATCGAGATTCAAGAATTTAGTAAAGTAACAAATATTGAATGGGATGACCGGCTGAGTACTACTACTGCTGACAATTTAGTAAAGTAATAAATTAGAAATTTATTAAAGTGTTGTTCGGTTATTCGGTTTAACCGAATAACCCAAAAGTAATACCCGTATACACTAACCAAAAACCGTAATAAAATTCGGGTATAACCGAACTATTGAAAATAATCGAATTATCAGAAAATTTCGGTTAAATTATTTCGGTTCGGTTAGATAATTCGGTTATACCCATTTTTTGCTCAGTCCTAGCATTGACTGTGACGCCCCCAAAATAGGTATACATCACCCATTCTGAGTCGCCAAATACATGGTACAGAAATAAATACAACTTCATTAAAATAATTATCGTGCAAAATACGATAACACAAATACTATGAGTTTAAATACAAATATTGTCTTCTAGACAATATCCACACTCAAATAAGTCCTCATTACAATTATTGAAACACTATTTTACAAAATAGTAAGGACTGCTAACACAACTGACTGTAAACATCACTCCACACCCCGACTAGTTCCCGCTATATTCTCGCCTCCTGAGAAAAATGGAACAAAAAGGAAAAGAGTGTGCTCAACTAGCCCAGTAAAGAATATTATGACTAAGATAATAAACAACAACTTATCATTAGTCTTAAATAGGGAAAAATCTTATAAAATATAATAGACAATAAGTTTTAGATCAACAACTACCGCGGAAATAACAAACCATTAGAAGAGTCAAGTGGAGAATGAATTCTACTATCTTCTAAGATTTAAAAGTCCATCAACGATATTTTATCCCTATAATATCAATCAATAACCATCTTTAATCAAATATTCATCTTTGCACTACAGGCCAAAGATATTCATTTGTAACACTAGTCGGTCATGTTCATCTCAACACCTGTTCATCTTTGCACTACGGGCCAAAGATATTCATCAGTTAATCATTCATCTTTGCACTACAGGCCAAAGATATTCAGTAATATCATCATTTAGGACTGAAGATGATGAAAAATTATCTTAAAAAAACGAATCCAATGATACAGAAGGATAAATATTAGGGATTCGTATTACAGTTTATCCAAGTGCAATAATACTCCATAATAACCAATTGTGAAGGAGAATTCAAAAATAAAGATCAAAATATGGATACAATCAAAGATAATAACCATAATAGACATCTTGACAAAATGAAAATTTTTTGTTTTTCGGAGAATAGTGTCGTATTCTGATTAGTGCCGTATACGTGAATAGTAATCCGACACAAAAAGTTCCAAATTTGATAAAAAGTTCATATCAATATTTCAGCATAATGATATTGAAGAAAATAATATCATTTAAGAAAAAAATAATATCCCTTACCTCAAACGAACAGTACTTCTGATCAGAATATCGTATATGAGGCTGAATAAAACTTGTGCTGAATAGCAACTCTCAAAGTATCAAAATACTCACAAAATACGCTCGAGAATATAGAGAGAGAAAGAGAGAAAACTTATGAATTCTGGTGTGATTTTCAATTCTAACTTAGCCCTCTATTTATAGGAAAATGTTAGCACGCCGAAGCAGACTTGACCTGCAACCTGATAACTTTACCTGCTACTATTCCACCCACCACATTTGAATAAAAATTTCAGCACATTTCTCACCAACAAAAGGGGGCCCACCAATTCTAGAATTTTCCACCAAAATGATAAATTCCGAAACTTCAACAATTTCTGAACCAGTCATCTCTTAAAATTCATAACAAATCATACGTTCATTTTTAACGGTTCAAAATTTGTGGACATATACTCAACTTATATATGTATAACATATCAAAAAATCACAATGATCCAACGGTCGGATTTAAAAAATTATAACTCACTCAAAAACACTGGTTTGATTTTTAATACCTCCATTCCGACAAAAATACTGATAAAATAACTCAGCATTAATTCCTTCATTTATAACCACAAAAATATATCCCTCATTTATATCCACAAAAAAAAAATATTTTCTTATCATATAAATCAATAATTAATTATTCACAAATAATATCACAGAATCACAATTATGACAACTAGGCCGTTCCAAGGAAAGAGGGGGCTTTCCAATAAGGATTTCTCCTTACTGGCGCGGAATTAGATGACCAAATCTCTCCTTAGACAGAACTTTCTAGACATTGCCAATAATGCTATCTATTAATATTATTCAAATAATATGAATTATTGATCTGATAAAGGAAAATACTGTGCAGTGACAATTATTGAAACAATAATAATATAAAATATCAACGTAGCAATTATTGAATCAATAAAATAAAATATTGAACAGTAATTACTGTAACAATTATTGAGTAGTGTCTTCTTACGTAAGAATCAATAATTGGTGCAGTCCCGTGTGCTACTGTGTTTTAACCACCGGGTATTCCAACAGTATTAACGGTAACAACAACGTCGTTATTTATAAACAACCTATACTTGTCGTTTTTTTCATCCAATTGCTTTCCGTTATGGGGCCCATATAAGGCTGCGCCGTCGTACGAATATTCTCCGACAACAAGAATATTCCACGACCAAACGAATATTCACCGACAAAAATGAATATTTTATAACCACTTGCTTATTTTGCAAAATTTGCACATTTCACCCATAACTACAGCATTATATCAAATTAACACCTTATTATTCAAAATAATAATTAGAGGAAATTCGATTTTATTAATAATAAGATGGGGTCTTACAACCTCCCCTCCTTATGAAATTTCGTCCTCGAAATTGACGTACGTACATGGTGTTTCGAAAAGGTGAGGGTACCTCGCTTTCATTTTCGATTCTAACTCCCAGGTCATTTCTTCAATAGCTTGGTTTCTCCACAAAACCTTAACTTGTGGTATAACCTTCGTGCGTAGAGCATGCTCTTTTCTATACAAGATCCTTAACAGGTACCTCCTCGTAAGTTAAATCTTCAGCTATCTCGTCTGGTTCTAACTCAATAATGTGGTTCGGGTCTTTAACATATTTACGAAGCATAGATATGTGAAAAATATTATGAACACGAGACATACTTGGAGGTAATACGAGTCTATAGGCCACATTTCCTATTCGGTCAAGAATCTCAACTGGACCAACAAATCGTGGATTTAGCTTTCCTCTCTTCCCAAATCTTGTAACTTCCTTCCATGGTGCAACACGTAACAATACATGATCCCCAATATTAAATTTTACGTCCTTTCGATGAAGATCCGCATAACTCTTTTGTCGATCCTGTGCCGTTTGTATACGTTGTCTAATCGTTTGAATCTTTTTTATAGTTATGTGTACCAACTCTGGTCCCAACAATATTGCTTAACCCACCTCGTCCCAGCATACTAGAGAATGACACTTTCGTCTTTACAAGGCTTCAAATGGAGCCATACCTATACTTGCCTGATAACTGTTGTTGTAGGAGAATTCCACCAGTAGCAAGTACTTATCCCAACTTCCTTTGAAATCTAGAACACAGAGTCTTAATAGATCTTCCAGAGTTTGAATAGTCCTCTCTGATTGTCTGTCCGTTTGAGGATGGTATGCTGAACTGAATCGTAAATTCGTGCCCATAGCTTTCTTCAAGCTAACCCAAAATCGTGAAGTAAATCTTGGGTCACGATCCGAAACTATGGATACTTGCATGCCATGCAATCTCATAATCTCATTCACGTACATACTAGCAAGACGTTCAAGGGAATAAATCTCACGTATAGGCAAGAAATGGGCAGACTTGGTTAATCTATCAACAATGACCCAAATCGCATCTAAGCCTTGAGAAACCTTGGGAAGACCCGTAACGAAATCCATAGTAATGTGTTCCCACTTCCATTTCAAAATTTCAAGTGGTTGCAATGGACCCTTTGGCACTTGATGCTCCGCTTTTACACGTTGACAAGTTAAACACCTCGAGATAAACTACGCGATCTCTCTTTTCATATTGCTCCACCAAAATGTATGTCAAAGATCATGATACATTTTGGTACTCCCAGGATGGATTGCAAACGGTGTGTTATGTGCCTCCATCATGATTCTATGCTTCAAGTCAAAATCGTTAGGAACACAAAGTCTGGAGTTGACTCGAAGTATTCCTTCTTCATCGATTCTTGCTTCTGGAATAGCACCTTCTTGCACTTTCTTCTTCATACGCATCAGCTCCATGTCCGTAGCTTGAGCAGCTTTAACTTTATCGATTAAAGTCGGTTCTACTCGTATATTTGATATCATCATGTGGGTACTTTGAGCCTTCATCTCTATCTCCATCCTTTGCAAATCATATAAAATGGGCATTTGCGTTAACAACATTGCACTCGTACCCGCATATGATCTTCTACTCAATGCATCAGCTACTACGCTCACTTTTCCAAGATGATATTGGATGGTATGATCGTAATCTTTCAACAGCTCGAGCCAACGTCATTGCCGCATGTTGAGTTCCTTTTGGGTGAAGAAATATTTGTGGCATTTATGATCTGTATAGATCTCCACTTTCTCCCCATAAAGGTAGTGTCTCCAGATCTTCAACGCGAAAACAACTGCTGCCAACTCCAAATCATGAGTAGGATAATTCCTCTCATATTCTTTGAGTTATCGCGAGGGATAGGCTATGACTTTCTCTTGTTACATGAGAACACATCCTAACCCTTTGCCTGAAGCATCATTGTAGATAAGAAATCCATCTGAACCAGATGGTATTGTCAGAACAGGTGCCGAAATGAGTCTCCTCTTGAGTTCTTGAAAACTCTTCTCACAATCCTCGCTCCAACCGAATTTTGTATCATTCTGAGTCAGCTGAGTTAACGGAGTAGCAATTCTAGAAAATCCTTCCACGAATCTCCGATAATATCCAGCTAAGCCCAGAAAACTACGTACTTCGGTCACCGACTTCGGTTGCTCCCAACTTTGTATTGCTTCAATCTTTGTCGGGTCAACAGATACTCCATGTTTTGACACCACGTGCTTAAGGAATGCTACCTCCTCAAGCCAGAACTCACATTTCTTTAGCTTGGTATATAGCTTATTTTCACGAAGCCTTTGCAGTACCAGCATCAAATGGTGCTCATGATCTTCACGGCTTTTAGAATAGATGAGGATGTCATCAATAAAGATAACAACGAACTGATCTAAATATTCTTTGAATACACGGCTCATCATATCCATGAAGGCAGCAGGAGTATTAGTCAATCCAAACGACATGACTAAGAATTCATAATCCCCGTACCGAGTTCTGAAAGCAGTCTTTGGAATATCCTCAGTTTTAATCTTCAGCTGATGATATCCAGAACGAAGATCGATCTTTGAAAAGAATTGTGCTCCTTGCAACTGGTTGAACAGGTCATCAATGCGAGGTAGCGGATACCTATTCTTGATGGTGACATGGTTCAATTCTCGATAGTCAATACAAAGTCGCATACTCCCGTCTTTCTTCTTTACGAATAAAACAGGAGCACCCCAAGGAGACGTACTAGGACGAATGAAACCGATGTCTAACAATTCCTGTAATTGGACTTTTAACTCCTGAAGTTCAATAGGAGCCATTCGATATGGGGTTTTAGAAATGGGCTTTGTACCGGGTTCAAGGTCAATAAAGAATTCAACTTCACGTTTTGGGGATAAACCAGGAAGTTCTTCAGGAAATACGTCAGGAAATTTACTAACAACAGAAATATTATTCAAATCTGACTTGTTTTTGTTCAAGTCCATAACATGAGCTAAGAAAGCTTGACATCCGTTTTTCAATAAACGAATGGCTTTATGGCTTGATATGACAGCGATTGATTTTAATGGTTTGGTTGCTTGAATTCGCATAACAGATTGGTTAGGAATATGAAAACTAACAACCTTACGAAAATAATTAATTTTGGCATGATGAGTAGTTAACCAATCAATTCCTAAAATCACATCAAAAGCAAGTATCTTTAAAGAGATAAGGTCAACAGGTAATGTGATTGTGCCAACTTGGATTAAGCAAGATTTATAAACTGTAGATGTAATGAAAGTTTCTCCTAACGGAGTCTCCACAGATAGTTCAAAGTCTAATTTCTCCGGAGTCAAGTTTAAACGTTGAGCACAAGCAGGAGAGATAAAAGAATGGGTAGAACCGGTATCTAGTAAAGTATAAACTTCGTAAGAATTTAAGATTAGCTTACCCATGATCACCTCATTTGGGTTTCTCGCGTTTTGGCCAGTCACGACAAACGCCCTTCCAGGAACCGCTGATTTCGACTTCTCCGGAATAACTTTTGGAGTCACCATTCCCACTGAACTTGGTTTTACTATAGAACACTCTCGAGCTATATGACCCTCCTTTCCATAGTTATAACATACCTTGGATTGTTGTGGGCAGTTTGGGTTGATATGTCCCTCTTTCCCGCATTTGTAACATACGACCGGTGGTCGTTCTCCTCCCCTAGAAACAGTTGCTGTTTGTGCTGACGTCTTCACGTTATCATTGTTGTACCTTCTCTTCTTGAAATCTCCTCTCGACTCGCTTCTTCTATTATCACGGCCACGATTACCACCAGAGTGGTTACCGCTTTTGTCTGAATGCTTTTCTCCCTACTGGTTTTCATTGCTCCGATGATTGCCACCACCGGTATATCCTTGGTTGTGGTCCCTCGGTTGAACATACTCATTATCTCGCTCTAATAATTGAGCCTTGTTTACAACATCTGAATACAAAGAAAATTTATGAGAGATAAGATATTGTCGAATCTCGGGTTTTAAACCTCTCAGAAACATCCTTGTCATTCGTTCCTCATTCTCGACCAAATGAGGTGCAAACCTGGATAACTCTGCAAACTTCTCCTCATACTGGGACACCGTCATGTTATTTTGTTCCAGTCTAATAAACTCTACCTCCTTCATATGACGAATATTTTCAGGAAAGTACTTGTCATTAAATAGTTTCTGAAACGTTTCCCTGGACATGTTGAGTGTGTCAGGCTGTGTACGCTTCACAGACTCCCACCAGTAGTCTGCCTCACCACGAAACATAAAGGTAGCGAATGGAACCTTCTGTTCCTCTGTGCATCCCAAGACATCGAATATCTTGGTAATTTGCTTGACCCACGTTTCCGCCTTGATCGGATCTGGCTTTCCCTGAAAGTCTGGTGGTCCCAACTCTTTAAACTGCTTGGCCGTGACAAACCGCGCGTTGTTATCATTTCCACCCGTATTCTGCACACGAGTCTCCCACGTCTGATTTTGCATGAACTGCAAAAAGCTCCTAAACATTTCATCATTCATCGTTTGCTCGGTAACGTTGTTTACAGGAGGAATATTGCCAGCCTGTTGCACATTCTCCTGATTGGTAACTAAAGGTGTTTCCACGGTCTCATACACTCCATTGTTAACGTTCTCAGCAGCCATTCTTAAATACTGCCATAAAACAAGGGTTAATTAAACAAATTAACATATCACATAATATCCCTATATTATGACCAACCAACAAATAAGCTTAGGTAGGACACACTAGCGAAGGATTTACTCGTCTCTCCCCTCCTAGTTCTATTCCCCGATCTCTGCCAGAGACCATATCCCTAAGCTCTGATACCAACTGTGACGCCCCCAAAATAGGTATACAACACTTATTCTGAGTCGCCAAATACATGGTACAGAAACAAATACAACTTCATTAAAATAATTGTCGTGCAAAATACGACAACACAAATACTGTGAGTTTAAATACAAATATTGTCTTCTAGACAATATCCACACTCAAATAAGTCCTCATTACAATTATTAAAACACTATTTTATAAAATAGTGAGGACTGCTAACACAACTGACTGGAAACATCACTCCACACCCCGACTAGTTCCCGCTATATTCTCGCCTCCTGAGAAAAATGGAACAAAAAGGAAAAGAGTGTGCTCAACTAGCCCAGTAAAGAATACTATGACTAAGATAATAAACAACAACTTATCATTAGTCTTCAATAGGGAAAAATCTGATAAAATATAATAGACAACAAGTTTTAGATCAACAACTACAGCGGAAATAACAAACCATTAGAAGAGTCAAGTGGAGAATGAATTCTACTATCTTCTAAGATTTAAAAGTCCATCAACGATATTTTATCCCTGTAACATCAATCAATAACCATCTTTAATCAAATATTCATCTTTGCACTACAGGCCAAAGATATTCATTTGTAACACTAGTCGGTCATGTTCATCTCAACACCTGTTCATCTTTGCACTACGGGCCAAAGATATTCATCAGTTAATCATTCATCTTTGCACTACAGGCCAAAGATATTCAGTAATATCATCATTTAGAACTGAAGATGATGAAAAATTATCTTTAAAAAACGAATCCAATGAGACAGAAGGATAAATATTAGGGATTCGTATTACAGTTTATCCAAGTGCAATAATACTCCATAATAACCAATTGTGAAGGAGAATTCAAAAATAAAGATCAAAATATGGATACAATCAAAGATAATAACCATAATAGACATCTTGGACAAAATGAAAATTTTTTGTTTTTCGGAGAATAGTGTCGTATTCTGAATAGTGCCGTATACGTGAATAGTAACCCCGACACAAAAAGTTCCAAATTTGATAAAAAGTTCATATCAATATTTCAGCATAATGATATTGAAGAAAATAATATCATTTAAGAAAAAAATAATATCCCTTACCTCAAACGAACAGTACTTCTGATCAGAATATCGTATATGAAGCTGAATAAAACTTGTGCTGAATAGCAACTCTCAAAGTATCAAAATACTCACAAAATACGCTCGAGAATATAGAGAGAGAAAGAGAGAAAACTTATGAATTCTGGTGTGATTTTCAATTCTAACTTAGCCCTCTATTTATAGGAAAATGTTAGCACGCCGAAGCAGACTTGACCTGCAACCTGATAACTTTACCTGCTACTATTCCCACCCACCACATTTGAATAAAAATTTCAGCACATTTCTCACCAACCAAAAGTGGGGCCCACCAATTCTAGAATTTTCCACCAAAATGATAAATTCCGAAACTTCAACAATTTCTGAACCAGTCATCTCTTAAAATTCATAACAAATCATACGTTCATTTTTAACGGTTCAAAATTTGTGGACATATACTCAACTTATATATGTATAACATATCAAAAAATCACAATGATCCAACGGTCGGATTAAAAATTATAACTCACTCAAAAACACTGGTTTGATTTTTAATACCTCCATTCCGACAAAAATACTGATAAAATAACTCAGCATTAATTCCTTCATTTATAACCACAAAAATATATCCCTCATTTATATCCACAAAAAAAATATATTTTCTTATCATATAAATCAATAATTAATTATTCACAAATAATATCACAGAATCACAATTATGACAACTAGGTCGTTCCAAGGAAAGAGGGGGCTTTCCAATAAGGATTTCTCCTTACTGGCGCGGAATTAGATGACCAAATCTCTCCTTAGACAGAACTTTCTAGACATTGCCAATAATGCTATCTATTAATATTATTCAAATAATATGAATTATTGATCTGATAAAGGAAAATACTGTGCAGTGACAATTATTGAAACAATAATAATATAAAATATCAACGTAGCAATTATTGAATCAATAAAATAAAATATTGAACAGTAATTACTGTAACAATTATTGAGTAGTGTCTTCTTACGTAAGAATCAATAATTGGTGCAATACCGTGTGCTACTGTATTTTAACCACCGGGTATTCCAATAGTATTAACGGTAATAACAACGCCGTTATTTATAAACAACTTATACTTGTCGTTTTCTTCATCCAATCGCTTTCCGTTATGGGACCCACACAAAGCTGCACCGTCGTACGAATATTCCCCGACAGTAAGAATATTCCACGACCAAACGAATATTCACCGACAAAAATGAATATTTTATAACCACTTGTTTATTTTACAAAATTTGCACATTTCACCCATAACTACAGCATTATATCAAATTAACACCTTATTATTCAAAATAATAATTAGAGGAAATTCGATTTTATTAATAATAAGATGGGGTATTACATTGACCATTAAGTTTCTGTTTCTGGGTAACCCAGAAGTTACCAAGATGGGTCTGACAGTTTGTTCATGAGTCCCGATCTCTCTTGTGTTATGTGATTTGTATGTGTTGTTGTATTCGTGTTATAATATGTTATATGGGCTACATATTCAAGCCTTTAGATCACCTAAATGACAAGCAGGATCAAAGTAATGGACAGTCAAAGTAGGCAGTATGAACATGAAATGCATTTTCTGAAATTTCCAGAAAATCAAGAACACGGTTCTGACAGGGTTTGATTGGCTTATATCTGGTTATTGTGATGTAGTTAGACTTATTAAGTGTAATAGATCTCTTCCTTGTCATGAGTACTACAATCTGAAACCACTAAACCACCAAAACCTTACTTGGAAATTAAGTTGGGGAAGCCCAAAAGTAGTACCTAAGGACTGTCTTGGGTTTTTGGGTAACTCAGAAAACCAAGAACAGGTCTGACAATGATTTCAAATCCTTATATATTGCATCTATGATATGAAATGACCCAAAAGTTGTTTTAGACTTGTAGTATTACATTAATACTACAATATTTTATCATTAGATTTCCCAGAAACACTTTGAGTTAAGAATTATTGATGGTCAAACATGTTACCTCGTCAACTGCTTATGAATGTTCTTGAGGACTCAAGAACACCTAAGGCGACAAATTTTATGATGCCCCCAAAATAGGTCCACACGACCCATTCTGAGTCGCCAGATATCATACTATAAAAATCAAATACAAACTTCATTTATACAACTGTTGAACTGTCGTGCAGAGCACGACAACAGATAAGCTGTGAGTTTTAATACAAATATATATAATACTCTCGTGGTGCCTTGACCACAAGACCTTACAATGTTACCTTACATAAAGGTACAGTCAATAATTGTTTTAGAAATTAAAATCTTTGGGAAGTGCTCAAGGAAACCTTCGTACATGGGAGGCCATGCGTCTAGATTATGATAGATATCATATGTCCACAGAATTATCCTTGGTTGACCCAATAGACCCCAAAGAAAAACGAGAAGATTACTATCATCTTCTTTCCAATGGTGAGTATTCTCTTGACATATAATTATCTATGTTGTCTCCAAGTGAAAATTATATTTCAAATAAACTCCAAGATCATATAGGTAGTGCTCGTAGATATATTCAGCAAGTGGATGTACACAACCCTGTCTTATGATAACACGAAGTTGTATGTCATTAAACATCTTGTATGATAGTGGCAAAACATATTTTCAAAGTTGGGTTCACGTCACCCTATTGGATTCACCAAATATAACTACTAAATGAACTTTTCTATACTGCTTAGGGAGAACCTCCACAGCTAGAGACCACCGTTCTAATCCTCTTAATACCCCGCTCGACCCAGCTACACTTTTATTACCTGAAAGGAATTGTGAAGCAAAAGGGTGAGCACAACTAGCCCAGTAAAGAATATCATGACTAAAAATAATTACATTATCAATAGCTTTCATCAATAATAACTCAGAGATTTAGAACATATGGTAGATAATAAAACTTTTCAACCATAGTTGCAGCGGAACGAGCAATCCATTAGAAGAGTCAAATAGACCATAAGGTCTATTATCTTCTCTATGTTAAAAGTCCACCAATAATATTTTATCCCTGTAACATTAATCAACAATTCCCTTCCACGATCATGTGAATAACTCATAATCACAATTGTGATTCTAAATTCCTCTTCGAACCCAGGACGAAGATAATTTTCATCACCTGTCTTCACCTGAAACATCAAAAATCATGGTTATACCAAATCACAATTCATGCTCGTAATCATTAAATCATCTTTGCACTACGGCCAAAGATATTCATTATTATCACATCCATGAATTAATTTTTCATTACTGAGACTCAGCTCAATAATTAATCCACATCATCGAATCATCCCTGCACTACAGGCCAAGGATATTCTTTAGTATCGCAACCACGAATTATCCATGCCCTACGGGCCAAAGATAATCGTGTTTTCATCAACGGTCCTGATCATGCCATAAAATAATTCATCTTTGCACCCTTGGCCGAAGAGAATCCATAGCCATAATCATACCAAAAACTGTCCATCAATGCACTACGGGCCAATGAGGACTTTTTCCACATCATTTGTAACATTACGGTCATGATTATATCGAATAATCCCTGGTCATAATCATACCAAGTCCATCTATGCACTACAGGCCACAGATGACTTTTAACATATTATAAACATGAGGATGATGACAATATTATAAGCATTCAATAAAACAAGTTCAAGAATTAATTTATCCAAGAACCAACAACGTCCAAATTGTCAACATGATCCCTCTTTGTAGAGTAAAATTTAAGAATGCTCATAATAATATTTCTATGAAAAGATACTGGATGAAGCGCAAATATCAAAGATATTCCACTAATTTCATGGAGTATAAAAGCCAAAACTTTAATCAACTGAGTATAATAAAGAATATATAAAACTGCAAATGGATTTTCGTCGCCATGCGGTAATCCACTTAGACAGATCATGTCCACAATTTGATAAGGAATGAATACAAAGGATCATTCACCATGCATGTGGTAATCCACATAGACAAGTTATTCCAACAGAATAATAAAGAATGGAATCAGGTCATGTGTAAATGCACAGACAGGATATTCCGACAGAATGATAAAGAACGGAATCAGGTCAGGCGAAATTCGGACCGACAGGATATTCCAACAAAATATTAAAGAATGGAACAACAACAGAAATCACCATGCATGCGATAGACCGCACAGACAGGTTATTCCAACAGAATAATAATTAATTGAACCAGGTCAGGCGTAATACGCACCAACAGGATATTCCGACAGAATAATAAAGAGCGGAATAATAGAAGAATTTCACCATGTGTGCGGTACTTCACATAAACAGGTTATTTCAACATAATAATAAATAATAGAATAACAGAAGTTCTCTTCATGAATACAAAAGAAATAATACCCCTTACGAGTACAGCAAATAATATCCCTTACCTTAGAAAGAAGAGTACTGAATATAGGAGTAGTGAAATATCAGAACACTTTTTTTTTCTCTCTATAGTTTCTCTCTCTAGAGTTTCAGTGAATTCTTAAGAAATAATGAAGGAATGAACTTCTATTTATAGAAGAATGGACTGCATAGTAACTAATTCATGAACGATTCAAATTGATTTACTTTTAATCGGACGGTCCATATTTAAAGCAAAATCTTTTAAATAAAATATAATATATTCTATTTATAATCTAATAAAACGAATAACTTTATAAAAGTATTATGTTTTATATAAAAAGATTTTACTATGCAAAACACTATACAGGCACTATGCAATACTATACATAATAAAATATAATATATTCTATTTATAGAATAACTTTATAAAAGTATTTTATTTTATATAAAAAGATTTTACTATGCAAAATACTATGCATAATAGAATATAATATATTCTATTTATAGAATAACTTTATAAAAGTATTCTGTTTTATATAAAAAGTTTTTCTGTTTTATTACATTAATAATATCAATAAAACAAAACTAAGTGACTTATCACTTAAGCATCAATAATCAATACCGTCTACTACTATGCAACCACGTGTATTACTGTACTTTTACTACCGAATAATTCAACAGTATTAACGGTAAAACTTCTGCCGTTAGTTTCATAAAATATTTTTGTTGTTTTCTCAATCCGAAAATAATTCTGTTGCGGGGTTCACCAATGATTGTACCGTCGTACGGATATTCCCCAACAAAAAGAATATTTTCCGACCAAACGAATATTTTATAACAACTTGCTTACTTTAGAATTTTTTTTTTTTAATATCACCCTTAACTTTAACATTTTATCAATTTAACCATTTATGAAATAAAATAATAATTATAAGAAAATTGAATACTTTCATTTTATAAAATTTGGGATCTCACAGATTCTGTTGCTAAAGGTTATAGCGACAGATTCTGTAGCTAATTTTATTAAATTTATTTTCTAAAAATTATTTAAAAATAAAAATTAATTATTAAAAATTTCAAAAATAGTTTTAAAAATTATTTTAAGTGATAAAAATTAACTTTTAATAATTTGGCATATTTTTCATAAATATTAGTATTTATTTAAATAATATTGATATTTAATTTATTTAATAAATGCATTAAATAAATTAATTAAAAATTATTTTATTATATTAAAAATTATTTTAAATGATAATAAGGTATTTAATAATATTTTAAGTTATAAAATATAACTTTTAATATTTTAAGACAAATTTCATTAATTATTTAATATTAATGATATTAGATTTATTTAATAATTATATTCAATAAATTAATTTAAAAATGATTTTAATATTATAAAAATTATTTTAAATAAAAATAAATAGTTCAAAAATATTTTAAGTTATAAATTATAACTTTTAATATTTAAAGGTAAATTTTATTAATAATTTAATATTAAATGATATTAGAGTTATTTAATAATAATATTAAATAAATAATTTAAAAATGGTTTTATTGATTTAAAAATTATTTAAAAAGGAAATAAATTAATTAAAAATATTTTAAGTTATAAGAAATGACTTTTAATATTTTGATAAATAATACATTAATACCTAAATATTAATGGTAATTATTTAAAAATAATTTTAATTATTTTAAAAATTATTTAAGGGTAATAAAAATATTTTAAAAATATTTTGAGTTATTATGAATAACTTTAATATTATGGCAATGGTTTCATTAATAATTTAATATTAATTAAATATTAATGATAATAGAACTAGTTAGTATTTAAATCATTTAAAAATGATTCCAGTGTTCGAAAAATCATGAAAAGTTATAATAATTATTATAAGGATATGAAAAATAATTCGACTGATATTTAAGTTATTTAAAATGATTATTGAACTACACGATAGAGTCTTAGACTTGATATTTACCCGATAAAATCATCGGTGTACCGAAATATTTCAGAAATTGATCCGAACTTAGATAATTGGACTAGATACGTGTTTGTTTATGATCTAATGACTGCTAAACATATGTGACAATGTAATTAGGTTATGTGCTGACTGTAAATAGCAGTACTATGTGTTACGATATATTGTTCTAATCAACCGAATGATCTTATTAATGATAGGTCGCTATATAAAAGATAAAACTAAGTTGTGTAATCAGCAGATCAGGCAAGTATCCTAACTTTGTATTTTCTTTATGCAATGGACATGAGTAAGAAAGTTTCAGAATTATACTATTATTATGCCAGATTATTAACTCTATTATTATCGATTATGCATCCAATCTTTTGTATTCATACAAGTTCTTAAATTATCCGATCATTGTTTATCAATACAGTACTATTGTACAATCTAGATATTTATTTTGTTCGTTAATTTCTAAATATGGTTATACAAGTGTCCTCACTTGGATAATCATTGTATTTAATCACATGTTGATACATACCTTTTGATTTTCGGTATGTATACCTTAATTAAAAGTCGTCTAAGCTATTTGACTCAACTAGACACAGATTTAGAAATATCGTTAAATATGATAGAACTTTATTGTATCCAATCAAATTATTTTGGTTCGGATTCCCGACTAAGTATGAACATCCCGAATATGGGAAATTTTTTATGAACCTAAGGCGGATAGGATGAACGATAATATCGTTCTTGTATGTAGTATTGATCAATACATGACACATTGGGATGATCACCCTCGCGCCCGTAAGTTATGACGGTTTGCGGATGAAGTTCTGCTAAACCTTTGCAAAAATTGAAAACAAAGTTCATAGTCTATCAATTGCTCTCCAATTATAGTCAATACGTAGTTTCAAGAATTTGATATAGAATTGATATGTTGTTATTATTGGTTCAGCTTACTTCTCAACTGTTGATTCGTTGTAGAAGTGTCGTTCAAAGAAAACATTTAATCCGTTCAGCTTATTGTTGTTATTACTTGCTGGGCAATTAAATGTTTATCCTTGCTTTAAATTTAAATGTTTTCAGTTAAGTGTGATCAACCGGAAGGTTCAGGCCAGGACAAGGGAAAAGGAAAGCAAATAGAATAAACTTATGATATATTATGTAGTAGTTTGACTTTATTATGACAATGATATCTATTAATTATCATGCAATGAATGTTTAAAGGTCGCGTACCTGGGATTAGACTCTGATATATGTAATTTAAGTTTGGTATTTATATTATTGTTATTATTATTATTATTATTTCGCTCATAGAAATGGTATCGTGAAGCACCGAGTTAGGGTTTCAAGTACCTGAATTTGGGGGCGTCACATACACATCATGCCAAAATGATTGTTTTCATAAGGTTCTTAGCTTTCATATTCCTAACCAACTTATTATGCGAATTCAAGCAACCAAACCATTAAAGTCAACCACTGTCATATCAAGCCATAAAGTCATTCGTTTATTAAAAAAAGGATGTTAAGCTTTCTTAGCCCATGTCACAGATTTAAATAAAAATACATCAGATTTGAATGATATTTATAGTATTAATAAATTTCCTAATGTATTCCCTAAAGAACTTTCTAGCCTACCCCCAGAGCGTGAAATCGAATTTTGCACTGACCTTGAACCCAGTACAAAATCTATTTTCAAAATTCCATATCGAATGGCTCCTATTGAACTTCAAGAGTTAAAAACCCAATGGCAGGAATTGTTAGACATCAGTTTTATTCATCCTAGTACATCTCCTTGGGGTGCTCCTATTTATTAGTAAAGAAGAAAGATGGAAGTATGCAACTTTACATTGACTATCGGAAGTTGAATCATGTCACCATCAAAAATAGGTACCCGTTACCTCGCATTGATGACCTGTTTGACTAGTTACAAGGTGTCAAATTCTTTTCAAAGATCGATCTTCATTTTGGATATCATTAGTTAAAGATTAAAACTGATGACATTCTAAAGACTGCTTTCAGAACTCGGTATGGACATTACAAATTCCTAGTCATGTCTTTTGGATTGACTAATGCTCCTACTGCCTTAATGAATATGATGAACCGAGTATTCAATGAATATTTGGATCATTTTGTGGCTATCTTTGTTGATGACATCCTCATATACTCCAAAAGTCGTGAAGATCATGAACACCACTTGAGGTTGATACTCCAAAAGCTTCTTAAAAATAAGCTATATGCCAAGTTGAGAAATGCGAGTTCTGGCTTGAGGAAGTAGTATTCCTTGGGCACGTGATATCGAATCATGGAATATCAGTTGATCCGGCGAAGATTGAAGTAATACAAAGTTAGGAGCAACCTAAGTCAGTAACGAAGTACGTAGCTTTTTGGGCTTAGCTAGTTATTATCAAATATTCGTGGAAGGATTTTCTCAAATCGCCACTCCATTAACTCAGCTGTCTCGAAAAGATACAAATTTGTATGGAGCGAGGAATTTGAGAAGAATTTTCAAGAACTCAAGAGGAGACTCATTTTAGAATCTATTCTGATAATACCATAAGGTTCGAAGGGATTTTTCATCTGCAGCGATGCTTCATGCAGAGGTTTAGGATGCGTTCTCATGCAACATTGGAAAATCATAGCCTATACCTCACGAAAACTCAAAGAATATGAGAGGAATTATCCTACTCATGATCTAGAGTTTGTAATAGTCATTTTCGCGCTAAAGATCTAGAGACGTTACCTGTATGGGGAGAAAGTGGAGATCTATATAGATCGTAAAAGCCTCAAATATTTCTTCTCCCAAAAGGAACTCAACATGCGGCAACGTCGTTGGCTCGAGCTGTTGAAAGGTTAAGATCATAACATTCAATACCATCTTGGATAAGCGAACGTGGTAGCTGACGCGTTGAGTAGAAGATCATATGCAGGTATGAGTGCGCTATTGTCAGTAGTACAAAATCATAAAAAGACAATACTTAAAAGATAACGTTTTTATAAAAAACATTGTGGTTTTTTTTATAACGTTTTTTAACAAAACGTTGTAGATACATATGAAAAAATGTCATGTAGTTATAAGGGCAAATTTTGATTTTAAATAGATAACGCTTTTTAGAAAAAAAACGTTATCTATGTAAAAAATACGGAGCAACAAAAAAAAAGGCGGAAGGAGAAATTTTGAAATTAAAAACGTGAAACTGAAAATTTGCCTAGATTTTAACACACATTCCCTCGAGCGAGCCAAGAGCTCTGTGAAATCTGGTCTCTTACGCTCTGTTTCTGAGTTTTGAACAGAAAAGAAAAGAATAGAAAACTTAAATTAGAACAGAAAAGAAAAGAATAGAAAACTTAAAGTTTTCTTTTGTGTTGTTTCTGAGTTTTTAATGGAAAATGATAGAAAATTTAAAATTGAGGACATGAGTTGTAATTTAAAATTTATTATATTAAAAGTTGAGGATAATATGAGAATTATAAAAATATTACTTATTCTAATTTCTTTGCCGTCCAAATCATGCCAATTTTGGACGGAAAACTTTGGCAGGAAAAGTGGCAAGTTTTCTATCCATTTCTTTTCTTTTCTGTTTATTAAAAAAGTCAGAAACATAAAACATAAGAATTAGAAAGAAAACTTAAATTTTCCGTCCATTTCTTTTTTTTTTTCTGTCCATTTTAAAGTTCTAAGACTCTCTCTTTTTTTTCTCTATTGAGTCCAGTAAAATATGGTCTTTTAATCTCTCTCCTTTTTGCAATCATGGCGGATACAATTTCCATGGAGGACATCCGAGCCACAGTTGGTAGCCTCGGAATTGACCTTTCCAGCGTCGATTGGGACTCAATTCACCTTACTCTTGGTGAAGATTTTGCCATAAAAAGGTATCTTTTTTATCTTTATTTTATTGGTTTCTGTTTCAGATCAAACCCTAGAAACTCCAAAATGATTTCTCTCCACTTATTGATGTCTTTTTTGCATACAGTTCTGAGATTGAAGCAGTCGACATACTTCATACATCATCCTGTTTGTTGAACCAAGACTATATTATGTCGATGATGCGTGCCATCAGTTTACAGCTTCGAGTTGTTAATCTCCAGAATGTCTCATTCAGGGAGGATGTATTGAGGTAATTATCAGAATTTTATTTAGGCTTCCTACACATTGACCATGTTTTAATCTAAATATTGGAATTTCTGGCTTACTATAGGTATTTTACACGTTTTTAGAAATAACATATTATAATTATTGAGACAAAGTACTTGAATTTATGAAGAAATCTAATATTAGAAAAGTAAAGGAAATAAAATATGTCCAAGATAGCACGAATCGAGAAGAATGGCTTTTCGGAATGGGAGTTTTTCTTTGCCATTATTAGTAGTAATGATAATTAACTCCTGTATCAATTTGACCATCTCTCCAGGGGTCTTTTCCAGGGTGGTTTGGAGATTCATCTTCAATCTGTGCAGCACAAAGCTTGACCCGAGATTTCTTAGATGACAGCCAAGATAAAAACCAACCCATCATCAAAGAAGTGAAATGTTGAAGTTCTCATCTGATTCTTTTTCTGTATTAAATGGAAAGGCTAACTTGCAAATTGAGGTGAGAACTTAATTTTGTTTTTGCTATTGGTACATTTTAAACAGAAACTTTGAATTGTTCAATTATTTAATAAATGGGTATTTAATCTCTATGGCAGTTTTCTTTTGGCGAATTACATGTTGTATGGGATTACTTTTGATTCAGAAGTCATTTAAAATGAAAATTATGGGGTGTTCTATTTTCTAGTGAGTTCGGGTAGCAGAATGAAGAGTCTTTATTATACAGAAAACTGACGCATGAATACGTTATCTTTTTAATTAGATCCTCACATCCTGTTCTTGAAAATAAAATATAGTATAATGCAAATGAAGAAGCTAAGACGAAACAATAAAGAACTTAGAAATGTCATAAGGAGTATGAATCGTATGCATCCCATCAATATTGATGTGCATGGTCTCTCAATGTTTCCTTCTTATCTCTTAGTGGATGGTTTTCACTTTACATAAACAAAGGAAAACTTTATTGGATGTGATCATGGTTTGAAATTATTGATGTTGTCATTTCTGAATCAGGCAAATCAGCTGCAATTCATTATGGAACTGGATCTATCTCTGGTTTCTTTAGCCAAGATAGTGTCAAAGTTGGTGATCTTGTTGTTAAGGAACAAGTAACTTTTGAGAAATTTAGCATTTGGGTTATCATTATTCTCTATTGTAGTTAGTGTTTCATGCTATGACATTTCTGGTTACTAGGATTTTATTGAGGCCACCAAAGAGCCAAGCATCACATTTTTGGCAGCGAAGTTTGATGGCATTCTTGGACTTGGATTTCAAGAGATCTCTACTGGCAATGCCGTTCCTGTTTGGTAGGTTTATCTGCCTGCTTTAATCAATTGATGGTTGTGTTATCTAAAATTGTTAGTTTCATGACCTAGCCTGTTGAATTTATCAAGTTGTATATGCGGTGCTTTCATCTTGATGCATTGATTTATCTTATTCTTGCTCTTTTCTTCTTTTATTATTATTTTTTGTTTCCATAGAATGTTAATGTTTTTATTAGCAACTGAAAATGTTTGATGATTTAGATATCTGCAACTTTGTATAGGTACTCTATGGTTAATCAAGGTCTTGTTAAGCAAGCAGTTTTTTCATTTTGGTTTAATCACAAGCAGTTTACCTTGTACCATATTACTTCTTACCATTCTTTGTAATTACTGTCTGCCATCTTGGTATCCGTCCATAGGTTGGACTAAAAAGGGAAGGGCTAGGCCTGTATACTGGGAGTTCCTCACTCTGGATGTCACAGTCCACTTTACCTACAGAGCAACCATTAATATGGTACAAGGTAATGTCATAATACTTTTATTTCATGTACAATTTTCTCAAAGGGAAGGATGGATCTTGATTATGAAATTATCATGTTGATAAAAATTAGAAACGAGTCTAAGTGTACAATGTTTCAGATTTCAAACTAACTATGAATGTAAGGGAAGTTAGTTGAACTGAAACGTATAGTTTCAAAGTTGATCCCAGAAAATGGATAATGCAAGTGAATAACTCTTTCACGTTTACATATGCCTAAGATATGCAGGTTCTGCACCCCAGTATATACATTTTTTTTTAATTTTTATTAGCATTTTGTAATACAGCTGATAAGTTTTAAAGAAACTGGCCAACTTATACTGCTCCAAAAAGTGGTTGCACTGACTCTTGCAAATACAGAGGAAGTTACAGTTCAAGCAAATGTCTCGAGAACTGTGGGAAACCAACCCAACAATTGTAAGTATTTGCTAAAATAGAAGTTATTTCTCCATGCAATATTTATTTTGATTCATTGATTTTGCAACTACCACGTCCCTCGCTCATGGTTAAAACCAAGTGGGAACATTCTAGTATGTTTGGAGAAGAACTTGATTGCTTTTGAAAGCAATGGTACCATTGCTTGGAAATTGCCTCTCGGTTACACGTGTGATGTCAGTATTTCTCCAGTTCATGGAGGTGTGAAAACGGTAAGGGGCTGGTTTCATTTTCTGTTCAAATTTAATGTTACCAATAAAAGATGACTATCTTTCTACTTGAGTAACAACACTCCTTCAACTGCTATGGGTCTACTATCTAATGTTTACAGAGTAGTGTAATATAGTGGTGCAGACATGATATGGTTGTGCATCATATATAATGATACTAATTTTATTTGTGCACATGTGGCTTACATTTTCTACAGAGGAGTGCATGGAATTAGTTTCATGCAAAATTTGTATATTTAACATTTATCTTAATATTTTGGCTATATGTTCTTTTGTTTTAACCATTTAACCATTAAAATGTTTTCTAAAATGTTATTTGACTTTTGACAGGAAAACAGATTTCTTGTCATGGGTGATCCGCGACTTACTAAATCTGTGAGAAGTAACAAAAGGAAAAGACAACAACGTTGTTATTGCAAGTAACATTATGTAATAATTTTAAAAATTATCATTTTATATTTATTTGTTAGTAGCTCCTTCCTTCAGTGGTACAGGGATCACATCCTTCAGTGCACATAGTCTATTTGCTTCTTCAGTGGAGTCATCGTCCTTCAGTACATAGTCTACTTGCTTCGTCAGTGTAATTTATATTAAAAAGTGAATTTGAAATGTATATATGGATAGTTTGGTATATATTTTATGGATGTAGTAATTTGAAACTGTAAATGAATGGTAATATTGGGATGTATTTTGAATGGTTGATACATTTTGGCTTTAAATTTAAATGAGAATTTAGACCTTTTAGTTATATATCATGGCCTTAGCAAATTGTAGGTGCAATGGTAATATAGGTGAATTATAATTTTTTTTTCTTTTTTTTTCAAGTCAATCTGTAACATTTTAAAAACGTTATATAATGTGTTTAAACGTTGTCTGATATATTAAATTATAACATTTTAAGCTAGAAAACGTTGTAGAATTATACCTTCTACAACATTTTCAAGTATCTATTAATATTTGGAAAATAAATCTACAATGTTTTTTTCTTAAAAAACGTTGTATAAGGTGTCTAACTACAACGTTTTAAAAAACGTTGTGTAAGGGTGTCAAATAGATAACACCCTTAACCACAACATTTTTCTAATTGAAACCACAACGTTTTTTACGCGTTATCTATTTACTATTTTGTAGTAGTGTGTCAACACAAAGGCTCATTTTGTATGACTTGCAAAGGATGGAGATAGAGTTAAAGACTTTAAGGACCCACATGATGATGTCAAATATACGAGTAGAACTGACTTTAATCGATAAAGTTAAAGCTGCTCAAGCTACAGATCCAGAGCTGATGCGTATGAAGAAGATGATGCAAGAATGTGCTATTCCAGAAGCAAGAATCGATGAAGAAGGAATACTTCGATTCAACTCTAGACTTTATGTTCCTAACGACTCTAATTTGAAATATAAAATCATGATTGGGGCGCACAACACACCGTTTGCAATTCATTTTGGGAGTACAAAAATGTATCATGATGTTCGACATACATTTTGGCGGAGCAATATGAAGAGAGAGATCGCAGAGTTTATCTCAAAGTGTTTAACTTGTCAACATGTCAAGGCAAAACATCAAGTACCAAAAGGTCCATTGCAACCACTTGAAATTCCAGAATGGAAGTGGGAGAACATTAACATGGATTTCGTTACTGGTCTTCCCAAGGTTTCTCAAGGCATAGATGCAATTTGGGTTATTGTCGATAGATTAATCAAGTCTGCTCATTTCTTACCTATACGAGAAACTTATTCACTGGAACGTCTTTCTCGTATATACATAAATGAGATAGTAAGACTGTATGGTATGCCAGTATCCATAGTTTCTGATTGAGACCCAAGATTCACTTCACGATTTTGGGTCAGTTTGCAGAAAACTATGGGCACAGATTTACGATTCAGTTCTGTATATCATTCTTAGATGGACGGGCAATTAGAGAGGACTATTCAAACTCTTAAAGATCTATTAAGACTCTGTGTCCTAGACTTCAAAAGAAGTTAGGATAAGTACTTACCATTAGTGAAATTCTCCTATAACAACAGTTATCAAAAAAGTATAAGCATGTCTCCATTCGAGGCATTGTATGGACGAAAGTGTCGTTCTCCAGTACGCTGGGATGAGGTGAGTGAAGCAACGTTGTTGAGACCAGAATTGGTACGTATGACTATGAAAAAGATTTAAATGATCCGGTAACGTATACAAACCTCACAAGATCGACAAAAGAGTTATGCTGATCTTCATCGAAGGGACGTGGAATTCAATGTTGGAGATCATGTGTTGTTACGTGTTGCTCTATGGAAAGGAGTTACGAGATTTAAAAAGAGATGAAACCTCAATCCTCGATTCATCGGTCCATTTGAAATCTCCGACCGAGTAGGAACTGTGGCCTATAGATACGCCTTACTGCCAAGTATGTCTCGTGTTCATAACGTTTTTAATATATCTATGTTACGTAAATATATGGAAGACCCAAAGTACATTATTGAATTAGAACCAGACGAGATAGCAGAAGATTTAACGTATGAAGAGGTACCTGTTAAAATCTTGGATAAGAAGGAACATATTCTACGCTCAAAGGTTATACCTCAAGTCAAAGTTTTATGGAGAAATCATGATATTAAGGAAATGACCGGGGAGTTAAAATTTGAAATAAAAACAAGGTATCCTCACCTCTTCGACATACCAGATATGTACACCAATTTTGAGGACGAAATTTTATAAGGAGGGGAGGTTGTAAGACCACAACTTCTTATGAATAAAGATTTAATTTTCTCTAAATGTTATTTTGAATAATAAGGTGTTGATTTGATATAATGCTATAATTATGGGTAATATGCACAAATTTTGCAAGTAAGCAAGTTGTCCTAAAATATTCGTTTGGTCAGAAAATATTTTTTTGTTGGGAAATATCCGTACAACGGCACAATCATTGGTAGACCCCACACAACGAAATTATTGTCGGATATAGAAAGCGACAAAAAATAACATTTTTATAAAATATAACGATAAAACTTTTACCATTAACTGTTAAAATGTCCGGTGATAAAAGTACAGTAATACGCGTGGTTGCATAGTAGCACACGGTATTGTACAGTATCTCTAATTATTGATGCTTACTTAAGAAGTCACAGTTTTATTCAATTATTGCCACAGTAGTTGCTGCATAGTATCTCATATTATTGATTCAATTATTGTTACAGTATCATCTGCAGAATAGTTTATATTATTAAATCTATAATTAAGACGACACAACTATTCATATTATTATTATTATTGACAATGTCTAGAAAATTCTGTCGAGGAAAGTGGTTAGATTATTTAATTAATTACGCGCCAATAAGGAGAAGTCCTTATCGGAAAGCCCCCTCTTTCTTGGGAATGATTTGGATGTTAATATTGTGAGTTATAATATTAATGATGAATAATTGTTGTAAGATTAAAAATGTGTTTATTAAAGATAATCGATTTGTGATAAATATTTATTCAATTTTTGATATAAATAAAGAGGTTTCTCATGAAGTATTTGTTATAAGTTTGACTTATTACATGGACCCCTACTTACTTATTTTTCAAAATCGCCGGTAGAAAGTTATCTCAGTTTTATTTTATTATTATTATAATAGTAATAAAATAGAAAACTTTTACTATAAAACAGAATACTTTTTATATTATATATAAAGTTATTCGTTTTATTAGATTATAAATAGAATATATTATATTTTATAAAAAGTTTTCATTTTATTAGAATAATTTATTGCACAGTAATGAATAGTAAAAATCAAAAAATCACGCGAATTCCGTTCGTGAAAAACTTATTGTTTTCCCGTGATATTTTTTCTTAAATAGTGTTATGTCATTCTGCTATAAATAGGATGCTTAGTTTAGAAATGAAAATCAAACTAGAATCAGAGAATTCTTCTTCTATAATATTGTACGTATTTCTTTTGAGCATAAGGATACTTTGAGTGTACCAAATAGTGCAAGTTTTCTTCAAGAATATCTCCGCTATACCAGTTGGAATTACTCTCCTACTAAGGTAAGAGATATTATTTTCGTTCAATATTCGTAAGAAATATTATTTTCTTCCATACTCTATAGTATGTAAGTAATATTTTTTCGTTTCATATTCCTAAATCTACATTTATTTTGATAAGTATTACTTTTATACTCCCTGAAATTAGTAGAAAATTCTTGATCTCACTTGATTGATTTCTTATATCATTGTCATCATCCTCATGCTTATATTGTGATGAAAGTCATCTTTGGCCCATAGTGCATAAATGAACTGTTGATTGGTATGATTATGACTAAGTATTATGTATTGGTATAATCATGACCTGTAATGTTACAAACAAATGATGTGGTGTGAAAGTCCTCTTTGGCTCGTAGTGCATAGATGGACAGTTGTTTGGCATGATTATGACCACTGGTGATACTAACGAATATCCTTGACCCGTAGTGCATGGATAATTCGATGATGTGTATTATTTATTGATTTGTGTTATATAGATAAAATATTGATGATGAACTTTTAAATCATAGAAGATAGTAGATATCATGCTCTACTTGACTCTTGTAATGGATTGCTTGTTCTGTTGCAGTTGTTGATCTAAACTTGTTGTCTATTGTATTCTATCAGCTTTTACACTGTTGAGGATTAAAGATAATTTATTCTATATTATCTTAGTCATAATATTCTTTATTGGGCTATTTGAGCTCACCCTTTTCTTTCATTGTCCTCTTCAGGAAATGAGAATATAGTTGGGACTAGTCGGAGAATAGAGTGATGGTCATGAGGACTTCATTTGAGTTTGGATATTGTCTATGAGATAATATTCGTATTAAAACTCACAGTTCACGTTTTATCGTATTTTACACGACAATTAATAATTGTATAATTGAAGTTTGTATTTATATTCTGTACCATGTATTTGGCGACTCAGAATGAATTGTATGGACCTATTTTGGGGGGCGTCACATCAGACATTAATTATTTTTTATGTAGGTTTTAGCCTTCTAGTGGCAATCAACTTCCTTCAAAGAGATCTTCTAGATAGATTTTTCTTTCCTTCAGTGGATTTGAGTTGTACACCAAGATTGTTCCACCTCATTTCTTCTCCTTGTAGGATTCTTCTCTTTCTTTCCTTCCATGAATAGGAGCATTAAATATTGTTTGATCACCAATAGATTGACTTTATTGTAATAAAATATTAAATCCTATAAAATAAAATAAAAAAAATATTAATTAAATAAACTAATATAATTAAAAAGGAAAAGCATTTAATTGCACCTTTAATAAAAATATAAGAATAATGAGTATATTTAGGCAAAAAATAAATACAAAAGATTAAGTATTAAGGAATAAAAATATAAAATATTTTATTCTCATCTGATGATTATGGACTTAATTCTAATTTGATTCACTAGAGCCACCATAAACCAAAGGTCAATCCTAGGGTGCAAAAATAAAATTTGAATATAACTATTACATTTAACACGGGCTTCATTACAAATGGGCCTTCAATGCTCTTACTTTTTATATCCATTTTTTTGAACAATTCTATAAAATCGTATTGCATAACTATTTTTCTTAAACAGAAATCTTGATCAGCAATCAAGGGGAATTACATATGAGGGAAATAGAATTTACATCAAAAAATTAAAAAGGCGAGATACGCAGACATTTATAAAAATCACAATCATTCAAGCATCCATTAAAATTAAATCCAATCGCATTCGTCAATGGTCCATAATCATCCCCTTTATTATCATGCATATCATCATATGTATCAATAAAATATTCATCTCATTAAAATAAACATTCAATATATACATAATCCCAAGGTCTTCTTAACCTTAACTTAAACATACCCTTAATATTACAAAAGGTTTACATAAACATTTACATCAGATAATATAATAATTAAACATTCTTAACAAATTATTCTCAGAATTTGTCCTTGCCTTAGCTGAAATAAACATCATGATATAGCAAGGGTAAGCACCTAATTTGCTTAGCAAGTTTAAATTCAAGGGAGATATATCATGATTAGAAAGGAATTTAGCTTTCAATGTTCAACAAAATATTTCAATTGTGAAAGAACATGAATCAAGAATCAATAATTTTAATATTTGAATAATTGAATATTAGTGCTGAGTGGCCTAGAATCACCATGAACATATACTAAGGATGTCAGTATTTAAACGGGTCCTTTCAGTGAATTTTGGTAATCAAGGGGATTAACCTTTCATACTCGATGAATTATGCATAAACACTTAATAATCGAGCAAGAATTGTTTTCCAATATAATGCTTTAGTAAAATTGTTCTTTTTCTCAATCATGATTCCTTACCAAATCGATTGGTTAGGAACAACTTTTAAAACATATTTGATTTAACAAATTTAAACATATTCGATCTTGCTAATACAACTAGCATAGATCTAGCTCATAAACAGTTCATAAATAAAAGAAATTTAATTAATTCATAGTTTAATAATTATAGAACATGAATTCAATTGCACAAAGTGCGAATATCAATAATCATTAAGGATATGGAATAATCAATAATAATTATCCACTAACATGCTATAGACACTCGAATTTTTTTGCATTCCTGTTACTAACCTTGCAGGAGGACAAAGTCGTCTTCCAGAGATAACCCTGGAAGTCAATGCAGAACCGTCTCGGAGACAACCCCAGGATACTCAGTTTGACATCTCGAAGATAACCCCGAGATATTCAGTCTAGTCCAGGAGATAACCCCGAGAGATTCAGTTTCAACCTCGGAGACAACCCCGAGGAATGTTATTCCAGTGACAACCCCGGAATCCTCAGTTCTATCTTGGAGACAACCCCGAGATCTTCATTTCCAGTCCTGGAGACAATCCCGGGAGATTCAGTTTCAACCTTGGAGACAAACCCTGAGGCATGCAGTTGCAGTTCTGGAGATAACCTCGGAAATGCTTATTTTAAACCCCTGCGATCAGCTTCAACACTCGGTGATAGCCCCAAGGCACTCAGTTCTGAACCCGGAGATAACCCCAGGAGGATATGCACACCTCAGAGACAACCTTGAGGACATTCAGCACTTGCAGCAACCTAATCTCAGAGATAACCCTGAGTAACGATTGCTAAATCAGCCCAAACCGGAGATAACCCTAGTAAGGGGCAAAATTATCATTTTGCCACCTTGATCCCACATGGCGCCATCTCAACAAATATTTTAACATACATTACACACAGGAATTTCCTACAAGAACCAAATAGCTCCAATCCCAAGTGACTACTACACAGGATAGCACACCAGATAGAATTTGAAGACTTGAAGACTCAGGGCATGGTCCCATCTTCCTGACTTCGTACAACCTCTACTCCCATGTCATTGTGTAGCTCTCGACAACAACATGCTAAAAAAGGTCTTATACACCTCGATCAGATGCCCAAATTGAAATTTTGAAAGTTTGAGCGGATATCATATTGCACGCATGCACGTACTTCGAGATGGCGGGACCCTCGGAGCCGGGGGCACCCCGGGTAGCCGTATGTACACCTGCGGCTCCCCACCTCTATAAATAGAGGGCTTGGGGTGGCCATTTTGCATAAGAAAACGACGAGGAAGCCATGCCCAATTTGCTCTGTACACACTATAAATTGAGTGTTTTCTCATTTCAAACACTTGTGAGCTTATATTTGGCTACTTTTTACCGATGGGAACCAAGTGTTCATCCATTTAAAATTATTGAAGTCTTCTTTGACTGTCCATTGTAAGCCTTCTTGCTTTATTTAAAGCCTTTTCTTCACTTCTTGCACACACTATTATTCACGTTAAGAGTCGCGTGTGTGTGTATGCCCGGACCGTCGGTCCGTGGTTTATTGCTTTTATATATATATATATAAGTATTTGCATATATATATATATATATATATATATATATATATATATATATATATATTATTGTCATCAAACTCTGTTTACTTGAGCCTGGATTTCACATCCGGTGCATTTACCACTTTTATATCTATATATATATTCTCGAACGCGACATAACGAAACGAGCCTGGATCGATATATTTCCAGTACGTTTATAGCTTATATATATATATATATATATATATATATATATTTACATATCTATCAGGTCTGGAGTATACTTCGTGGCCTTTTACAGCTTTTATGTACATTTCGTCCCGCCTGGAGTTTACTTCGAAGCGGTTGATCGTTCATATATATATATATATATATTATATATATATATATATATATATATATAACTATTTACAGCTTTCATACGAATTGCTACATCATGTGAGCCTAGGAATCATGTGATCACATATTTAGTTTACTGAATCTAGATTCTATTCCAGTGATGGACATTTTCAGCTGTACTTGGCTTGTAAATTATTCACGGTATTTGAATTTTCTTAGACGTCTTTCATGCCCACAAGGAATTAGGCACTGCCTTTTATCTTATTTTCTAGAAGCTGCTTCGCATTTCGAAAATAAAAGCAATTAAGCCGAACACATAATAGAATGGAAGTATCAAAGGCCTCAATTACTATTGAGTACAAGGGTTTGAAAAACCTCTTTCACAAAAACGTCATTGCTATATCTTGTTAAAACTGAACTTTTATACAAAATTCAAACCCTTTGTATATAGGTGCAAACGAGGCATAGCACTACTTCCAGATAATTGCACATTCATCCACACACACACATTCAGATAATGGTTTTAATTGAAAAGTGGAGGTCACCGTGGTAACACGGATGTCGGGGGGTGCCTAACACCCTCCCTCCGCATAATCAAGCTCCCGGACCCTAACGAATCTCGATTTTACAGACCTGTTAAATAGTGTCACATCACTAGGTCAATGTGCAAACCTTTTCTCGATTGAGTTGGTGCAACCATTTAAAAATACCAACTGGCAACTCTTACAGTCCAATCGTCGACATATACATGTTGGACCTTTTCACAACTTATTTTTTCAAACAAATCTCACCTAACATGAGAACACCAAAAGACAAGAATAGAAAAGGGACAAATAAAAATTCCTACATCGACAGGTGGCGACTTTGCTAGGGACATCCAGTAAGAGGGTTTAAGTCGCCATTACAAACATTTCAAAACTATTATATGCTTGTATGTAGATTGTTGCATTTACATTTGAATGAATGTGTATGAATGCATTTACTTATTACACTTAGTGCTTCGCACCATATCTGCTTGTGATATTAGTGCTTCGCACATGTCATCATTTCAATACGGTGAGACATGTTGTATGTGAATGTATATTGTGTGGTTCCTCCACCAGGAGGCTATCATGTCGGTGTTTGATTACTGGACTCATAGGAAGACTAATTCCAACCAGGCTCAGGAAAGGCACCACCCAAATTCGCTCCAGTTGAAAGACCGGATTAACTTCCCGTCAAGTAAATTACGATGATTTGGGAACCTTCATGCCAAAAAACTGTGAGAGTAGCCTAAGATAGGTCAGCCTCTGATAAACCAAACACGGAGGAAAGTATCTTCATAATTTCACATATCAAAATTACTTGTAAGTTCAATTACTTGTAATTTCATTTCCATGTCAAAATCAATGTAATGGAAAATATAAGAAAAATGTGTACATGCATTCCCTTTATATCAAAACCTGACATACTATCTTGTCAACTAACATCCGTTTCGCAGGACAACGCTCCTAAACGGACACATTTCATAATATTTATACATTCACTAAGACTAAACTACATAAGTCTTTTTATAGGGATATAATTGGTCCAGTAACCCGTTCAAAATCCAAAAAGGCAACGAGCCTACAGCCAAGCATGGTTGCATCTGGCCAGTCTAGTCCTACTCCTGTCTCTCGTGAGGAGTTTGAAGGACTAAGCAACCAAATTACAGAGTTGGTTGTTCAGCTTAAAGAACTACACAAGTCCACCCAGGGTCCACGAGTGCCCATACATGCAGAATCCTCTACACATGAAGGAACTCAGGGATCAGACAAAGAAATTCCTGTACCCGAATATTAGTTGGACAAAACCAACAAAGATCATGAAAACACCCATCTCAGAGAAGATCCAGACACCAGTGATATCAGGAAGAAAGTCCTACAAATGGAAGAGACCATTCGGTCTATCAAAGAAATTGGAACACATGGAAATGTTTCATATGCAGACCTTTGTATATTCCCTGGTATACATTATCCAGAGAAATTCAAAACTCCTAACTTTGAAAAGTATGACGGGTTGGGAGATCCTTACACACATTTGAAAGTCTTTATTGGGGAACTCAGATCTTATGCCAAGGACGAAAAGCTCAGAATGCAACTGTTTCAAAAGAGTCTGACTGGTGAAGCTAGAACATGGTATACTAGATTAGACAACTCAAAGATTCATAGCTGGGAGGAGCTAGCTCATACATTCCTCAGTCAGTACAGTCTCCAAATTCAAATGGCTCCTGACCGGTACTAAATTACCAAGGTCAAGAAGCAAGTTAGTGAGTCTTTTAGAGAGTATGCTCAAAGATGGAGGCGCCTGGCTGCTCAAGTTATTCCCTCTATGACTGAGTCTGAAATGGCAATGACCTTCATAGACATTCAAGAAGCTCCCTTCTACGAGAGAGTTTTAGCTAGCATTGGCAAATCATTCTCCAAAATGGCTGAGATGGAATTGAAGTCTGAAAAGATTCAAGACCTTGCCGCTCTCAAAGCTGTAGCTGAGCACATCCAGTCTGGAAGTTATGGAAACAACCCTCGAAGGGTCCATAAGAAGAAAGAGGAGGATATTTCCTTGATACTACAAGGGCAAAAAGGCAATCAAAATCTGCCTATTTAGAGGAGAAACTACTCTCCTTTTCCAGCTCAGTCTTCAAACCTTCCATTGCCAAAAGGTGGAGAAGTCAGACACACTCAAGTGTTCACACCCTTAGGGGACTCGCTCGAGAACATTCTCAATCTTCTGACAACTTAGAAGAAAATTACCCATCTTCTTCCACCGGGCAACCCGAGTGGGAAGGGTTTCAATGCTAGCCGAAAATGTGCTTGTCATGCTGGAGCTCCAGGTCATGATACTCAGGATTGCCGGGCCTTGAAGCACAAGATCCAGGATTTAATAGACAATGGTGAGATAATGGTGACTAAACCCGACCAACCCCATGTGCAAGATAGCCCTCTTCCTCAACACAAAGAAGAGGAGGTTAACATGATTAATTAGAGTAGTGGAAAAAATTCCCATTCCATTACTGGATCTTCCCAAATCGGCAAGGATAGTGATGACAAGTGGGATTATGCACAGTTTCAGTTTTTGATGGAACGGAAAATGAAGGCTCTGCATGAGCAAGTTAATCAATTGGTAGAACTGGTGGTCCATTAGCACCAAGTCACACGTTAATTATTCAGCCAAGAGCATGCTAGCATCCTTCCTCTTGTTACAAACACTCCACCGCGTACTCCAAAAAATAAAGCGCTGGAGGATAAAATTACAAAAAGAGCAAATGCTAAAGCCCGTCGGGACTTAGCCAACAAAAGGGAATTTACATACCTAGGCCAACCGATAGAAGAGATATTTCAGATGCTTATCAATGAAGGAAGAATCACAGCTCTGCTACCTCCAATCAACCCGCGTTCAAGAGGATTTGATTTCAATGGAGTGTGCCAATACTACACCCACTCTCGCGGTCACAGCACTGAAGAATTTTGGGTACTCCGCCACCTTATTCAGAATCTAATTGACAGCGGTGTCCTGCAGTTGACAGATGATGACACTGTACTACTTGAGAGTGGGGATGCATTTCCTACAAAGTGGAAGGAAGTCGTAGCAGTCATATCTTCTGAGACAGATTCAGCTACCCCTTCATATACAATTCAACCTATTCAACTCAAAGGTATTGAGAATCCTTTGAAAGTGGCTACGACAGAGCCAATCGTTTTACCATTCAGACCACAATATCCTGTTGTCAGCCTACAAAAAGTTCCACTGTATCTTCCCTAACGGGTGATAAAGCCCGCCATCAAATCAAAGGGGAAAGTTCCCATGGAGAAGATTGAACAATTCCTCCATACTATGGGACATAATGAAGCCAAGGTGATTTTAAGCTTGAAAGAAGCTCCACAACAGGTTTCCATACTGGAGTTGGTATTCTCCTCAGAGGATCACCTGAAGGTATTACTAAGAGTTTTAGAAGAAGCTCATTTACCAAAATCAGTAGATGTCGAAAATTTCCATCACCTGGTTGATCACATTCTTAACAACAATGTGATATCTTTCACTGATGATGACATACCACCCAAAGGGTCTGGTCATTGCAAGCCGTTGAACATATCGGTTATGTCCTCCGGATACGTGGTCGCAGGAGTGTTGATAGATGGAGGGTCCTCCTTGAATATCTGCACTTATGCCGCCTTGGAGAAGATGAATATCAATCTTAACAGAGTCCGAAGAAGCCATACAATTATCAAAGCTTTCGACGGATCCCGAAGAAATGCTGTCGGGGAGATTAAACTGCCTGTGGAGATTGGTCAACATATATTCTGCGTATCCTTTCATGTGCTCAAAATAGATACATGATACAACCTGCTCTTGGGAAGATCGTGGATTTATATGGCTGGAGCCGTCTCGTCCACCCTTCATCAGCAGCTTAAATACATCATTAACAACAGCCTAGTCACTGTTAATGCTGAGCCAGAATATCCTGAACAAGGGGACATCCCACTCATCAGTTTTAATTTAGAAGTTGAGCCTGTCAGCTTTCATGCCCTGGAGGTGAGCAACACTCACTACCATCCCATTGGGGCACCACCTCTGATACCCAGAGTTTTGCCGAGGTAATGTTAGCAAGCCAATAAATGTTATCTTTGGGCTATCAACCTGGACAAGGGTTGGGCAAAGACTATCAAGGCATCAAGCGCCTAATTCAAGTTCCTAGTCAAATAGGGACAGCCAGACTAGGCTATTCTGCTAGCTCCACTTACAAGAATCCTCATAAACACAAATAGGTTCCTTCATCTTCAGCCATACGGCGATTGCCTTCACCTACGGGAGCTGAATCCATACAGACTTCATTAAAGGTTCCTGCACATGTGATGACCATGTTATTTCCTAAGTCGATACCGGTCAAAGGAAAAGAAATTTTGATACCGGATCTGAAGTCGGAGGAAGAGGACCGGAGGCGTAAGCAGGACATTGCCAGGCGCTTATCAAACATACGCATCATAGTCCATACAGACAGTACAAACAAAATTACCCCAGACGATGATTGCCCAGATATCATGGTCATCATTCGGGATAAGGAGGACGACAAAAACCCCTACGTCACAGCCGTCCACCAGGACTTCACCCTTGGCAATTGGAGCAGCACTCCTTGCATTTGTCGACGAGGGTAAAAAGGGCAAAAATTCCCTCTGCCCTGTAGATAACAATAACTACTTACTTTTTGTACAATATTAGCAGTTGCTTTGTCATTACATGCTAACACTTTGTATGATTGAACAGTTTTATATATTAAGTGAAAGCATTTTGTTTCAGGACTCTAACGTTAGATGTGCATATACTTGCTGATGAGGTGCCTTTTCTCCACAAGGACTATAACTTTGATGTAAAGTTAGACTCAGACTTGATGGAAATACAAGAGGACTATGAGATATCTCAGGAGATCAAAGAATGGGTCGAAGACAAACCCAAGCCAAATCTTGATCAAACCACATCTTTTAACCTCAGAACATTAAAAAACCCCCAAACAAATCCAGATTGGTACGATCCTCACTCCAAACCAAATGAATGACATGGTTACTCTATTGACCCAATTCCATGATGTGTTTGCATGGTCTTACAAAGACATGGTAGGTTTGTCTACTGACATTGTTATTCATCGCCTCCCCATCAAAGAGGGATTCAAGCCAGTCAGGCAGAAGCTCAGGCAATTAAAATCTGAGTGGAGTTTAAAAGTTAAAGAAGAAATTGTGAAACAATTTCAAGTATGCATCATCATGGTGTCAACATACCCTGAATGGCTATCCAACATAGTTCTAGTGCCCAAACCGAGAGGAAAGGTGCGAGTCTGCGTGGACTATAGGGATTTGAATAAAGCTTGCCTCAAAGATAGCTTTTCCGTGCCATTTATCCACATACTCATTGATAATACATGTGGCACCCCCAAAATAGGTATACATCACCCATCTTGGGTCGCCAGATACATGGTACAGAAATCAACTACAAACTTAATTATACAACAGTCGTGTAAAATACGACAAAACATAGCTGAGAGTTTAAACAAGAATATTGTCATCTAAACAATATCCACACTCAATGATGTCCTCATTATAATTATTATCACACTATTTTATAAAAATAGTGAGGACTACTATAGCCACCATCTCGGACCTTCAATCTATTCCCCGACCAGTCCCAGCTATATTCTCATTTCCTAAAGAGAACAGTGAAAGAAAAGGGTGAGCTCAACTAGCCCAGTAAGAATTATTATGACTAAGATAATGCAGAATAAATTATCCTTAGCCTTCAACAGTATAACAACTGATGGAATATAATAGATAACAAGTTTTAGATCAACAATTGTAGCGGAATAAGCAATCCATTAGAAGAGTCAAGTAGAACATAATGTCTACTATCTCTTCTAGATTAAAAGTCCATCATTAATATTTCATTCCTATAATACTCAACAACAGTTCTTTGTTATACCCAAGACAAAAAGAACTATCATCACCTGTCTTCACCTAAACCACCAAAGATTATAGTTAAATCCATAATTCATATTTATAATCATGTAAATCAACAGTTTCTCCTTGCCACCAAGATTATAGTTAAATCCATAATTCATATTTATAATCATGTAAATCAACAGTTTTTCCTTGCCACAAAGGCTTAATAGAACGTTTACTCAATATCCTTACCCCAGAGGCTAAAGATATTCAAATGTAATAACAATGATCATACCAATCAGTTGTCTATCTTTGCACTACAGGCCAGAGATATTCAACTATAAAATCAGTGGTCATGATCATACCAATCAATTGCATGTCAGTGCACTACGACCAAAGACATTCAACTGTTAACTAATGATCATGATCCTGCCAATCACATCATCGAATTATCCATGCACTACGGGCCAAGGATATTCGTTATTATCACCAGTGGTTATGATCATGTCATATACCTGTCCATCTTTGCACGTGAGCCAAAGATATACGACTATAAAACCAATAAACAACAGTCCATCTATGCACATAAGCCAAAGATGACTTTCATCACAATATAAGCATGAGGATGATGACAATGATATAAGCATTAATCAAACGAAATCAAGGATAAATATTAAAGACTTTAAATTTATCTAGAGTTTAAAAATATCCAAATTATCAACACGATACTGCTTTGTGGAGTAAAATTCAAGAATAATATTCATGTACCAAAAATAATTTGGACAGAAAAAAAAATATTTTTCTGGTAAATAGTAACCCGTGAATAGTAACTCGTGAATAGTAACTCATGAATAGTATTCTGTATTCGTATATAGTACCGTATACATAAATAATGTCATATACGTAAATAGTGTCATATACATGAATAGTGCCGTATACGTGAATAGTATCGCATACGTGAATAGTAACTCCGGCACAAAAAGATAAAGTTTCATAATAAAATCCATATCAATATTTATAACACCTTAATCTAAATGTTATAAATCACTTAATAATCTCATGATCTAATATTATAAATATTACCACAATATTTTAATCATTTCTTAAACTTATAAACAATTTATTTTAATTATTTACACTTTACTAATTAATGCATTTAATCATCTTAAAATGTCAAACTCATAAGATTTCATCACCAATAACCAAAACTCTTATAAAAAATTTATATATACCTTATATAGGATTCTCAAGCCATAAAATCATATTTTTCAATTTTTTAACTTCACATAACATATTTAATTCATATGTTCGTAACTAAACTATTTTCATAAAAAATAACAATTCAGTACCAAAAAGTTTTCTTTTCTAGGATTTAACATAATATAGTCCCATATTGAACATATATTTTTCTCGAAATTTTTAAAATTCATTTACTATTTTTCATATGGCCAAAACTGCAGAATATTTAGATATTTATCATAAACTGTACTTTTGTCCAAAAATTCCAAAATTTACAGGGTGTACTCCTGTTATATATATGTATTCCCAATAAAATTTTCACTAATTTTGGAGTTAACCACAAGGAGTTATAAGGGTTTACTTTTAAAATAGTCTTTTCCTATAAAATTCATAACTCCTAATCTATACATCCAAAAATCGCCATTTTTGGACACAATCTAGAAAGCTCATCAAATTATCATTTCAAATTTTTCTAGAATTTTTGAGGGTCAGAAAAATTACGAAACTGCAAATAGATTTTCGCCCGCCATGCGGTAATCCACGTAGACAGATCATTTCCACAATTTAATAAGGAACGAATACGAAGGATCATTCACCATGTGTGAGGTAATCCACATAGACAGGTTATTCCAACAGAATAATAAAGAATGAAATAACAGAAGAATTCACCATGGATGCGATAGTTCTCGTAGACAAGTTATTCTAACAAAATAATAAAGAATGGAATAACAGAAGAATTCACCAGGCATGCGATAGACCGCACAGACAAGTTATTCCAACATACTAATAAATAAAGGAACCAGGCCATGCGTAATCTGTACGGACAGTGTATTCCAACAGAATAATAAAGAATAGAACTAGGTCATGCATAATACACACAAACATTATATTCCAACAGAATAATAAAGAATGGAACCAGGTCATGCGTAATCCGCACAGATAGTTTATTCCAACAGAATAATAAAGAATGAAATAACAGAAAAATTTCACCATGTATACGGTAGTCCGCGTATACAGGTTATTCTAACAGAATAATAAAGAATGGAATAACAATAGCTTTCTTCATGGATACGAAAGAAATAATACCCCTTACTATAATAATAATATCCCTTACATTAGAAGAATCTGGATACTGGAATAGTGAGGTAGCAGACTTCTCTTCTTCGTTCTCTCTATAATTTCTCTCTATAATAATTGCTCTATAGCTTTAGTAAATTGGTGAAAAATAATGAATGAATGAGCTTCTATTTATAAGAAAATATAGTTTCAATAATTGCACATTTTGGGGCTCAAAATATTATAGTATAATACCTTCCTCTTTTTCTTTATTTTTAATTTAGTCCTGCAAGTATTATCAAACTTGCACCACCTCCCCTAATAGTAAATCATGTGAATCAATAGTAAATCATGTGACTCAATAGTTCTAAACATGTGAAAAAATTATTTATAGTATAGTACATTCATCTATACCTCCATTTTTAATTTAGTCATGCAAGTATTATCAATCTTGCACCAGCTCCCCTAATAGTAAATCATGTGAATCAATAGTACACACATGTGAACGCATAGTTATAAGCATGTAAATTAATAGCAATTAATTGCTCATTTATCCGGTGAATTACCCGATTGGTCAATATAATCTCCAGACATTAATTATTATCGAAATAAATGTCGATTTTCACTAACACTAACAATTCCCACACAATAGAACTACCAATTTCATCTTTAATCAACACGAACTTATTAATCATTAATATTATAACTCATAATATTTAACAACTAGGTCGTTCCCAGGAAAGGGGGGGCTTTCCGATAAGGATTTCTCCATATTGGCGCACAATTAGATTATCTAACCTCTCATTGACAGAACTTCTAGACATTGTTAATATTGCAAATAATAATATGAATAACTCTGTCGTCTCAATTATTGATTTAATAATATAACATATTATGCAGATGATACTGTGACAACAATTGAATCAATAATATGAGAGATATGATGCAGCAATTACTGTAGCAATAATTGAGTATAACTGAGTGATTTCTCACGTAAGTATCAATAATCAATACATTGTGCTACTATGCAACCACGCGTATTATTGTACTTTTATCACCGATTATTTTATGATAAGTTGCTTACTTTAAAAAAAATTCACATATCACCTTTAACTTTAACCTTTTATCAATTTAACCATTTACTAAATAGAATAATTATAAGAAAATTGAATACTTTCATTTCATAAAATTCGGGGTCTCACAATACAGCTCAATACGACATGTACTCCTTTTCTAATTGCTTTGTGGGGTACCATCAAATCATGATTAGTGAAGAGGATCGTGAGAAAACTGCATTTATCACTCCTTGGGAAACCTTTTGCTACAGACGGTTGCCATTCGGCCTAATCAATGCCGGAGCTACCTACCAGCGAGCCATGATGGTTCTTTTCCATGATTTAATGCACAAAGAGATAGAGATATATGTGGATGACATCATTGTCAAGTCCCGAAGGGAAGAAGACCACCTAAACCATCTTAGAAAGCTCTTCAACAGGTTGCGTAAGTACAACTTACAGTTGAATCCAGCCAAGTGCGCCTTCGGCGTTAAATCAGGTAAGTTGATAGGTTTCCTAGTCAGCCACAAGGGGATTGAGCTAGATCCCACCAAAATCCAAGCCATTACGGAAATGCTCATTCCTCAGACAGAGAAGGAAATACGGGGATTTTTGGAAAGAATAAACTTCATTAGCATATTCATCTCCTAACTCACAGCAACCTGTGAACCTATTTTTAAGTTGTTAAGGAAGGACTCCTCCATGAAATAGAATGATGAGTGCTAGAAAGCCTTCCTTACAATCAAAAAGTAGCTAGTCAGCGCTCCTATTTTGGTACCCCCTAGGGATGATGTTCTCCTGTTTATGTACCTATCCATTAATGACAATGCTATGGGCTGCATGCTGGGATAGAAAGATGATAGAGGCCAAGAGCGAGCTATCTACTACGTCAGCAAAAGATTCAGCAGCAGTAAACACAAGTACACTCTGATTGAGAAAACTTATTGTGCTTTAGCATGGGCTTCCATGAGTTTACAACATTACCTCCATGGTCACACAACCCATCTCATATCCCGTGTGGATCCTCTCAAGTACGTGTTCAGTAAACCCATGCTGAATTACCAACTGTCCAGATGGCAGTTGATCTTACAACAATTTGATATCGTCTACGTGACACAAAAGTCCATCAAAGTTCAAGGAATTGAGGATCAACTGGCCGTCGCACCTTCAAGAGATTTCAAACCCTTGGAAACATACTTCCCCGATGAAGGGGTAATGACAGTTCAGCAACACCATCAGGATAATACACATCAATCATAGAACATGTATTTTGATGGAGCTATAAACATGGTAGGATCTAGAGCCGGAGCAGTTCTAGTATCTATGACGGGGGAGCAGCATCCCGTCGTCGTCAAATTGCAGTTTGCCAACACCAACAACATAGCTGAGTATGAAGGCTGTATTATAGGGCTAAAACTTTCCCGATCAATGGGCATCAGACGGTTAACTGTCCTTGGGGATTTCAAATTGGTAATCAGACAAACCACACGAATCTATCACACCAAAGAGCTACATTTGCTGCCTTACCATCGGCAGGTTCTACAGATGGCTTTGGAGTTTGAAGAAATAACCTTCCTCCATATTCCTTAGAATAGGAATGACTTTTCGGATGCGTTAGCAACCTTGACTTTCTTGATTAACATACTTGACAAGGAAAACATGCCAACCATCACATTTGCCCAACAAAAGGCACCAGCCTATGGGAACTACATTGGAGAAGTATTGGATGAGCTATCACCCATCCAACACCCTTAGTATCAGCATATCAAGGAGTACCTACAAGATGGATCTATACCCGCTGAGGCGAGCCCTACTAAAGGAAGGCAGATCCATCGACTGGCTATGAAATTCTACCTGAGCGGAGGCGTACTCTATAAAAGAGTTGCAGGACTAGGTCTCCTCAGATGTCTCGATAAGGACCAAACTCAGAGGCTCATGGATGAAATCCATGGTGGAGTATGTGGCCCACACATGAGCGGCCACCTATGTGACAACCCCAAAATAGGTCCATTCCATCCAACCCATTTTGAGTCGCCAAATACATGGTACAGAAAATAACTACAACTTTATTACAACAATTGTCGTGCAAAATACAACAACACATATGCTGTGAGTTTGGATACAAATATATACCAAATGTGACTCATGTTCCAACCGTGGACATCACCTCACAATGACACCTTACATAAAGGTATAGTCAAAAACTGTTTTGGAAATTAGAATCTTTGGGAAGTGCTCAAGGAAACCTTCGTACATGGGAGGCCATGCTTCTAGGTTGTGATAGATATCATATGGCCACAGAATTATCCTTGGTTTACCCAATAGACCCCAAAGAAAAATGAGAAGATTACTATCATATTCTTCCCAATGGTGAGTCTTCTCTTGACTTATCATTATCTCCACTGTATCTAACTGAGAATTATACTTCAAACAAATACCAAGATTATATAGGTAGTGCTCGTATATATACTCAGCAAGTGGATGAGCACATCCCTGTCTTATGATGACACGAGGTTGTATGTCGTTAGACATCTTGTATGATAGTGGCAAACCACCCTTCCAACGTTGGGTACACCTTACCCTATTGGATTCACCAAATATAACTACTAAATGAACTTTTCTATACTGTTTCGGGAGAACATCCACAGCTAGAGACCACCGTTCTATTTCCCCGTTACCCTCGCTCGACCCAGCTACACTCTTATTACCTGAAAGGAATTGTGAAGCAAAAGGGTGAGCACAACTAGCTCAGTAAAGAATATCATGACTAAAGATAATTAAATTATCAATAGCCTTCATCAATAATAAATCAGAGATTTAGAACATATGGTAAATGATAAAAATTTCAACCATAGTTGCAGCGGAACGAGCAATCCATTAGAAGAGTTAAATAGACTATAAAGTCTATTATCTTCTCCATGTTAAAAATCCACCAACAATGTTTTATCCATGTAACATCACTCAACAGTTCCTTTCCACAATCATATGAATAACTCATAATCATAATTGTGACTATAAATTTTTCTTCGCACCCAGGACGAAGAATATTTTCATCACCTGTCTTTACCTGAAACATCAAAGATCATGGTTATACCAAATCACAATTCCTGTTTATAATCATACTAACAAATCCATCTTTGCACTACGGGCCAAAGATATTCATCAACAAACTATCTTTGCACTACGGGCCAAAGATATTCAACAACAGTTCATCTTTGCACTACAGGCCAAAGATATTCAACAACAGTTCATCTTTGCACTACAGGCCAAAGATATTCATCAACAAACCATCTTTGCACTACGGGCCAAAGATATTCAACAACAGTTCATCTTTGCACTACAGGCCAAAGATATTCAACAACAGTTCATCTTTACACTACAGGCCAAAGATATTCATCAACAATTCATATTTGCACTACAGGCCAAATATATTCATATCTCAAAGAAATATATAATCATTACAGAATTTATATAAACAATAATTATAACCATGTTGATCAATTCACCTTTGCACTTAAGCTTAAGATATTCAATTATAAATTCAATGGTCATGATCATACCAGTCACAATTCAACTTTGCACTACAGGCCAAAGAGAACCCTAGTCATGATCATACCAATAATCTACCCATCTTTACACTCCAGTGAAAGAGAATTTCAACATTAGGGTTATAAAAATGTTATATATGATGATAAAAATAATATGATCAACATATAGTTTTAATCTCAAGAGTAATATTCGTAACTCATGAATAGTAAATCGTGAATAGTAACTCATGAATAGTAACCCCGACACAAAAGATAGAAATTCTACAATAAAATCCATACCAATATTTCGGTATAATGATATTGAAAGAATAACATTACTTAAATTTATAAACAATTTATTTTAATTGTTTACACTTTACTAATTAATGCATTTAATCATCATAAAATGCCAACTCTTACAATTTCATCATCAATAACCAAAACCCTCATCAAAAATCTGCATATACCTCATATAGGATTCTCAAGCCATAAAATCCTATTTTCTAATTTTCTTTCTTCACAAAACATATTTAATTCATTTACTCATAACTAGACCATTTTCATGAAAAATACCAAATCAGTTCCAAAAATATTTCTTTTCTGAGATTTAGCATAATATAGTCCCATAGTGAACATATATTTTTCTCAGAATTTTTAAAAGTCATTTACTATTTTTCATATGGCCAAAATAGCCGAATATTTAGATATTTATCAAAAATTGTACTTTTATCTAAAAATTCTGAAATTCACAGAGTATACTTCTATCATATACATGTACTCCCAATAAAAATTTCATCAATTTTGGAGTTAACCACAAGGAATTATAAGCAGTTATTTTTAAAATAGTCTTTTCCCGTAAGATTCATAACTCTTAATCTATACATCCAAAAATCACCATTTTTGGACACAATCAATAAAACTCATCAAAATATCATTTCAAATTTTTTCATAATTTTTGAAGATCAGAAAAATTACGAAACTGAAAATCATAACAACCCTTAAAATCCATTACTATCCCTTACAATCCCTTACCTCAAAAGAGCAGTACTTCTGACTGGAATGCAAAGCCGAAGGAAACTTGCACTGAATAGGAACTCTCAAAGTATCTAAATACTCACAAAATATGCTTCATAATATAGAGAGAGAAAGAGAGAAAGCTTATGTTTCTGGTGTGATTTTCAATTCTAACTTAGCCCTCTATTTATAGGAAAATTTTGGTAGGTTTGACCTGCAACCTGATGGCTTTACCTGCTACTATTCCCACCCACCACATTTGAAATATAATTCAGCACATTTCTTCACCAACCACAAGTGGGGCCCACCAATTCTAGAATTTTTCACCAAAATGATAAACTCCGAAAATTCAACAATTTCTGAACCAGTCATCTCGTAAAATTCATAATAAATCATACGTTCATTTTTAACGGTTCAAAATTTGTGGGCATATACTCAACTTATATATGTATAACATATCCAAAAATCACAACGATCCAACGGTCGGATTAAAAATTATAACCCCCGCAATATATCTCAAAAACCCTAATTTTTAATACCTCCATTCCAACAAAAATACTGATAAAAACCTCAACATTAACTCCTTCATTTTTAACCACAAAAATATGTCCCTCGTTTATATCCACATAAAATAAATATTTCCTTATCATACGAATCAATAATTAATTTTTCACAAATAATATTACAGAATCACATTTATGACAACCAGGCCGTTCCCAGGAAAGAGGGGGCTTTTCAATAAGGATTTTTCCTTACTGGCGCGCAATTAGATGACCAAACCTCTCCTTAGACAGAACTTTCTAGACATTGCCAATAATGTTATCTAATAATATTATTCAAATAATATGAATTATTGATCTGATAAAAGAAAATACTGTGCAGCAACAATTATTGAAACAACAATAATATAAAATATCAACGCAGCAATTATTGAATCAATAAAATAAAATATTGAACAGTAATTACTGTAACAATTATTGAGTAGTGCCTTCTTACGTAAGAATCAATAATTTCAAAAAATACTGTGCAATACCGTGTGCTACTGTGCAATAACGCGTATTACTGTATTTTAACCACCGGGTATTCCAACAGTGTTAACGGTAACAACTATGCCGTAATTTGTAAAAACTCAAATTTGTCGTTTTCCTTCACCCTACAGTTATTCGTTATGGGGCCCACAAATAGCTGCGCCGTCGTACGAATATTCTCCGACAGAAAGAATATTCCACGACCAAACGAATATTCCCCGACAACAATGATTATTTTATAACCACTTGCTTATTTTGAAAAAAAATTTCACATTTCACCCATAACTTTAACTTTTTATCAATTTAACCATTTACTGAATTGTAATTATAAGAAAAATTGAATGCTTTTATTTCATAAAATTCGGGGTCTTACAACCTACTTGTAAAGAAGATCCTAAGAACATGGCATTACTGGCTCTCTCTCAAAGCTGACTGTGATGATCATGTTAAGAGATGTTACCAATGCCAAATTCACGGGAATGCTATTCATGCCCCTCCAAGGGACCTCCATAATATGAGTTCACCCTGGCCCTTCTCAATGTGGAGAATGGACGTGATCGGGCCCATCGAGCCCAAAGCCAGTAATGGGCATCGGTTTATCTTCACCATGATCGACTACTTCACCAAATGGGTAGAAGTAGCCTCTTTCCCTAAGGTTATAAAAGAAGTTATCATTGCTTTCATAAGAAATAATGTCATTTGTCGATATGGACAACCAGAGGTAATTGTATCAGACAATGCTAAGAACCTCAACAACAAAATGATGGAGGAATTATGCAGTAAATTCAGCATCAAACATCTCAACACCGTCATCTACCATCCAAAGATGAATGGTTCTGTTGAAGCAGCTAATAAGAATATCAAAAAGATCATGCAGAAAATGTCCGCCAATCACAAAGGATGACCTGACTTATTGCCTCTGACTCTGTTAGCCTATAGAACATCATTGCGCACTTCCACTGGGGCAACCACCTACTCATTAACCTATGAGATGGAAGCAGTGCTCCCCATAGAGGTGGAAATGGAATCCCTCAGAGTGTTGATAGACACTCAACTGAATGAAAACTAATGGTTACAAGATAGGTTTCACCAATTATCTCTAATAGACGAAAGGCGAACCGCTGCTATCTTCCACGGTCAATTATATCAACAAAGGATCGCCAGATCCTACAATAGAAAAGTCTGGCTACGGTAGTTTAAACAACATGAATTGGTTTTGAAGAAGATCATTGACAACCAGGATCAGTCTAAAGGAAAATTTGCCCCAAACAGGGAAGACCCATTTGTTGTCAAGGAGGTATTGACAGGAGGCGCTCTCAGATTACACGAGATGGATGGCGATGAATTTCTGCAACTCATTAACTCAGACACCATGAAACGGTACTATGTCTGAAGTTACCATCAAGCAAACATCCTGGTTATGGATCACCAGATCCCAAGTCAATTCAGGTTTTCTAAACCTTCACTATATACAACTCTCCTCACACCCTACAACCAGCAACCTAGTTTTCGGATCACCAGATGCTTTACTCCTTGCAGGTTTTCAAAACCTTTCACACCTTCAGGTTATCCCACCAGGGATTAAACCCTTCACACCTTCAGTTTATCCTGTACATGGGATTAAAACTTGTCAGCTACAAACCGCCCTGCACATGGGGCGAACTACGCTAATCTGATCTCCCCAATACACGGGAGTACGTAGGCAGCCATTTTATATGGTCCGATCGTAATAAAATAAAAACAACAAAAACATTTTTGCACCCCTTTTCCACATACAGCATTTAACCTTCACACCAGGTTCGAACTACGCAGACCTGATCTCTTCTTCAATAGGAGTACGTAGGCAGCTAATCATGGTTCAGTCTTACCCCATACCAAAACACAAAAACTTGTCAACGGTACTGGGATCATCCTTCAATCCACTACACTTCATCAGCTTCAGACCAAAGGGATGGAACTGTAACAACCCCAAAATAGGTCCATTCCATCCAACCTATTCTGAGTCGCCAAATACATGGTACAGAAAATAACTACAACTTCATTACAACAATTATCGTGAAAAATACAACGACATATATGCTGTGAGTTTGGATACAAATATATACCAAATATGACTCATGTCCCAACCGTGGACAGCACCTCACAATGACACCTTACATAAAGGTATAGTCAAAAACTGTTTTAGAAATTAGAATCTTTGGGAAGTGCTCAAGGAAACCTTCGTACATGGGAGGCCATGCGTCTAGGTTATGATAGATATCATATGGCCACAGAATTATCCTTGGTTGACCCAATAGACCCCAAAGAAAAACGAGAAGATTACTATCATATTCTTCCCAATGGTGAGTCTTCTCTTGACTTATCATTATCTCCACTGTCTTTAATCGTGAATTATACTTCAACCAAACACCAAGATTATATAGGTAGTGCTCGTAGATATACTCAGCAAGTGGATGAGCACAACCCTGTCTTATGATGACACGAGGATGTATGTCATTAGACATATTGTATGATAGTGACAAAATACCCTTCCAACGTTGGGTTCACCTCACCCTATTTTCTTCACCAAATATAACTACTAAATGATGACCACCGTTCTATTCCCTTGTTACCCCCGCTCGACCCAGCTACACTCTTATTACCTAAAAGGAATTATGAAACAAAAGGGTGAGCACAACTAACCCAGTAAAGAATATCATGATTAAAGATAAATAAATTATCAATAGTCTTCATCAGTAATAAATCAGAGATTTAGAACATATGGTAGATGATAAAAATTTCAACCATAGTTGCAGCGGAACGAGCAATCCATTAGAAGAGTCAAATAGACTAAAAAGTCTATTATCTTCTCCATGTTAAAAATCCACCAACAATGTTTTATCCCTGTAACATCACTCAACAATTCCTTTCCACAATCATATGAATAACTCATAATCATAATTGTGATTCTAAATTCTTTTTCTTCGCACCCAAGGACGAAGGATATTTTCATCACCTGTCTTTACCTGAAACATCAAAGATCATGGTTGTACCAAATCACAGTTCCTATTCATAATCATGCTAATAAATCCATCTTCGCACTACGGCCAAAGATATTCATCAATAATTCATCTTTGCACTACAGGCCAAAGATATTCATCAACAGTTCATCTTTGCACTACAGGCCAAAGATATTCATCAATAATTCATCTTTACACTACAGGCCAAAGATATTCTTCAACAGTTCATATTTGCACTATAGGCCAAATATATTAATATCTCAAAGAAACATATAATCATTTCAGAATTATATAAACAATAATTATAACCATGTTGATCAATTCACCTTTACACTTAAGCTAAAGATATTCCGTTATAAATTCAATGGTCATGATCATACCAGTCAACAATTCAATTTTGCACTACTGGCCAAAGGAAACTCATAGTCATGATCATACCAAAAATCTACCCATCTTTACACTCAAGTCAAAGAGAAATATCATCATTACGGTTATAAAAATGTTTTATATGATAATAAAAATAATATAATCAACATATAGATTTAATTTCAAGAGTAATATTCATAAATCAACTATAATTTGGTCAGAAAAAGAAACTAATTTTTCTGTGAATAGTACCCGTGAATAGTAACTCGTGAATAGTAATTTGTGAATAGTAACTCCGATATGAAAAATGTAGAAATTTTATAATAAAATCCATACCAATATTTTGGTATAATGATATTGAAAAAATAATATTTCTTAAGCTTATAAATAATTTATTTAAATTATTTACACTTTACTAATTAATGCATTTAATCATCATAAAATGCCAACTCTTAAGATTTCATCACCAATAACCAAATCCCTCATCAAAAATATGCATATACCTCATATAGGATTCTCAAGCCATAAAATCCTATTTTCTAATTTTCTTACTTCACATAACATATTTAATTCATTTACTCATAACTAGTCCATTTTCATCAAAAATACCAAATCAGTTATAAAAATATTTCTTTTCTGGGATTTAGCATAATATAGTCCCATATTGAACATATATTTTTCTCAGAATTTTTAAAATTCATTTACTATTTTTCACATGTCCAAAATCTGCGAATATTTAGACATTTATCATAAATTGTATTTTTATCCAAAAATTTCAAAATTCACAGAGTACACTGATATTATATAGATGTACTCCCAATAAAATTTTTATCAATTTTGGGGTTAACCACAAGGAGTTATAAGCGGTTACTTTTAAAATAGTCTTTTCTCATATAATTCACAACTCTTAATCCATACATCCAAAAATCACCATTTTTGGACACAATCAAGAAAACTCATCAAATTATCATTTCAAATTTTTCTAGAATTTTTGAAGGTCAGAAAAATTACAAAACTGAAAAACATAACAACCCTTAAAATCCCTTACTATCCCTTACCTCAAAAGTGCAGTATTTCTGACTGGAATGCAAAGCCGAAGGAAACTTGTACTGAATAGCAACTCTCAAAGTATCTAAATACTCACAAAATATACTTTATAATATAGAGAGAGAAAGAGAGAAAGCTTATGTTTCTGGTGTGATTTTTAATTCTAACATAAGCACCTATTTATAGGAAAATGTTAGAACGCCAAAGGAGACTAAATTAATAAAATAATATTAATTCTTTCTTAATATCTACGCATGCCCACCTTGGAAAATCAGCAGCCACCAGCCTTGAACAACAATTCCAACACATGTTTTCAACACCAACCAAAGTGGGTCCCACCCTATAATTTAATAAAAATTATTTTATTTTTCGAAACTTCAATAATTCATAGAAAATAGTCCTTTTATCAGAAAATTCGAATCTTGCGACTTTTTATAGAAAATTCAATTCTCTACAACTTTACAGAAGAAAGTTTTTCCAAATTCCAAACAAAAATTGACCGAAATCCATAAACGGACGATTTTACAGGCTATAATCAAATTTCAGTCAAGAAATGGGGTCCACCGACACACAAAACATGTGTTAATCATTTAATACAACAAAAATACTCTTCCTCCTCATATACTCATATATCCCACATTCATTGTAAAAGTATCACCATTATTATATTATTAAATATAATAATAAATTATTTTATCAGAAAAGATAAAATATCATTTTTCAACAATTGTCACTTTAAAAATTTTCTCCATCTATATCCACATAAAATTAATATTTTTCTCATCATATAAATCAATAATTAATTATTCATAAATAATATTACAGAATCACAGTACTGGCAACCAGGCCGTTCCCAGGAAAGAGGGGGCTTTCCAATAAGGATTTCTCCTTATTGGCGCGCAATTAGATGACCAAACCTCTCCTTAGACAGAACTTTCTAGACATTGCCAATAATACTATCTAATAATATTATTCAAATAATATGAATTATTGATCTGATAATGGAGATGATGTGCAACAACAATTATTGAAACAACAATAATATAAAATATCAACGCAACAATTATTGAATCAATAAAATAAAATATTGAACAGTAATTACTGTGACAATTATTCAGTAGTGCCTTCTTACGTAAGAATCAATAATTTCAAAAATACTGTGCAATACCGTGTGCTACTGTGTAATAACGCGTATTACTGTATTTTAACCACTGGGTATTCCAACAGTGTTAACGGTAACAACTACGCCGTTAATTATAAAAACTCAATTTTTGTCGTTATCTTCATCCAACCGTTATTCTGTTATGGGGCCCACAAATAGCTGCGCCGTCGTACGAATATTTCCCGACAAAAAGAATATTCCACGACCAAACGAATATTTCCCGACAACAATGATTATTTTATAGCCACTTGCTTATTTTGAAAAAAAATTTCACATTTCACCCATAACTTTAAACTTTTATCAATTTAACCATTTACTGAATAGTAATTATAAAAAAAATTGAATACTTTTATTTCATAAAATTCGGGGTCTTACAGGAACTACCTGACCACCCCATGTAAAAGGGAGAATCGGTGACCATCTAAGCTGCGGTTGATTCCTCAAAGAGAAACACCAATCCATAAGAGATGGAACTAACTGGGCTCCCCCATACAACCTAAAAGAGGAAAGCCACACTCCTCTCCACATCTACATACAGAAACCAGTCCCAAGACACCAAAAAAAGGTAGGGAATACATACAGATTAACTATCCATTTTGAAAGATCTTGAGATCTCAATGTCCGTCCATCAAGGATGAGTTCAGAATACGTCAAGATCACAAGACCTGGAGAAACAAGCAAATATCAAGCAAGCAACAAGGCATAACTAAAAGGGAAGTGATCAAAATATGTTTCCCTGCTATATATAATGTTGTTTGATATATACAATGTGTACTGTACATGACAAAATGGCTAAGCTAGTCTGTGCAGGAAAATTCAAGCTCATCTACAAGTTAGTGTGTATGTGGGCTATCAAGCCTAGCATAGCATCCCTCTCAGAAGAAGGAGGTAACACTGTGATCTCCTGCCCAAGGGTCTCTACACGAGTCAACAGATCTACAGCCAACTACATGGTGGCACTATGCTCATCAATATATGTACTTATCTCTATAATGATGCCAGCAGTAAGGGACCTCACTACAGTACTATCTATAACAGTGATATCTTGGGCAGATATAGCGCTATCCCGCTCCATAATCACTGCATCTCTAGATGATCTGGCCTCATCCCTCTCAGCAACAGCGACATCTCTATGAGCTAATACCTCGTCTCTCTCTGATAGAGCGGCGTCTCTCCCATCAATAGTTGTCAACATCAAAACCCTAGCCTGATCTCTCTCAAAGGTTATCAGATGAAGACTCTGCTCTAGATACTGTGCTGGATGCTGGATCACAATAGCACTCTTACTGGTAGAATCTACAATAGCTGCTAGAAACCTAGTGAATGGCTCCTCCTCGGTGTGAGAATCAAAGTCCTCCATGGGCTCTCCACCATCTGAATCAATCCCCGGTACTGTGGATACTACTGGAGCCGATGTAGTCTCTATCTCCATCCACGGAGAATACTCTGTCGAACAGCCCGGATGGCTAATAGAAAACTCAGCATGTTCACGCTGATCCCAATAGGCATACACCCTGGATCTGTGCTCTGCTGACAAATGGCAAGAAGCTAAACGTTGATCCGACGCCCCCTTAAAGGGATGCACCTCCTGAAACTGGTTAAACTGTGACATCACGGCCAGTGGGTGATATGTGGTCATGCCTCTCAAACCTGCCAGAGGGAGATAATCCATGCCCAGTGCATGAGTAATGAAGCTATAGGGGGAACTGAGCCCTGTACAAGGCAGAATGTCAAATGGATCTCCAATCCCTGCCAAGAACACCGACAAGGATGTAGCGTCTACACACTCTGTTGGCTGAAAGGAGTAAGACATGGCTATCTCATGGGAAAAATAATACCCATACCGTCGGAATGTGCCAATCAGTCTCAAGTGTGATATGAACCACACGTACAACATGACCGAGCTGCCTATAAATACCCCTGCAAGGTGGATGCTGCAATACGTGGCTGACCTCAATGTCCCTATCAAAATCATTGGAATAATGGTATGACCCTCCCTGAGAGCTCTCACCGCTATGACAACACCGATGTCCAGCTCATCCATGTACAGTGGTATGTTCAAATAAGCCACTACACACATCATGAGTACATCGACTCTGGCCACATGCCACCGATCCTCTAGCGTGGTGAAATCCCCGGAGTATCGTGTGTAACTATCCACTGAGCTAAATCTGTCTATCAAAAAATACTGGGACAATACATGGCCGGATCTAATCTCATCTTGTACTGCTCTACGCCGCAACCCGGTGAGGGTTATGCACTGCCGATGCATATCTCCAATAGCCATCCGAGCGCAAGGCCTGTTTAAGGGTAAAGCCGTCAACTGCTCATACTCCTCTAAGGTAGGAGTCAACTCCTGGGTCCCAAACTGAAAAAACTGCCTCTCCGGTACCCAGTGCTCTAGCATGCCATCTACGAAGCCCATTGGAATCTGGAATGTCAAGAGGGTCACGGAATGCTGCAATAGCTGGTCTACAATCACCCTATCTGAAAGGGATACACTATCATACCAAGATCTCAAGCGTGAGGCCACTAATACTGGTGGGGTATGATCAATACGGCTAAATGTCGAAGAAGACATCTGTGTGGGCCATATCATAAGACCATCTAGGGATCAATGCTAAATATCTCTAGACATACATATGCATGACATAATACAAGTATGACAAATAATAGATGGCAATATGATGTAGGGAATGGAGAACAGTACATACATTCCTTAGTACATCATCATCTAAATATATCATCTTTGTACAACTAAAAAATATAGGAAAATGGGGGCACAGATGCCCTACAACTAACAGAGGCCAATCAAAAGATATAACGAGAATGAGACACAACCACCCAATATCTAACAGAGGCCTATCAAAAGATATAGCGAGAATACACATCAGAAAAAGACAATGGTGTCTATGTCTACATCATCAATCCTTTCCACATGATGTAACTCCTTCTGAGTCACTGGACCTCCGCCAAGAGGGATGTCAGGCCTATACAAAGGAGGATCTGCACCGACAAAGCCATATGGGTCATCTGAAGGGCCATCCCCCGAGCTGGAAGGATCAAAAGTATCCGCCTCTAAAGGATCTCGGCCCAAATGCCAGATCAAAAAATATGCCCGGTCCAACTGCCGGGTCAAACTGTCAATTTGTGTTAAATAAGTCGGATCTCGGACACAGGTCATCCAATCCATCATCATCACGGATCTAGGAACCATATCCCCCATAAACTGAGTGGCGTGGGTCTGGGCTCTAATAGTACGAGGGGACCACCAGCGGTATAATTCCTCTTGAGTAAATGGACCCTCTGACAAAGTGTAGCCGTCAATGCCCATTAATGGGATATCACTGACAGGAGACTACAACACTGGTCAATAACGCCTGGCAGGAGGCAAAATCGGTACGCGAATCTCTCCTGTGTTGCTCCTAATAGCACGCTCTCCTAAATAGAGCTCTCATCCTCCATCTGTGAAGAGAGGAATCCGGCAGGTGGACATCACATGCTCGACACCAGTCGAGTATCCATCCTCAAAGCCGATAGTCAAATGTTCCCCAGAGTAGGGAACCCAAATGATGGCATCAGCTGTCAATAACTCTAACTCTAACTATAATCGATAATGGGTGAAACCCTCATCTACAGGAACCTTCGCCAAAATAGAGTGATGCCATCGCCACCCTCGTGGATAGGTACCTAAACCTAACACACTAATAGGACGCAAGCATGGAAGCCTTTCATAGGCCCAAAATTGCCAACACAAAGGTAAACATCTGCGGTCAGTCAACACTCTTAACCTATACATGGGAAATTAAAAGAGAAATATTCACTAGCAGAAACGGGTAAAATCCTAGCCAAGCATCTGTCAAGCCTTGCGAACGCATGCGTATTCCCATGAGAAAATAGGCAAAGGTGTAAGAGCTCCAATAATACTCTCGAATACGGTCCACCTCCCGAGTGGCGCTAATCAAAGCGAATGACACCGTGGAAGAGTTGTCTACTATGAAACAACCCCTGATAATAACCAAGAATAAACATTGAAGAATGGAAACCCTGACTCTCACATCAGCGGGTATGGGCTCACTCAATAACCCACTCATAGCATCTACGCTCAAAGGACCCATACGGACGATCCTGCCCTTGAGCGCCTCAGCCGGAACTCCTAACAAGGATCTGACGGCAGGCGGGGTAATGTTCGTTGTATATGGCACTGACGCCCCTCCAAACTCCATACCGGTGATAAACTGCCAATCCATCGACGTCATCATCACCTCACAATCCAACAAATAGAGAGACTGAGTCTGGTGAAACCAGCGCTCAAACAATGAACTGAGGTAAACCCAGGGACAACGACGGGAAAGAATAGAAAAGAACGCCCCAAAGCCCCAACTATGCATAATATCTCGGTAATCTGGATGCAAAGCCTGATACAGGGAGTGTATGTTGAACCAATTCCCTCAAGACTGTGTAAAGCCGGGAACCTACATCTAATGCAAATCAATGTCAAAGTCCTTGATCATCGTCAATAGGAAAAAGGAAGATTGAACCCAGCTTTTACCTCGTTTGCCTGCAAGTAAACTGAGGGGTGGCAACTTAAATCACCCAGAAGATCTGGAATCATCACAGCAATGCCTGGAAGGTCCTTGCAGGGAGCATTAGCAGCAGGAGCTAGAGCTGCTACCGGTACATCCTCCTCTTCGTCCTCAACATCTGGTACATCAACCTCCTCGCCCTCCTCCGTACGCCTGAAGTGGTCCTGCGGGAACTACTCGGCTGATCCGAATTCATAATATCTGGACACAAGTCTCCAAATCACCTCAGAAAGGGTGTGGTAAATTCTAACTTGGAGCTTTTCAAATGCATTTTATGACTACATGCATTCATGCATTACTTTCACATACGCCTACAGTAGAGTTAAAAATGTATGTCTACCCAATGCCTAGACTTTTGGAAATTTTTGCCAGAGTCTCCTTTGTAAACAGGATTATCCACATGCACATAAGCATGACTAGGTGGCCATTCAGTAGCACACCTACCCACAATCATAAGCATCCTATAATGCATGAACATGTCAAAGTCATAATTCGTAAGGGTAGCCTAATTACCAGGATTACTTTGCTTTCTTACCTTTGCTCATTTGTCCTCAAATAGGATAAGAAATAGCATAAAAAGGTGCCAATTTGATTGTTTCAAAAGTCAAATTTTTTTACATCATTATGTTCAGCATAGTTTAATACTAACATTTACTATGTTGAATATTTTTTATAAAGTCATATAAGCATGCATATTCACTACTATGTGTTTAGACGCATCTCATATGATAACTCATTTTCCAACGGACAAAAATTGGAAAAGAAGACATGCCACTACAAAAAAAAGAGCATTTAGCAACGATTTTTCGGGCAACGACTTTATAAGTCGTTGCTAAAAGTATATGTTTAGCAACGAAATTTGTCCTTCATTGCAGATTGTGTCAGAATTTCACTTTTTACAACTAAATTCATAAGTCGTTGCAAAATTTCGTTGCTAATTCATTGGTGGGAAAAAATTCATTAGAAATTCATTGCAAAAATTTTCGGCCACTTGTTTTACCGTCATTGTGGGCAACAAAAGTTTTTTTGTTGCTAAAAATGGGGCTTTAGCAACGATTTTTTAGGCAACGACTTTATAAGTCGTTGCTAAAAGTGTATGTTTAGCAAAGAAACTTGTCCTTCGTTGCAGATTGTGTCAGACTTTCACTTTTTGAAACGAATTCATAAGTAGTTGTAAAATTTGGAAACAAAATTCGTTAGAAATTCGTTGCAAAATTTCTAACCACTTGATTTCTCCTCATCGTGGGTAACAAAAGTTTTTTAGTTGCTATATTTCGTTGCCTAATATGGACCACATTCATTTGCAACAATTTTTATTTTCGTTGCATATTTTATACAACTTTTTATAACGACTATTAAAATGTTGCCTTAGATTAATAATAATAATAACAATAATAATAATAATAATAATAATAATAATAATAATAATAATAATAATAATAACAAAAGCCTTATATTCTAACAAAAGCCACTAGACCAACTACCTAACATGCTAGAATTTATGTAACACTAATATTTAAACCACCTAGAATCGTTTCTATGCATATGAAGATGAGATAAAGCACTTTTTTGTCACTATATTAGTAATTGTAATAATAATGATAATAATTATAATAATAATTGTAATAATTATTATTGTAATAATAATAAATTTTAAATAATTAAAATAATAATAATAATAGTAATTAAAATAATAATAATAATTAAAATAATAAAAAAATAATAATAATTAAAATGATAAAAAAATAATAATTAAAATAATAATAATTAAAATTTTAAATAATATTAAAATAATAATTAATGTAATAATAAAATAATTATTGTAATAATAATTAAAATAATAATTACAATTATAATTATTTTTATTCTCCTTCTAATTAATTAATATGCTGAATATGTAGATATAGATAATTTCTAACAATTATATATACGGAGGAGGAAAATGTGAAAGGGAGAGGTCACCTAAATTGTCACATAAAAGGTGACTTGTAATCAGAGTTTTCCAAATAATTAATGAGTCCTTTGCAACCTCATATGTCCGTATAGGACTACTACTTGACTTTATATATATATATATATATATATATATATATATATATATATATATATATATATATTATTGTTATTAACGTCATAACATTCTCAATAGTCACTGTAGGTACATTTGTGTGGGACGTTAGGAGAAAGAAACATACCACTGCTGCTTGCCAGATTTATAATTGTAATTATTATTTTAATTATTATTACAATAATTATTATTATTATTATTATTATAATTATTTTATTATTGCAATAATTATTATTTTATTATTATTTAAAATTTAAATTATTATTATTATTTAAATTATTATTATTATTATTATTATTATTATTATTATTATTCTAATAATACAGTGTATTATCCTCTTTTTGGTCATTGTATTATTACAATAATAATAATAATTATTATTATTTAAAATTTTAATTATCATTATTATTTTAATTATTAAAAATTTATTATTATTATTACAATAATAATTATTACAATTATTATTATTATTACAATTATTTTTATTATTATTACAATTCCTAGTACAGTGTCTAAAAAGTGTGTGTGTGTGTGTGTGTGTGTGTGTGTGTGTGTGTATATATATATATATATATATATATATATATATATATATATATATATTCTTTTCAAAATTTCTTGTCAACAGGTCAACTGTTAATATCTTGCAAGGATTAATATTTATATCAAAATATTTTATTTCCCCCAAAAAATTAAAATACTACACAGAATATCATCTTGCCTAACATTAGGAAACTGTTTGTTTGACCTTTTTCCTACAAATAAATTTGAAACATGAAAATTAAATATAAATATTTTACGATTTTACCAAATTATGAAAGTTTTGTACCAAATTATAAGTGCAATACAAAATTTTTTGTGTACAAAAACTTTTGTATTAAATTATAATTTGAACGAGAGAAGAAGTTAATCCATAATATAACATAATATATAATATTTGTTTAAAAAATTATCAATAATATATATTTATTCACTTAATTTGACAACAGATGAATGTTTTTAGTATTATTATAATAATAATTATTATTATAATAATACTAATAATAAAAAAAAATAATAACAATAATAATAATAACAGTACTAAAAATAATAGTATTAAACTACCGCCATAACTTGTAGCGGTAGACAGTGTAGTACATGAACAAATAAGGGATAAATGAGTAATTTTTGATGTCGCTACAGCTTGTAGCGGCATGGGGAAATTCATTTCAATCCATGTCATCTAATGTTGCGATCAATATTATAGATTATGGTTGTTAAAATAGTATCCGTGACAACCGATTGCCAAGAATGGGGGCCCATATATATATATAGCCGTGTATATTCTATTTGTGCACAGTCTTTCAAAACTGCGTCGTTTTGGCATATTTATTTTTGATTTCTGATTTGTTTTCATTGGTCCCTATTTTGCTCATTTTATATATGAATGCTTGACAAATGATGACTTTATAAGTGTAAATATGTATATCCTCCGATGGGATCCTTGGGTATATTGTAAAAAGGGTATTAATTAATTATTTTTAATAAAGTCAAACTATATAAAAAACATAACAAAAATTTTCAACTATTATGATTATCCCACACCGAAATATGAAAAAATCTATTAACAATTAACACACGTTATTCCAACCAAAAAAAGAATGCATAGATTATAGAAATTAAGATCTCATAAATTAAACTATATCACAAAGAGAATTAATCAATTATCTCATAAAAAAAGTAAAATTCAATACAAAGGTGAATAAAATACTAGCAATAAAAAATTAAACACCAAAAATAAAATATTATCCCAAAAATCTTCCCACTTTTACTACAATTTGAAATATTTCATAGAGATAAGTATTTAATTTTATATATATATTAATGAATAATTAAATATATATATATATATATAGGGGTTAATATTTGGCCAAAATATCTTCCCTCCCTGGCTCTCCCACTCAATATCCCTTCTTTCCCACATCGCGTCCCTGCCCTAACTCTCCCACGCATTTCAGCATCCGCATAGTAAGAAAAGAGGAAAAAAAAATGGCGGCTCAAGATCGATGGCAAGTCCCCCTAATTCTCTATCTTTCTTTATCCCCGTATTCTCTCTCCTCCGTCGCGCGCCTCTTCCCACAGTCGATCCCGGCTTCTCCGTTTATCCTGTCGTCGCCTTTCTCCTCTCTATGAGTAGAATCAAGGTATGGAGTTCAGTTTTTAGGTTTGACCTAAGCTTCTTGTATTGGTGAATTATCTTCTATTATTTTGTTAAGATGCATGTAAATTGGCTTGTTGGTATGCACAGATTCCACTCCCTCCAGTGGATGAGAAGAAAAAGGTATTTGAAGATGTTGACAAGTACAGGCGCTATGCTATTGATGCCTCGATTGTCTATATCATGAAGAGCGCAAAGTTTTGGGCTACTAGCAGTTGGTTATAGAGTGTGTTGAGCAGTTGGGCCGCATGTTCAAGGTATATTAGGGTGTTCATTTTTTCTTTTATTTTAACCTGTCCCAACACTTCTCATTTCCAACTAAATGCCTATTATTATATGTAAATCTGTAGCCTGATGTTAAAGCAATTAAGAAGAGAATTGAAGATTTAATAACTCGGGATTATCTAGAAAGCGACAAGGATAACCCCAACTTGTTCAGGTATCTGGCATAATGTTATAAAATTGATATTCCAAACAGATTCACAATTTGGCTGCTGGTGCTTGAGAAAATAACACTTGCAAAACCAACTGCATTCAGGCTCAAACTTGTTCATATATTTGTATTCATATATTTAACTAATTTTGATGCATTCTGAACTTAAGTTCAACAATTGATCACTTCAGTTCTTTAGTAATATTATTTACTAATATTATGTTACTAACTTGTAGATCTGTACAGTCTATTATGGACCGAAGGAGCTGGTCCTGGAAAAAAAATCATTTGATAAGGCAGCTGCTGAGAAAGCAATTGCCACATTAGAATTCGTTGGTGCCCCTTCAGCTGGATCTCAGGGTGATCTATGTTCTTCAACATCATTGCATGATTATATTAGTTTCCATAACTTTTCTTGTATTTGGAAGATTTCTTTTTCTCTTATGGTACCTTTCTCAAAGTTTTGTACTATTCATATCAGTTACATTGACAACACAAAAGAGTTTGAGCCGATGCTTTATCTAGGATGTAGTTGATCCTGATTCAACTTAGAAGGATATTAATTTGCCCTCATTTGACAAATATTATTTAAAAAATACTATCACATCCTGTTCCTACCAGTGGTTCTCTGAACATGTTGAGTGACAATTACATATTTTTTTTGAGGGACCTAGTTGATCCTGATTCAACACAGGAAGACATTAATTTTCTCCACTTGACAAAATATTGTTTAAAGTGCAATCATATCAAATTCCTCAGTATTTCTCTGAACATATTGAATGAGAGTGACATCATATATTTTATTGGGATTGTTGAAAAACTTCTGCACATCATGTTTTTTTAGAATTTGATATCTTCGACTACTACATTCACCGCACAAATTTTACTTTAATATGTAAGAAGCCTCTTGTCAACCTGAATTGTACTTTATTCACTAGGGCAGATGTACATGGCTATCTTGAGCTCTGTACCTAACTAGATATCTTATGATAACTTATTTAATCATTTTCACATCTGAATGAATTACTGATTCAACTCAATTGGCAACTCTTTAAGTGCACCTAGTGTTAATAGGAGGAGTTCTTTAGTTGCTCGTAAATTAGTCATCTTTGCAACCATATCATGTTAGGAAACTTTAAAATGGTTTAAGTTTCACCCAATACATTTCAGGTTTTGAAATAGAAATTACTTCCCCGTCCAAGTTTATGAGGCTTCATTTTTTTGCAAGCATCTTAAGGTTTTGGAGGACTAATCTACAAATTGAAGATTTCACGTATGTAAATGTGATAATTACATAACGGAAAAGAAAAAGGATTTCATCCATCGCAAAACACTTGAAAAGTACAATACATAGATGGGTTTTTGGTGTGCCTTAAACTATCTGCAAAAAATAATGTAGGCACATAAACTTGTACGAAGGTAGTATTTGGAATAACATAAATTTAGCTTAACCTATTTCTTCCTCTTTTTTTTGAGCAATATATTAGTATATTAGGCCATTAGCTTTTTTCCACCAAGAAATTTACTGTGCATAATGTCTTACTCTTTCTGTCTTACCTTCTTCTGTGTTATACTTTAGTTGGTTTTTTTCTTTGTGTTAATGTTTTCCCACCTCCCATCTTCCAGGGTAAGCAGGATAACCACAAAAAAACAAAGTATGTCCAAATTTCTGTGGAGTTGTATACACATCTAACTGGGTTGGAGGACGAAGTGAAGTCTTACGAGGACCAAGTGAAGGTCATACGAGGATCAAGTGAAGACATTCGAGGATCAAGTGACTTCATACGAGGTTCAAGTGACTTCGTATGAGGATCAAGTGAAAGCATTAGGAGATGAAGTTGAGGAATTGAATGAAAAGCTGTCTGCTGCGAATTCAGAGTTGACAATGAAGGAAAGTCTAGTAAAACAACACACTAAAGTTGCTGAAGAAGCTGTTTCAGGTACGTTGGTGTGGTGCTAGTCATCCATGAAATATTAGCTCATGCGATGTCATTTATTTTATTCTTTTTTCAGAGTAAGAGATTTTATGAAATTGATTCATTTCCTCGAACAAGTTGGGAAAAAGCTGAGGTAGAAGCTTTGGCATTGAAAAATCATCTAGAATCAGTTACATTGTTAAATTTTACTGCTGAAGATCGAGCATCACATTTAGATGGTGCTTTGAAGGAGTGCATGCGGCAGATCAGAAATTTGAAAGAAGAACATGAGCAGAAACTACAGGAAGTTGTTCTTACCAAAACACAACAATGCGATATGATAAACTTGAGCTCGAAACACAGTTGATATATTTATTAGCTTTGGTAAGTTGGTGTTCATTATGTGCTTGTCTTGAAATTGTAGAAGTGTAGAAAACTCTTTCTTGTGAAGTTGCCAGAAAGTAGAAAGTTCATTATACCGAAAAACCAAAAATTGCTTGTGGTTCCTTTGTTCCAGCTTCATGAAAATGACAAAGTATGTAAACTTCTGATTGTGCATACGTTTTAATATTTCAGTTTTGACATTCATTTCTTATACCTAGTCGATGTAAAGTAGTTACTAACAAATTGTTGAGCTCCTATTGCGGGTTCATAGAAACTTCCGTAGTAGCTTATAACAATTTTTCTTTTCTCTTAATCTTAGTTTCTGTAACTCAAGGTAGATGGTAATGATATTGGTAAGAACAAGTGCTTTATACCCCCATACGCCTGTACCCTTTCTAGAGTTGTGAGTTTTTCGTTGTCAACTGTGTATCAAATTGCATGTTGTTTGTCTAGATTTAGTAATTTTGAGTTTGTCAAAATAAAAATCAAGGTCCGTGTAAATAGGCATACAGAACTGTGTGCCAAGTGTAATAGAAGATTTAGTTTTTTTTCACATAATAGTTGCTTCAAAGTTGGACACATAGAGCAGGTGTATCTTTGTCATAGTTGTTGTAATCTTGTACATGCACATTGCACATGGTACCATCTTGTGTATGTTTGTCAAACTAGTATGTATTTCATGTTATCTTGTTTAAGGCATTTTATTTAGTCAGTTGAAGGACTCTGTAATCTTTCTATATGCTCAACCATTTAATAAATATTGTGGGTAGTCTGTTGGTTTAATAATATTAGTACCACGTAGCAACTCTATTGTCTTTGTGTATTGATTTTGGCATTAAGTGCCTCTGGTGACCTATTTGGTTCATTTTCCTGACTTAATATTTTTAAATATGTGCAGGAAGACTGTTTCTACGATCTGCCTTACAATACTGGGTATCAAATTTTCGTGCTACGTTTACGAAAGACAAGGGACGAAATTATGAAGTGTACTCTCTATATATGTGGATATATACTTTGATTGAAGAACTGTGGTAGCTTTAGATGGTTAATTGTAAAGATAATGAATGGTTATGTAGTGGATGATTTTGTTAAGTTAATAATATTTTAGTTTTTTGTATTTTTGCCATTATTTGCTATGGGGACATTGAGCCAGTCAGGTACACAAAAAAAATGTCAAATTTTGATTTGGCAACAATATAATTCGTTACCAAAGCATTGAACAAGTTTTAATATAGCAATAATTTTTTATACATTTAGCAACAAATTTTCGTTGCTAAGGGCATTAAAAATATAATATTTGGCAACGAAAAATTAACCTAATAACAACAAAGAGGATATTGTTGCTAATACTAACATAAAACGCAACAATTTTTATCGTTGCAAATCGTATCAACTTGCGTTGCACATATAAAGAAACGACAACATATATTGTCATTACTAATCAACAACTTTCGTTGCTATTGAAAAATAACCAGCAACAAACATTTTTATTGCTGGTTCAGCATAATGTCATTGCCAAATAATATAATCAGCAACGAAAATCGTTGCTAAAAAGTTTACATTCCGCAACGAAAGCAAGCTTCGGCAACAATTTTTATAATTTACTGCAACGAAAAATGTCGTTGCAAAATGGTGTCAATTGCAACGAAAATGCATGATCGTTGCCAAAAAAAAGAGTTCATTTCGTTGCCAATTAGAAGGCTTTTGCAACAAAATGGGGTTTTTAGCAACGAAATTTTAATTATTCTGCAACAATACATTTTGTTGTTAAAGGATCGATGTCTCTGTACAAAAGACAAATTTTGTTGCAAAATGTATTACTTTTGGCAACGAAAAAAAGCGTTCGTTGTGGAACAATTAGCAACGCTCATTGTGCAACAAAAGACGTAACGACATTAAAGTCGTTGCCAAAACCCTTTTGTAACGAAATTTGGCACCTTTAGCAACGAAAATTGGTTGTTGCTGAAACCCCATTTTTTGTAGTGTGCATACGTTACCAGGATAGTGTGAAACACTTGTACGGTGACAGAATTTACAGAAAGACGCCCGAATTCAGCAGATCTGAAGAAGAGCTCTTGGATTCTTTGTATGGCGCAGTATGAAAATGACTTATGAAAGTAATAGGTACCTTAAAACCACCCACAGTTGGCCGCAGGTGTACTTGCGGCTTCCCTAGGTGGGTCCCACCCCTCCGGCTCGATCCAATTCGAGTTAGAAAGGAGGTCTCACAAGTTGAAACATTTAAATCAGGAGAAAAAATGCTACGCAATGGAGTGGAAAAGCGGGAAATCCTGGTTCTCGCAGACCAACCTGCGAGTCTTTCTATCGCTCATTGGTATTTGCCCATACACAGGGTACACTATACTGATGATTACACTTGTTGCAAACTACGATCGCCACTACCTCACAAAGGTCCGATGCCATCAATTCGGGGTCGTAACTCCAAAGCACTGCTCCCCAGCGGGGATTTCATACAACTTCAACCGTTGGAAATCAAACCCAATGAAGCGTTGGAAGACATCTGATGACATCAGCCGTTGATACACGTGTCAACGAGGGTCAGGCAACCCTGACCAACATAGACTGTTGGTAGTAACTCCGACAGATCACTTGAAGGACCTGGCGATACAAACCAGGAAAGGCCATCCTCATCGGGGAGGACTGATGATAGAATCTGTTATACATAATTTGCATCAGACAAATGCTCATTCCCCCAGAGTTTCTTGCACATGAGAAAAACATCTATGGTGGAAAGTCTGTACCAAAGATTAAAGACTTTGGTGATAACTCCAACGTCAACATCCTAGAAGTTCTTGAGAACTTTGGAGCACACATCCAAGCAGTTCATCAGAGTCATCAATGATTGCTTCAGTCCCCATTAGAAGTCATAAGAGCAAACAGTCATCACATCCAGTCGGAAAACAGTCCAACGAACCACATACATTTGTATCCTGCTGTAGTACATTGCATCATGAATATGTTGTCATGTTTCAAGCGTCTAGTGTTCTTTATCATGTCCATGCTAGTACACTGCATAAATATGATAAAGAGGGGCATCGGTAGACACTCAAATTTTTTTGCATTCCTGTTACTAACCTTGGAGGAGGACAAAGTCGTCTTCCAGAGATAATCCTAGAAGTCAATGCAGAATCGTCCCGGAGACAACTCCAGGATAATCAGTTTTCCATCTCGGAGACAACCCCGAGATATTCAGTTCTAGTCTCGGAGATAACCCCAAAAAATTCAGTTTCAACCTTGGAGACAACCCTAGAATCCTCAGTTCTATCTCGGAGACAACCCCGAGATCTTCATTTCCAGTCTCAGAGACAAACCCAGGAGATTCAGTTTCAACTTCGGAGACAACCCCAAGGCATGCAGTTGCAGTTCTGGAGATATCCCCGGAAATGCTTGTTTCAAATCCCTGCGATCAGCTTCAACACTCGGTGATAGCCCTGAGGCACTCAGTTCTGAACCCATAGATAACCCCGGGAGGACATGCACACCTCAAAGACAACTCTGAGGACATTCAACATTTCCAGCAGCCCAATCTCAGAGATAACCCTGAGCAACGACTGCTTAATCAGCCCAAATTGGAGATTACCTTGGTGAGGGGCAAAATTGTCATTTTGCAACCTCGATCCCACATGGCGTCGTCTCAATAATATTTCAACATATATTACACACAGGAATGTCCTACAAGAACCAAATAGCTCCAATCCCGAGTGACTACTACATAGGACAACACACCGGATAGAATTTGAAGACTTGAACACTCAGGGCATGGTCTCATCTTCCTGACTTCGTACAACCTCTACTCCAATGTTATTGTGTAGCTCTCAACAACAACATGCCAAAAAAGGTCTTATACACCTCGATTAGATGCTCGAATTGAAGTTCTAAAAGTTCGAGCGTACATCACATTGTATGCGTGCATGTACTTCGAGACGACAGGACCCACGGAGCCCGGGGCACCCCGGGCAGCCGCAGGTACATCTGCGGCTGCCGCAGGTACACCTGCAGCTACCCCTCTATAAATAGAGGGCTTGGGGTGGCCATTTTACATAAGAAAACGGCGAGAAAGCCCTATCCAATTTGCTCTATACACACTATAAATTGAGTGCTTTCTCATTTCAAACACTTGTGAGCTTATATTTGGCTACTTATATATATTATTGTCATCAAACTTTATTTGATTTAGCCTAAATTTCACATCCGGTACGTTTATCGCTTATATATATATATATATATATATATATATATATATACATACATTTCTGTCAGGCCTGGAGAATACTTTGTGGCCTTTTACAGCTTTATGTACATTTCGTCCCGCCTGGAGTTTACTTCGAGGCGGTTGATCGTTCATATATATATATATATATATATGTATATTTACAACTTTATATATATATATATATATATATATATATATATATATATATATATATGTAACTGTTTACAGCTTTCATACGAATCGTTACATCATGTGAGCCTAGGATTCATGTGATTACAAATTCAGTTTACTGAATCTAAATTCGATTCTCGTGATGGACATTTTTAGCTGTACATGGCTTGTAAATTATTCACGGTGTTTGAATTTTCTTAGACGACTTTCATGCCCACAAGGAATTTGGTACTGCCTTTTATCTTGTTTTCTCGAAGGTGCTTCACATCTCGAAAATAAAAGTAATTAAGCCGAACACATAATAAAATAGAAGTATCAAAGGCCCCAATTACTATTGAGCACAAGGGTTTGAAAAATCTCTTTCATAAAGCGTCATTGCTATATCTTGTTAAAACAGAACTTTTATACAAAATTCAAACCCTTTGTATATAGGTGCAAACAAGGCATAACACTACTTTCAGATAATTACACATTGATCCACACACACACACACATTCAGATAATGGTTTTAATTAAAAAGTGGCGGTCACCGTGGTAAAACGGATGTCGGGGGGTGCCTAACACCTTCTGTCCGCATAATCAAGCTCCCGGACCGTAACGAATCTCAATTTCACATACCTGTTAAATAGCGTCACATCACTAGGTCAATGTGCAAACCTTTTCTCGGTTGAGTTCGTGCAACCATTTAAAAATACCAACTGGCGACTCTTACAGTCCAATTGTTGACATATACATGTCGAACCTTTTCACAACTTATTTTTTCAAACAAATCTCACATAACATGAGAACACTAAAAGACAAGAACAGAAAATGGACAAATAAAAATTTCGACGTCGACACATGCTTTCTCGAGTTTGAGTTAGGGAACTTGTCTCATCTGTAGTCTACTGCTAAGCAATTTAATATATCCTCTTAAGCTATTTAATATAACTTCCTTCGAAAGAGCTATCATTTATCTTTCAATTAGCATCTCATATATTTATTCATAACATTACATATATTAGATTATCTAATATTTAATCATATAATTAAATATTAGACATTACATTAAATCTTTAATAATATTATAACCTCATGATAATATTGTTATCACATAAACCTCATCTTAAACACTCATTTAATATTATAATATTTTACTCACTTTCTAGTATTATTAATCCATTAATAATTATTTACTCACTTACTAATATTGTTAATCACTTTATAATATTTTAATCATTTTCTAATATTATTAATTATTTAATAATATTTTAATCATTTTTTTAATAATATTAACCTTTTAATAATATTTTAATCATTACATAACAATTTACTCTTTTACTAATATTATTAACCATTTATTAATATTTTAATTATTATATAATATTATTAGTCATTTAATAATATTTTATACCTTTACTAATATTATTAACAATTTAATAATATTTTAATCTTCAACTAATATTATTAATCATTTAATAATATTTTATTTAATTTCACATATTATTAATTATTTAATAATATTTTAATTATCTAATAATGCCTTAATATAATATTATTAACCTTTTAATAATATTTTAATCTAATATTAATAATTATATTAATAATATTTTAATTTAATATTATTTGTTATTTAATAATATTTTAATAATTTATTAATGCTTTAATCTAACATTATTAATCCTTTAATAATTTTTTAATTCAACTTTTAATCTAAATATTATTAATTACTTAATAATATTTTAATATAATAATATTAGTCTCATAATAATATTTTATTCATTTATTAAATAAATAAATAATTTATTTTAATTATTTACCCTTTAATAATTCCTTTATTTAATAAACCTATGATACGTCTCATTTTATTGTATATATTTTGATGATAACAATTATGCAGTAATTAAATAAATATGTAATTATTTATTTATTGCTATTATTTTTTCTAAACCATTTTCTGTTTTTAGTTGAATTAATTTTTATTGACCTTGATAATTTAAATGTTAAGTGTTAAATAAATTGATTCATATAAATATTTAAAGCAAGAAGATCCTATTTGTTTTCAAAAAATCAAAGTTGGGCAAAAATATTTTTGGATGCATATATACATAAATCATATGTATTAATATAATATTTATATATCTTATATAGCAGTATGTAATGTTTGAATGCATATGCTTTATGTGCATATATATATATATATATATATATATATATATATATATATAATGCATGCATCATTTATAGTGTATGCATGTGCTGGCAATTGTTTCAAAAAAACCGTGTGTGTGACACCCATTTTGGGACTTAAAAAACGTGTGTGCTGACATGTTTTCATGTGCTGACATGTTTTCACATTTGGTCAAAATGGATAATAAATGATAGGTAAGTGAAGTTTTACCCAGGCGAAAAATTTGATCTCTTCCGCATGCAATTCTTTTTTATCTGGACAGTTAAATTCAAAAATACGTCATTCAAATCATACATTCAAAATCAATTTTTACAAATTATATTTTTGCCTCCGACTTCAAAAATCTATAAATAGAGAGTATTTCATTCATTTGGTTTTTACCAATTCAGTGAAAAGTAAAGCATACTCTCCTTGCCTACATTCTCTCTAAAAGCTTTATATCTCTTCTTACAAAAGTTCTGATTATTTTTAGAAGAGGAAATTGGTCCAAGTACTGAGATAAGTCGTTTGAGTTTAACTTCTATTGAATTATTTCTTACTTGTTATATATATATATATATATATATATATATATATATATATATATACACACACACACACACACACACGAATATACATTGTTATACACAATTTTATATAATTATATTTCATCTATTTATCAAATAAAAGGATACTTGCGTGCCGCAAGACTACGAAAATACACTTCTACGGAGAGGAATTCGAGCCGTATGATTCCTTATAGGTTTCAGTAACCTTTTATCGACATTATTTATATAAATATCGTAAAATAGATACGACACTTGATAGCTCAAAATAACACTGAGATATTCCTCCAAAAAGAGGAGTCATCCGAACAGAATTTGAGAATCGTAGTGATCTATTGAAAATATTTATATAAATATCAATTGTGAAATTATAAATTTTGTCGTACTTAGACGCCGCAAGGCTACGGAGATACACATCTACAAAGAGGAATTCGAACCGTACGATTCCTTATAGTACTAAGTGACATTATTTATAAAAGTTTACATAAAAGATAAAATATTCTTTTATGTTATCTGAGTTAAACAAATAATATTTGCTATATCAGTTTGTGCTTAACTGATTTAATTAGTATACTTGATAAATATTCTTTGAATTGATTGATTCTTTTTATATACAAGTATTGATACATAAAAATCATTCATATAATACTTGTTAAAAATTATTTGAGAAACAATCCTGTTTAATCCATAGAAAAACACTCTTTATTTTAAAGAGTGAATAATTCTTTATAAATTGCATTAAAATTTTATATCTGCTTAAACAGAAGTAATTTTGAGCTAAAATCTAAAATTATTTTATCTTCTTATTAAGCATCTCTCGAAAAACATAAAAGTTATTTGAACTTTTATAACTGTGCATACCTTACATATTTGCTTAATCAGAAGTATCTTTTGATCTAAACATAAATTATTATCTACTTACTAAGAAGCATAGTTTTAAGTATAAAAGTCTTTGAACTTTTATAAATTTGTTCCTTAATTGGTATCTGCTTATTTAAGAAGCATATTGTTGTAAAATCATTTGTAAAAGGAGAAAAGGTCAGAGTTAGTTTATTTTATGTACCTGCGAGAAAAACGAGTAATTCTTCGACCAAGACCATATTTTTAGAGAGATCAGCGGGAAGTTGGGTCTCTAGTGTACTTGTGAGGTGAAGAAGAAGCTGTTGTTTCAAGACCAGATCATAGAATAGAACTGAACTCAAAAGGAGGAGTAACTAAACTTGAGGAGGGAGCGGGGAGCTTGTTGTCCAAGATAGAATAGTTGAATAGTTGGAAGTTTGTCTATCAAACTTTGTAAAGGCTTCTTCGCCTATTGAAGGAGTTTTTATTACTGATAGTAATAGGATCTCAAGTTCCAAGTAGGGACTTGAGACTGGACGTAGCAACATACCAAGGGGTGTATGTTGTGAACCAGATAAATATATGTGCATTGCGTGATTGGAATTTTTTATCTTGCATGCTAATTTCTAAATCTGCAAATTAATTATTAAAAATCCAAAAAGGCTTAATATAAATTTTTAACCTGTAATAATTTATTCAACCCCCCTTCAAGATTATTATTGGACTTTCAATTGGTATCAGAGCAGTGCTTTTTAAATTGTTTGTTGAGTATATACATGCATACCTAAGAGCAGATCCATGGCCTACAATGCTACTGGTTGCAGAGAAGGACTGTTAATGTCCAAACTTCCACTATTTGATGGTACCAACTTTGCCACCAGAAAAAACAGATTCAAAATCTATGTCAAATCCCAAGGAATCAAAATTTGGTGTGCCATCGAACGAGGTGTACAAATTCTAACCAAAATCCAAGATGAAAAGACTATCGAAAAAGACATCTATGAATTCACCACTGAAGAAGAAGAAACTATGAATATTGCATCTTGAGCTGAACAAGTGCTAACTAGTGCTTTGATTGAAAAAGAATACAAAAGAGTTACCAATTGCAAAAATGCAAAAGAAATTTGGGAACAATTGATTGTAACCTATGAAGGTACCAATCATATCAAAGAAACCAGAAAGGATGCTATAATCCAAGAGTATGAAAGCTTCAAGCTTGAAGAAAGAGAAAATATCATTGATATGGAAACACAATTTTCCAGAATCATTGATGAGCTAGAGCAACTGGGAAAAGAATATACTACAAATGAGAAAAACATAAGAATTTTTAAAGCTCTTCCATCCATCTGGAAAATGAAGGTTACAACAATCAAAGAAATGCAAGATCTAACCATATATCCTATGGATAATCTCATTGGAAATCTTCATGCCCACAAAGTCGACATGTAAGACCCCAAATTATTAATAAATGAAATTTAAATTCCCTCTATTTATTATTTTGAAATAGTAAGTGTTAAATTGATTAATGAGGTTAGTTATGGGTAAAATGCGTAAATATTTTAAATAAGCAAGTGGTTATAAAATATTCATTGTTGTCGGGGAATATTCGTTTGGTCGTGGAATATTCTTCCTGTCGGGGAATATTCGTACGACGGCGCAGTCTTTTGTGGGCCCCATAACGGAAAGCGATTGGATGAAGAAAACGACAAGTATATGTTTTTTATTAATAACGGCGTAGTTGTTACCGTTAATACTGTTGGAATACCCGGTGGTTAAAACACAGTAATACGCGTTGTTACACAGTAGCACACTGTATTGCACCAATTATTGATTCTTACGTAAGAAGGCACTACTCAATAATGGTTACAGTAATTACTGTTCAGTATTTTATTTTATTGATTCAATAATTGCTGCGTTGATATTTTATATTACTGTTATTTCAATAATTGTCACTACACAGTATTTCCCATTATCAGATCAATAATTCATATTATTTGAATAATATTATTAGATAACATTATTGGCAATGTCTAGAAAGTTTTGTCTAAGGAGAGGTTTGGTCATCTAATTGCGCGCCAGTAAGGAGAAATCCTTATTGGAAAGCCCCCTCTTTCCTGGGAACGGCCTGGCTGTCATAAATGTGATTCTGTAATATTATTTGTAAATAATTAATTATTGATTCATATGATAAGGAAATATTTATTTTATGTGGATATAAATGAGGGATATATTTTTGTGGTTAAAAATGAAGGAGTTAATGTTGAGGTTTTTGTCAGTATTTTTGTCGGAATGGAGGTATTAAAAATCAGGGTTTTTGAGATAGTTTGCGGGGGTTATAATTTTTAATCCGACCGTTGGATCGTGGTAATTTTTGGATATGTTATACATATATAAGTTGAGTATATGTCCACAAATTTTGAACCGTTAAAAATGAACGTATGATTTATTATGAATTTTACAAGATGACTGGTTCAGAAATTGTTGAATTTTCGGAGTTTATCATTTTGGTGGAAAATTCTAGAATTGGTGGGCCCCACTTGTGGTTGGTGAAGAAATGTGCTGAATTATATTTCAAATGTGGTAGGTGGGAATAGTAGCAGGTAAAGCCATCAGGTTGCAGGTTAAGTCTGCTTCGGCGTGCTAACATTTTCCTATAAATAGAGGGCTAAGTTAGAATTGAAAATCACACCAGAAACAAGTTTTCTCTCTTTCTCTCTCTAGATTATTGAGTGTATTTTGTGAGTATTTAGATACTTTGAGAGTTTCTATTCATCAGAGCAAGTTTCTTTCAGCCTTATACCGGTATTCAGACCAGAAGTACTGATATTTTGAAGTAAGAGATATTATTTTCTTCTTAATGATATTATTTTCTTCAATATCATTATGCTGAAATATTGATATGAGTTTTTATCAAATTTGGAACTTTTTGTGTCGGGGGTTACTATTCACGTATACGGCACTATTCACGTATACGGCACTATTCACGAATACGGCACTATTCACCGAAAAATAAAATTTTTCCTTTTTGTCCAAGATGTCTATTATGGTTACTATCTTTGATTGTATCCATGTTTTGATCTTTATTTTTGAATTCTGCTTCACAATTGATTATTATGAAGTATTATTGATCTTGGATAAACTGTTATACGAATCCCTACTATTTGTCCTTCTGTCTCATTGGATTCGTTCTCTTTAAGATATTTTTCATCATCCTCAGTCCTAAATGATGATACAAATGAATATCTTTGGCCTGTAGTGCAAAGATGTATAATTACTTGATGAATATCTTTGGCCTGTAGTGCAAAGATGAACAGGTGTTGAGATGAACATGACCGACTGATGATACAAATGAATATCTTTGGCCTGTAGTGCAAAGATGAATATTTGGTTAAAGATGATTATTAATTGATGTTACAGGGATAAAATATTGATGATGGACTTTTAAATCTTAGAAGATAGTAGAATTCTTTCTCTACTTGACTCTTCTAATGGTTTGTTGTTTCCGCTGCAGTTGTTGATCTAAAACTTGTTGTCGATTATATTTTATCAGATTTTTCCCTGTTGAAGACTAACGATAATTTGTTGTATATTATCTTAGTCATAATATTCTTTACTGGGCTAGTTGAGCTCACCCTTTTCCTTTTTGTTCCATTTTTCTTCTCAGGAGGTGAGAACATAGCAGGATCTAGTCGGGGTATGGAGTGATGGTTCTAGAAAGATGTATTAGCAGTCCTCACTATTTCTGTAAAATAGTGTTTGAATAATTGTAATGAGGATTTATTTGAGCGTGGATATTGTCTAGAAGACAATATTTGTATTTAAACTCACAGTATGTGTTGTCGTATTTTGCACGACAATTGTATTATTGAAGTTGTAGTTTGCTTTCTGTACCATGTATTTGGCGACTCAGAATGGGTGTTGTATACCTATTCTGGGGGCGTCACAGTTGGTATCAGAGCTTAGGGATATGATCTCTGGCGGAGATCGGGGAATAGAACTAGGAGGGGAGAGACGAATCCTTCGCTAGTGTGTCCTACCTAAGCTTATTTATTGGTCAGTCATAATATAGGGGTATTATGTGATTTGTTAATTTATTTAATTAACCCTTGTTTTATGGCAGTATTTGAGAATGTCGACTGAGAATGTTAATAGTGGAGTAAATGAGACCGTGGAGACACCGGTGCTTACCAACGAGGAGAACGTGCAACAGGCTGGCAATGTTCCTCCTGTGAACAACACCAATGAGCAGATGATGAACGATGGAATGTTTAGAAGTTTTTTGCAATTCATGCAAAACCAGACAAGGGAGACTCGTGTTCAAAATACAGGAGGAAATGATAGCAATTCACGGTTTGTCACAGCCAAACAGTTCAAAGAATTGGGACCACCAGAATTTAAGGGAAAGCCGGATCCGATCATGGCGGAAACGTGGGTCAAACAAATTACCAAGATATTCGATGTCTTGGGATGCACGGAGGAACAGAAGGTTCCATTCGCCACCTTTATGTTCCGTGGCGAGGCAGATTACTGGTGGGAGTCTGTGAAGCGTACCCATCCAACCGCACTCAGCATGTCTTGGGAGACATTTCAAAAACTGTTCAATGACAAGTACTTTCCTGAAAGTATTCGTCATATGAAGGAGGTAGAGTTTATTAGACTATAGCAGAATAATATGACGGTATCTCAGTACGAGGCAAAGTTTGCAGAGTTGTCCAGGTTTGCACCTCATTTGGTGGAGAATGAGGAACGTATGACGAGGATGTTTCTGAGAGGTTTGAAACCCGGCATACGTCAATATCTCATTTCTCATAAATTTTCTCTCTATTCAGATGTTGTCAACAGGGCTCAATTATTAGAGCGAGATAACGAGTACGGTCAACTGAGGGATCACAACCAGGATCATATCGGTGACAGCAGTCATCAGAACAATGATAACCAGCGGAGAAAGAAAAATACAGACAAGAACGGCAACCACTCTGGTGGTAATCGTGGCTATGAAAATAGAAGAAGCGAGTCGGGAGGAGATTTTAAAAAGAGGAGATTCAACAATGACAATACGAAGACGTCAGCACCAACAGCAATTGGTTCCAAGGGAGGAGAACGACCACTGGTTATATGCTATAAGTGCGGAAAAGAAGGACATATCAGCCCAAACTGCCCACAACAGTTTAAGGTATGTTATAATTGTGGAAAGGAAGGACATATCGCTCGAGATTGCACTGTAGCAAAACCAAGTCCAGCGGGGATGGTGACTCAAAAAGCTGTCCCAGAAAAGATAAAGTCAACGGTTCCTGGAAGAGCGTTTGTCGTGACTGGTCAACATGCGAGGAACCCAAACGAGGTGATCACGGGTAAGCTAATCATAAATTCATGCGAAGTTTATACCTTATTAGATACCGGTTCTACCCATTCTTTTATCTCTCCTGCTTGTGCTCAACGTTTAAACTTGACTCCGGAGAAGTTAGACTTTGATTTATCTGTGGAGACTCCATTAGGAGAAACTTTCATCACATCCACTGTTTATAAATCTTGTGTGATCCAAGTTGGTACCATCACCTTACCTGTTGACCTTATCTCTTTAAAGATACTTGCTTTTGATGTGATTTTAGGGATTGATTGGCTAACTACTCATCATGCCAAAATTGATTGTTTTCGTAAGGTTGTTAGTTTTCATATTCCTAACCAACCTGTTGTACGAATTCAAACAACTAAGCCATTAAAATCAATCACTGTTATATCAAGCCATAAAGCCATTCGTTTATTAAAAAACGGATGTCAAGCTTTCTTAGCCCATGTTATGGATTTGAATAAAGACACGTCAAATTTGAATAATATTCCTGTTGTTATTGACTTTCCTGACGTATTTCCTGAAGAACTTCCCGGTCTACCCCCGGAACGAGAAATTGAATTCTTTATTGATCTTGAACCTGGTACAAAGCCCATTTCTAAAACCCCATATCGAATGGCTCCTATTGAACTTCAGGAGTTAAAGGTCCAACTACAAGAGTTGTTGGACATCGGTTTCATTCGTCCTAGTACATCTCCTTGGGGTGCTCCTGTTTTATTTGTAAAGAAGAAAGACGGGAGTATGCGACTTTGTATTGATTATCGGGAATTAAACCATGTCACTATTAAGAATAGGTATCCGCTACCTCGTATTGATGACCTGTTTGACCAGTTACAAGGAGCACAATTCTTTTCAAAGATCGATCTTCGTTCTGGATATCATCAGTTGAAGGTTAAAACTGAGGATATTCCAAAGACTGCCTTCAGAACTCGGTACGGGCATTATGAGTTCCTAGTTATGTCTTTTGGATTGACTAATGCTCCTGCGGCTTTCATGGATATGATGAACCGAGTATTTAAGGATTATTTGGATCAGTTCGTTGTTGTCTTTATTGATGACATCCTCATATATTCCAAAAGCCGTGATGATCATGAGCATCATTTGAAGCTGGTACTCCAAAGGCTGCGTGAAAATAAGTTATATGCCAAGTTGAAGAAATGCGAGTTCTGGCTTGAGGAAGTAGCTTTCCTAGGGCACGTGGTGTCAAAACATGGAGTATCTGTTGACCCGGCGAAGATTGAAGCAATACAAAGTTGGGAGCAACCAAAGACGGTGACCGAAGTACGTAGCTTTCTGGGCTTAGCTGGTTATTATCGGAGATTTGTGGAAGGATTTTCTCGAATCGCTACTCCGTTAACTCAGCTGACTCGGAAAGATACAAAATTCGTATGGAGTGAGGAATGCGAGAAGAGTTTCCAAGAACTCAAGAGGAGACTCATTTCGGCACCTGTTTTGACAATACCATCTGGTTCGGATGGATTTGTTATCTACAGCGATGCTTCAGGCAAAGGGTTAGGATGTGTTCTCATGCAACATGGGAAAGTCATAGCCTATGCCTCACGACAACTCAAAGAATATGAGAGGAATTATCCTACTCATGATTTGGAGTTGGCAGCAGTCGTTTTTGCGTTGAAGATTTGGAGACACTACCTGTATGGGGAGAAAGTGGAGATCTATACAGATCATAAAAGCCTCAAATATTTCTTCACCCAAAAGGAACTCAACATGCGGCAACGACGTTGGCTTGAGCTGTTGAAAGATTACGATCATACCATCCAATACCATCCTGGAAAAGCAAACGTAGTAGCTGACGCATTGAGTAGAAGATCATATGCGGGTACGAGTGCAATGTTTTTAACACAAAGGCCCATTTTGTATGACTTGCAAAGGATGGAGATAGAGATGAAGGCTCCAAGTACCCACATGATGATATCAAATATACGAGTAGAACCGACTTTAATCGATAAAGTTAAAGCTGCTCAAGCTACGGACATAGAGCTGATGCGTATGAAGAAGAAAGTGCAAGAAGGTTCTATTCCAGAAGCAAGAATCGATGAAGAAGGAATACTTCGAGTTCACTCTAGACTCTGTGTTCCTAACAATTCTGATTTGAAGTACAAGATCATGATGGAAGCACACAATACACCATTTGTAATCCATCCTGGAAGTACCAAAATGTATCGTGATCTTCGACATACATTTTGGTGGAGCAATATGAAAAGAGAGATCGCGGAGTTTATCTCGAGATGTTTAACTTGTCAACGTGTAAAAGCGGAGCATCAAGTACCAAAGGGTCCATTGCAACCACTTGAGATTCCGAAATGGAAGTGGGAACACATTACTATGGATTTTGTTACAGGTCTTCCCAAGGTTTCTCAAGGCATAGATGCTATTTGGGTTATTGTTGATAGATTAACCAAGTCTGCTCATTTCTTGCCGATACGGGAGACTTATTCCCTTGAACGTCTTGCTCGTATATACGTAGATGAGATTGTGAGACTGCATGGCATGCCAGTATCCATAGTTTCGGATCGTGACCCAAGATTCACTTCAAGATTTTGGGTTAGCTTGCAAAAAGCTATGGGCACAGATTTACGATTTAGTTCGGCATACCATCCTCAAACGGACGGACAATCAGAGAGGACTATTCAAACTCTTGAAGATCTATTAAGACTTTGTGTCCTAGATTTCAAAGGGAGTTGGGATAAGTACCTACCATTGGTGGAATTCTCTTACAATAACAGTTATCAGACAAGTATAGGTGTGGCCCCATTTGAAGCATTATATGGACGAAAGTGTCGCTCTCCAATATGCTCGGACGAGGTGGGTGAAGCAACATTGTTGGGACCAGAGTTGGTACGCATGACTACAGAGAAGATCCAAACGATTCGATAACGTATACAAACGGCACAGGATCGACAAAAGAGTTATGCGGATCTTCATCGGAAGGACGTGGAATTTGACATTGGGGATCATGTATTGTTGCGTGTGGCTCCATGGAAAGAAGTTACAAGATTTGGGAAGAGAGGAAAGCTCAATCCACGATTTATTGGTCCATTTCAGATTCTTGACCGAGTAGGAAATGTGGCCTATAGACTTGCGTTACCTCCAAGTATGTCTCGTGTTCATAATGTTTTTCATATATCTGTGTTACGTAAATATGTGAAAGACCCAGACCACATTATTGAGTTAGAACCGGACGAGATAGCTGAAGACTTAACGTACGAAGAGGTACCTGTCAAGATCTTGGATAGAAAGGAGCATGTCCTACGCACGAAGGTCATACCACAAGTTAAAGTTTTGTGGAGAAACCATGCTATTGAAGAAATGACCTGGGAGTTAGAAACGGAAATGAAAGCGAGGTATCCTCATCTTTTCGAAACACCAGGTACGTACGTCAATTTCGAGGACGAAATTTCATAAGGAGGGGAGGTTGTAAGACCCCAAATTATTAATAAATGAAATTTAAATTCTCTCTATTTATTATTTTGAAATAGTAAGTGTTAAATTGATTAATGAGGTTAGTTATGGGTAAAATGCGTAAATATTTTAAATAAGCAAGTGGTTATAAAATATTCATTGTTGTCGGGGAATATTCGTTTGGTCGTGGAATATTCTTCCTGTCGGGGAATATTCGTACGACGGCGCAGTCTTTTGTGGGCCCCATAACGGAAAGCGATTGGATGAAGAAAACGACAAGTATATGTTTTTTATTAATAACGGCGTAGTTGTTACCGTTAATACTGTTGGAATACCCGGTGGTTAAAACACAGTAATACGCGTTGTTACACAGTAGCACACTGTATTGCACCAATTATTGATTCTTACGTAAGAAGGCACTACTCAATAATGGTTACAGTAATTACTGTTCAGTATTTTATTTTATTGATTCAATAATTGCTGCGTTGATATTTTATATTACTGTTGTTTCAATAATTGTCACTACACAGTATTTCCCATTATCAGATCAATAATTCATATTATTTGAATAATATTATTAGATAACATTATTGGCAATGTCTAGAAAGTTTTGTCTAAGGAGAGGTTTGGTCATCTAATTGCGCGCCAGTAAGGAGAAATCCTTATTGGAAAGCCCCCTCTTTCCTGGGAACGGCCTGGTTGTCATAAATGTGATTCTGTAATATTATTTGTAAATAATTAATTATTGATTCATATGATAAGGAAATATTTATTTTATGTGGATATAAATGAGGGATATATTTTTGTGGTTAAAAATGAAGGAGTTAATGTTGAGGTTTTTGTCAGTATTTTTGTCGGAATGGAGGTATTAAAAATCAGGATTTTTGAGATAGTTTGCGGGGGTTATAATTTTTAATCCGACCGTTGGATCGTGGTAATTTTTGGATATGTTATACATATATAAGTTGAGTATATGTCCACAAATTTTGAACCGTTAAAAATGAACGTATGATTTATTATGAATTTTACAAGATGACTGGTTCAGAAATTGTTGAATTTTCGGAGTTTATCATTTTGGTGGAAAATTCTAGAATTGGTGGGCCCCACTTGTGGTTGGTGAAGAAATGTGCTGAATTATATTTCAAATGTGGTAGGTGGGAATAGTAGCAGGTAAAGCCATCAGGTTGCAGGTTAAGTCTGCTTCGGCGTGCTAACATTTTTCTATAAATAGAGGGCTAAGTTAGAATTGAAAATCACACCAGAAACAAGTTTTCTCTCTTTCTCTCTCTAGATTATTGAGTGTATTTTGTGAGTATTTAGATACTTTGAGAGTTTCTATTCATCAGAGCAAGTGTCTTTCAGCCTTATACCGGTATTCCGACCAGAAGTACTGTCTGTACGAGGTAAGGGATATTATTTTCTTCTTAATGATATTATTTTCTTCAATATCATTATGCTGAAATATTGATATGAGTTTTTATCAAATTTAGAACTTTTTGTGTCGGGGGTTACTATTCACGTATACGACACTATTCACGTATACGGCACTATTCACGAATACGGCACTATTCACCGAAAAATAAAATTTTTCCTTTTTGTCCAAGATGTCTATTATGGTTACTATCTTTGATTGTATCCATGTTTTGATCTTTATTTTTGAATTCTGCTTCACAATTGATTATTATGAAGTATTATTGATCTTGGATAAACTGTTATACGAATCCCTACTATTTGTCCTTCTGTCTCATTGGATTCGTTCTCTTTAAGATATTTTTCATCATCCTCAGTCCTAAATGATGATACAAATGAATATCTTTGGCCTGTAGTGCAAAGATGTATAATTACTTGATGAATATCTTTGGCCTGTAGTGCAAAGATGAACAGGTGTTGAGATGAACATGACCGACTGATGATACAAATGAATATCTTTGGCCTGTAGTGCAAAGATGAATATTTGGTTAAAGATGATTATTAATTGATGTTACAGGGATAAAATATTGATGATGGACTTTTAAATCTTAGAAGATAGTAGAATTCTTTCTCTACTTGACTCTTCTAATGGTTTGTTGTTTCCGCTGCAGTTGTTGATCTAAAACTTGTTGTCGATTATATTTTATCAGATTTTTCCCTGTTGAAGACTAACGATAATTTGTTGTATATTATCTTAGTCATAATATTCTTTACTGGGCTAGTTGAGCTCACCCTTTTCCTTTTTGTTCCATTTTTCTTCTCAGGAGGTGAGAACATAGCAGGATCTAGTCGGGGTATGGAGTGATGGTTCTAGAAAGATGTATTAGCAGTCCTCACTATTTCTGTAAAATAGTGTTTGAATAATTGTAATGAGGATTTATTTGAGTGTGGATATTGTCTAGAAGACAATATTTGTATTTAAACTCACAGTATGTGTTGTCGTATTTTGCACGACAATTGTATTATTGAAGTTGTAGTTTGCTTTCTGTACCATGTATTTGGCGACTCAGAATGGGTGTTGTATACCTATTCTGGGGGCGTCACACGACATGCTCGTCGAAAAAGCTGGATCAGACACAGATCTCAAAATGAAAGGAATCGCCTTCAAAGCCCTTCTGGTGGATCAAGAAAGTGATGATGAAGAACTAAATGAAGAACTCCTGAGTCTAGACAACAATGAAATTGCTCTAATATCCAGACAACTCAGGAGAGTAATTCAAAGCAAGGCAAAAAAATATGGCAAAGGCTTTATGAAGACAAACAACAACTTTAACAACTTCAAAAGGAAACAAACTTTCAAGCCAAAGACGCAAGGAGGAAATTTCAAAGCCATTAACAACAACTTCAGAAGTACCAACCCAAATGAAAATTCAAACACATGCTTTAAATGCAAGCATCCTGGACACTTCAAAAAGGATTGTCCAAAACTGGCCAACAGTAAAGTTCTTGTAGCTGAGGAAGGATGGGATCTAAGTGACGAGGAAGAAACTACTGAACAAACTGAAGAAACTGAAAATCTCTATTTAATGGCAGACAATGACTCATCACCAAGATCTGTGGTAAATTCTGAACATCAATTGCCTAACTCCTCTTTTTCTGCATACACATTGGAAAATATAAATGATGAACACCATGAATTACAAGAGGCTTACAGTCATTTATATGAGAATAATGAATTATTAAAAATAGAGTTAGAAAGATTAAGAAAAATAAATAAAAGTCTTAAAATTGAAAATGCTAACTTAATCATCACCAATGAAGGTTTAAATGAAATAAACTTAAAAAATAAAGAAGAATTTTAACACCCCGAAATCCAATCTTTCTTCTCACCCAAATTTCGTACATCACAGTCCCATCTCTTTCCAAACATACATCATTATATAGTTAAATATAACAACATACACTCTCAAATCCCAGGTTCTAATACCTTATAACCTCGTTCATTACAAATAATGATAATTACATTATTCTTTACATCTTACAAGATTGATTTTTATCCGCCACCAAGGATACATAACAGTTCATTAAGCTAATCTATAGTTTAATTAAACTATTCTATATTACAAGTCTTCACTTAATCTTCACGCTCATTCACATACTAAATGGCACTTCATCTGAATATCGGTCAGCTTGACCTTTACGGGATCCTTAAGTTCTTTCTAACATCATTCGCTGAAAATATTTTTATTTAAAGTAAGTGTGAGCATTCAATTGCTCAGCAAGTCATAGCAGTTGAATAAACAACTTCAAGAATCTAAACCTTCTTTTAAAACTTCAATAACCGAACAAAGGTTATGAAGCAGTTTGAATAATAGGAATAAACTCTGATTCCTATCATTTTAAAACATTAGTCACATTCACTTTGAAATACTTTCTTTCCTCTACTTTTTCCATACACATCCTGTCTGGCTAGAATCATTAGCATGGACTTAATAATAACGGTTCATGTATAAACATAACATTCTCATATTGAACAGTTCATCTCATAGAAACACCGAAGTGTTAAAATTGTGGCACAAGGCCTCATACATTCTACCACCTTGTACAAATATCACACATTTGCACGTAGACAAAACTTCTCAAGTTCAACATCTGAGAAAGTTTAAGAAACTACATTCATTTAAAATATGAATGAAGTTAGAAAACTTGCCCTACGCACAGCTACAACTTACGCTGAACTGCTCAATGCAATCCCTATATAACACATAAGGAAACAACACATACACTAATTAGTCATATACTTGACTTACGCATTGGTTTACTTAACTTTACTTCTTAGGGTTCGCGTTCCTGCAATATAAGTTTACGCGACCAACTTTCTTTATCGGTTTACGGCTTCATGACATATGGGAATGTCTTACTCATACGATCATCATCTTTGATGATTTACATTCTTATCTTCTTCTTATAACTCTTACTAGGACTTAGCACACATCGCGTCTCTACTAGTAGTCCATATGGTACTCTGAGTGGTTTTTCACAAATAACTAACAAACAAGTTCCCGTCTCATCTACACTGTCTTTACAGCGAGTTAGATCGGTTACCAGTTTCATATATACCTCCACTCTTTGAAGGAATTATTTAGCCTAACTCCCATATGTCAACCATTAAAGATTACAATTATACCACAACCTAAACTTTACTTAACTTATCCGAACCATTAAACTATAATGTTCGTTAAGTCAATTTCTTATTCCTTATGACTTTCTAACAACTAAATGTCATACCTCAGGATTCATTCTTTATCGTTTAATTTATACAGTCTTTTGTATACTCAGAACGGTCATTCAATGTCAATACTATGTGTTTATAGTGTTAAACATTTTTACAATACCTTATTCATATCTTATAACGTCCGATTCATTCGATTCAGAACGTCCTCCAAGTTATAATTATTAACTCGTCTTCTTTACGTTATACATCATTAATTTAGTTTCTTCACCATTCATAGGTTTAATCATTAGTCTTCATTATCTCATGGTCAAACCATACACGACGTGTAGGTTCTGCCCGTTTAATATTCACATACATTCAACCTTTACATCGGCTAAAGTGTTTAACGCTTATATTTCATTCTAACATTCTCTTTCCGACTCACATTCGGACTTTCATTAATCATTTTACAATTCGTTATAGCTTTCTTGATAATTCATATCTTACTTACTAACCTTCATCAACGTTTAAGTCATATAACCAATGTATACTTAGAACGTTCGTTCGACGCGAATACGATTCACGAGAATCGTTTACGTATTCAGCGTTCACATTGCTCGACTCTTAATTTCTCATTCAACCTTTACCAAAGGTTTTAATCACTCTCATTCATTATCCATCATATGAACCCCACATTCATAATTCTTTCTTAATGTCGAAGCCATACGGTTCATTGTATGCTAAGACCGATCGTTTATCACAACTGCGTTGCGTTCACAGCGTCTATACAATTTACACTTAACTCTCATTACGACATCATAACATCAAAATATTATACATCCTCCTCATCACTCAACGTCTAAGGAATCACAATCATAACAATCCCCCACGTTCGTTTTATCGCGACCACGGTCCCCAAATATCAGTTACGTATTTCGCGTTTATATTTTGTCTTTTAATCCCGTTCAATCTTTCCATTCAACCTTTAATAAAGGTTTAAATTACATGTTTAAGTGTTACATTCGGTGAACTACACGTTCATTATCTTTCTGTACATTTCCCTCAGGAGTTGAGTAATTAAAAACTCATCATTGGGCCTTGCCCTGCACCGGCGCTGCGGCGCCGGTTCCTTCTCTCTTCCTCGCGCTGTAGTGCCACTTAGCAGTACTTGGACTTCCCGAGTTGGCGCTGTGGCACCGCCTCCCAAGGCTTAACTGGCACTGCATCGCCAGGCATCAAACTTTGAAAATATTTCTAAGTCTTGTACCAAGTTTGAGACGCTTACTTCACAATCTCATAACTTATTCGTTATAGCTCAGAACGAGGTCATTCCAAAGCCATTCTCTTCCTTATCTTATGTACTTCAACTTCCTTCAAATCAAACTTTCTTCTTAATCAGTCAACATGCCATTTGATTGGCTTAATCTTCCTCCTTCGTTCGTTTTATGTTATTAACGTTCTTCGTCCGTTCGTCCGTAATTCGGTCATCCGAACTCGAAACTCATTCATTCTTAAGTCCACAACTCACGTTTTCTACATTCTCTTACATTTTTATGAAACCCTACACATTCGGGTTCATTTATATACTTTCTATTTCTCATTTGTCTTTTACGAAATTTTTTCCATAACTTCGTTATAGCTAACTTCAATCCGTTCTCCATGAACATTTCTATTGTTCCTAACCAAGTAATAAGCAACTAACTTATACGCGATGGTTTTAAACTTGTCCATCAACAACAAGTTATACTACGATGGTTTTAAATTTGTCCAACAACAACGTTCTTCGTGTTCTTCGTATGTTCTTCGCGTTCTTCGTTCGTTCTTCATTTTTAATCGATATTTTGATTATGATTTCACTTTTTCTTGGAATTTGGTGTTATAAGACACCATTCCTTACTAATTTCACCGAATCGTTCATATAATTCATTCGGATCGTTCAAATTCATTACGCACTTATGCTTCCTTAAGAAATCTTTTAACCTAAACTTCAAATTCTTATTTCTTCGTTTTCTCATGATTTCAACCATATTAAAATCATTCTTAACATCTTTTACTTCTATTCTCATTAAGCTATGTTTTTAACATAGAAAACTTAAAGAAAATTTATATAATTTATATTAGACTAGGTTTTAAATTACCTTTCTCTTTAATCTTCTTCCGTTGAATAAAGTTTGCACTCGGGCTAGCTTTTCCTCTTCCTTTTCCTCCTCATCCGAACTCTCTCTCTCTCAAGTGTTGGTGATTTTCAAAATCACCAACGAATGAGCTAAGGCTCTCCTTTTATATAAAACCAAGGCTAGTGGGAAAATAGTCATTTCACCCTAAAGTTACTATTCCCACCTCCTTACTAAACCTCCTTACTATTCACGAAGCTTCTCTTGGAAGCTTCGTACTTCCGTCTTGCGGAATTCGCCCGACAATTTGAAAAACTACGATTCAAAGAATCCAAATATTTTTGAATATTTCGTCTTTCCTTTACAGATTAACTTTTACGCATTCTTCGAGACCTTGAAAAACTGAAAAACACGTTTTGATGAAAAGAGTTTTCCTTCACGTTTTCTCCTAACGTAGTTAAACGAATGAAAAGTACATAACAGTACTTTTCGTCATTTTTATTTTGTCTGATTTTTGCACACTTTTCGAGAAAAACTTTTATCGAATTATTTAACTTTTCACGATATATTATCGTCAAATCTTTCGACGGAATGTCATTTTGACATATCGAACTCTCAGAAAGGCTAAGGTTATTCAAACCTTAACCTTTAGGATTTCGTCGGGTGAATAGTGCTTATTTCGTCTTTTTCCTCAGAAATATTTTTGTTCTCAGAAAAATTTTATTTTTATCTTGAAAATTCTTACTCGTTCAGTCTAGCTCGTAGCCAGAATCCTTCCATCTTATAATCATCCTAGGTTTTAGAACGATTAATAAACACCTAGAACAAAATATTAGTAATAAAAATTTATTTTATTAATAACTAATTCTTTAAACTTAAATTCTGGACAATCCGATTTTTTGGGTAGTCACAAGAATTAGAACAATTTAAGAAAATAAATAAAAATCTTGAAATAGAAAATTCCTCACTTATTATCTCAATTGAAAATCTTGAAATTGAAAATCCAACACTTGTTGTAATCAATGAAGATAATTAAGTACTAGATCTAGCGGTAATTGAAGAAATCAAAAATGAGAATTCACTTTTTAAATTAGAAATAGAAAAACATAATACCATAATTGAAAATTTAACTAAAGAACGTGAAGATTTAAATACTATAATTTATAAATTTACAAAAGGAAAAGAAAATCTTGATGTCATGTGTCGACGTCGGGATTTTTATTTGTCCGTTTTCTATTCCTGTTCTTTTGTGTTCTCATGTTAGGTGAGATTTGTTTGAAAAAATAAGGAAAAAAAGGTCCGACATGTATATGTCGACGATTGGACTATAAGAGTCGCCAGTTGGTTTTTTAACTGGTTGTACTAACACAATCGAGAAAAGATTTGCACATTGACCCAGTGATGTGACACTGCTAAACGGGTCTGTGAAACCAAGATTCATTAGGGTCTGGGGACTTGCTTATGCGGAGGGAAGGTGTTAGGCACCCCCCAGCATCCGTGTTCCCACGGTGACCGCCACTTTTCAAGAAATTATTATATAAATGTGTGTGTGTGTGTGTGGCAATTTGCTGTTATTTCATCCATGAGCCTCTGAGCTTGGTACTTGTCCATACATATGAGGAGACCTAGTCCTGCATCTTTTTTGTAGAGTGCATCTCCGCTTAGGTAGAATTTCATAGCCAGTCGATGAATCCGCCTTCTTTCAGTCGGGCTCACCTCAGCGGGTGTAGATCTATCTTGTAAGTATTCCTTGATATGCTGATATTAAGGGTGCTGGATGAGAGGTAGGTCTCCGATACTTCTCCAATGTAAGTCCCATAGGCGGGAGCCTTTTGTTGGGCAAATATGAGGGTTAACATGTCTTCCTTGTCATATACGTTGATCAATGAGACCAAGGTTGCTGTGAGTTAGGAAATGAACCTGTTGATGAAATTGATTCTTCCCAAAAATCCTCGTATTTCCTTCTCTGTCTGAGGAATGGGCATTTTCGTGATGGCTTAGATTTTTGTGGGATCCAGCTCAATCCCCTTATGGCTGACTAGGAATCCTAGCAACTTACCTGATTTTATGCCAAAGGTGCACTTGGCTGGATTCAACTTCATGTTGTACTTACGCAACCTGTTGAAGAGGTTTTTTTTCTTATATATATATATATATATATTATGCATTAGATCATGGAAAAGAGCCATATGGCTTACTAATAGGTAGCTCCGACATTGATGAGGCCGAATGACAATCGTCTGTAGCAAAAGGTTCCCTAAAGAGTGATGAATGCGATTTTCTCACGATCCTTTTCAGCAACCATGATTTGATGGTACCTCGCAAAGCAATCTGCCAAGGAGTACATGTCATACTGAGTTGTATTGTCAATGAGTATGTGGATGAATGGGACGGAAAAGCTATCTTTGAGACAAACTTTGTTCAGATCACTGTAATCCACGCAAACTCGCACCTCTCCTCCAGGTTTCAGCACGAGGACTATGTTGGATAGCCATTCAGGATATGTGGACACCATAATAATACCAGCTTAAAATTGTTTCACAATTTCTTCTTTCACCTTTAAACTCCACCCAGGTTTCAATCGCCTGAGCTTCTGCTTGACTGGCTTGAATCCCTCTTTAATAGGAAGGCGATGAATGACAATGTCAGTGGATAAACTAACCATGTCTTTATGAGACCATGCAAACACATCCTGGAATAGGGTCAATAGAGTAACCATGTCATTCCTTTGGTTTGGAGTGAGGTCCGTACCAATCTAGATTTGTTTGGGCTTTCTAAGGTTCCAAAATTGAAAGAGGTTGTTTGATCAAGGTTGGGTTTAGGTTTGTGTTCGACCCCTTCTTTGATCTCCTGAGGCACCTCAATGTCCTCTTGTATTTCCATCAAGTCTGAGTCCAACTTTTCATCAAAGTTACAATCCTTGTGGAGAAGAGGCATCTTATCAGCCAGTACAGGCACATCTAACTTTAGAGTCCTGAAATAAAATGCTTTCACCTGATATATGAAACTGTTCAATCACACAAAGTGTTAGCATGTAATGACAAAAGTAACTGCTAATACTGTACAGAAAAAGTAAGAAGTTATTGCTATCTACAGGGTAGAATGAGTTTATGCCCATTTTACCCTTATCGAGCAGTGCAAGGAGTACTGCTCCAATTGTCGAGGGCAAAGTCCTGGTGGACTACAGTGATGGAGGGGCCGTCATCGTCCTCATTTTCCCGAATGATGACCATTATGTCTGGGCAATCATCGTCTGGGGTGTATCTATTTGTATGTTCATCATGGACAATGATGCGCACGTTGGACATCATTCTAACGATGTCTTGTTTAATTCTTCGTTCCTCTTCTTCCAATGTGGGATCTGGAACTAGGATTTCTTTCTCTTTCACTGGTATCAGTTTAGGAAATAACATAGTCATTACATGGGTAGGCACCTTTACTAGAGATCGTACAGGCTCAGGAACTGTAGGTGGAGATAATCGCCGTGTGGTGAAGCTGAAGGAATCTGTCTATGCTTATGAGGACTCCTGCGACTGGAACTAGCAGTATCCAGACCTTGGGTTCCTTCTTGTGCGGAGGATTCAGTATGTACAGGTATCCATATACCCTGAGTAGATTGGTGTAGTTCTTTAAGCAGAACAGCCAAATCTGCGATTTGTTTATTTAATTCGTCGAATTCTTCATGAGAAACTGGATTAAGATTAGTCTGGTCAGATGAAGACATAATTGGCAGTAGGCTCGTGGCCTTTTTGGATTTTGAATATCCCTACAAAAAAGACTTATGTAGTTTAGTCTTAGTGAATGTAACAATATTACGTAATGTGTCCGTTTAGGATTATAGTCCTACGAAACGGATGTCAGTTGACAAGATAGCATGTCTGGTTTTGATATAAAGGGAAGGCATGTACACATATTCCTTCATAGTTTCCATTGCATTGAGATTTACATGGAAATAAAATTATAAGTAATTGAATTTACAAGTAATTGAAATGTGAAAGTATGAAGAGACTTTCCTCCGTGTTTGGTTTATCAGAGGCTGACCTATCTTAGGTTACTCTCGCGGTTTTTCGGTATGAAGGTTCCCAAATCATCGCAATTTACTTGATGAGAAATTAATCCGGTCTTTCAACTGGAATGAATTTGGGTGGTGCCTTTTCCGAGCCTCGTTGGAATTAGTCTTCTTACGAGTCTAATAATCAAACACCGACAAGATAGCCTCCTGGTAGAGGAACCACACAACATACTTTCACATACAACGTGTCTCACCGTTTATGAAAATTATGACATGTGCGAAGCACTAATATCACAGACAGATATATTACAATGCAGTAAAGAAATGCATTCGTACACATTCATTAAATGTAAATGCAACATCCACACACAAGCATATAATAATTTTGAAAAGCTTAAAATAGTGGTTTAAGTCCTCTTACTAGAGTCCCCAGCAGAGTCGCCACCTGTTGATGTCGGGATTTTTATTTGTCCCTTTTCTGTTCTTGTTCTTTTGTGTTCTCATGTTAGGTGAGATTTGTTTAGAAAAAACAAGCGAAAAAGGTCCGACATGTATATGTCGACGATTGGACTATAAGAGTCGCCAGTTGGTTTTTTAACTGGTTGTACCAACACAACCGAGAAAAGGTTTGCACATTGACCCAGTGATGTGACACTGCTAAACAAGTCTATGAAACCGAGATTCATTAGGGTCCGAGGACTTACTTATACTAAGGGAATGTGTTAGGTACCCCCCGGCATCCGTGTTCCCACGGTGACCACCACTTTTCAAGAAACTATTATATGAATGTGTGTGTGTGTGGGGGTCAATGTGATGTTATTTGGAAGTAGTGCGAGGCCTCATTCGCACCTATATACACAGGGTTTGAATTTGTGCAAAAATTCAGTTTTAAACAAGATATAGAAGTGAAGTTTTATAAAAGAGGTTTTTTAAACCCTGATGCTCAATAGTAATTGAGACCTTTTACACTTCCATTTTATTAAATGTTCGTCTTGATTGCTTTTATTTTTGATATGCGAAGCATCTTCGAGAAAATAATATACAAAGTAGTGCCGAACTCCTCATGGGCATGAAAACCATCTGAGGAAATCCAAACACCGTGAATAAATTTACAAGCTACTTACAGCTGAAAATGTCCATCACGGGAACCGAATCTAGATTCAGTAAACTGAATCTGTGATCACATGATTCCTAGGCTCACATGATAACACATTTTATATGAAAGCTGTACGCAGTTATATATATAAAAGCCGTTGTAGACACTCGAAATTTTCTGTATACCTGTCACTAGCATTGCAGGAGATCAGATTCGTCTTTTAAGAGGGAACCCTAAAAGACGATCCATAGCCGTACCGGATACTACCGGAAGTTCAGCATCAACCCCGGATCATAATCTGGGAGTAATAATCTCAGAAATAACCCTTAGGCATGCAGATACAATACCGAAACACACACTAGAGAAGACCGATTAATCTCGGAGATAACCCCGAGGTATCCAGTCTCAGTCCCAACCATTGGAATAGCCACTAACCTTGGTGATGACCCCAAGGAATGCAATTTTGGCGATAACCCCGGAAATACTTGTTACAAATGCAACCAGCTTCAATCTCGGCGCTCACAACGAGATCCACTGTACCAGCCCGACGATAACATCGGGAAGACATACACACCTTTAGGATGACAATGAGGACCTTCAACAAATTACAGCAGTCCAATCTCAGCGAAGCTGAGCAACGTCTGCTTTATCAGCCCAATTCGGTGATAACACCGGTGAGGGGCAACATCGTCATCTGACCAACACGATGTCACGCCACGTCGCCTCAACATATCTACGCAACAATGTCCCACAAGACTAATCAATCCCGAGTGACTATTGTGCGGGGTAACTGATGAAAGTTGAAGCTTGAAGACCGGAGGGCACCGTCCCATCTTCAATGACTTCGTACAAACTCTAATCCCATGCCATCGTACAACTCTCGACAATGGCAATCTGAAATAGGTCCTGTATACCTCAAACGGATGCCCGAATTGCACTTCTGAAAGTTCGAGTGGACATTACAGTGCCTGAGTACACGTACTTCAAGACGACCCGAGCTAAAAAACTCGGGCCCACCCGAGTTGCCTCTGGTACACCTGCGGCTCAGCTGCAGGTACACCTGTGGCTCCATCCTCTATAAATAGAGGGCTTGGGGTGGCCATTTTGTAAGAGAAAACGGTGAGGAAGCCCTGCCCAATTTGCTCTGCACTCATCCCAGGCAGTGTACTTTCCCCTTTTAAACACCTGTGAGCTCATATATAGCCCTTTTGTACCTACACAAGTTTGTGTTTACTCACTCTAAAGATATAGAAGTCTTCTTTGGCAGCCCACTGTAAGCCTTCTCACACACTTTAGAGTCTTTCTCTTCATTTTTGCACACACCCTTCTACACGTTGAGAGTCGTGTTGCTTGCTTTTGCCCGGACTTCGGTCCGTGGTTTCATTTCAGTCTATATATATATATATATATATATATATATATTTACATATATATTAACTAACATTATCGAGTTATGCCTCGATTGAGCCTAGACTTCGGTCTGGAGTGATAATTTGCTTTCACATATATATATATTTATATATATGAACTGCGTGTCGAACATTGCTCGATGAGCCTAGACTTCGGTCTGGAGCGTTTACCTGCTTTATATATATATATATATATATATATATATATATATATATATATATATTATCTGTGGTCGAACTCTGTTCGATGAGCCTGGATTTTACATCCGGAGCGTTTACGTGCTTTAATATATATATATATATATATATATATATATATATATATATATATATATATATATATATATATACTTAAATATATTATCTGTGGTCGGACTTTGTCCGATGAGCCTGGATTTTATATCCGGTGCGTTTACATGCTTTTATATATATATATATATATATATATATATATATATATATATATATATATTTACATTTTGTCCCACCTGGAGTTTACTTCGTGGTGGTTGATCGTTTTTACAGCTTTATGTACATTTCGTCCCGCCTGGAGTTTCCTCCGTGGCGGTTGATAGCTTTTACAGCTTTATTTATATTTCTGATCCCCCATGGAGGTACTTCGTGGTTGGTGATCATGTCTGTATATATATATTTACAGCTTTTATATATATACCTGCTTACTGCTTTCATATAAATTGCAGTATTCTATGAGCCTAGGAATCATGTGATCACAGATTTATCCCATTGGATCTAGATTCAGTTCCCGTGATGGACATTTTCAGCTGTGAGCAACTTGTAAATTATTCTGCGGTGTCTGAATTTCCTCAGATGGTTTACATACCCACGAGGAATTCAGCACCTTTTTGTACATTATTTTCGTACGGATGCTTCGCATCTGTCAAATAAAATCAACCAAGCCGATCACTTAATAAAATAGAAGTGTAAAAGGTCTCAATTACTATTGAGCATCAGGGTTTGAAAAACCTCTTTTATAAAACATCACTGCCATATCTTGCTTAAAATTGAATTTTTACATAAAATTCAAACCCTGTGTATATAGGTGCGAACAAGGCCTCGCACTACTTCCAAATAACAGCACATTGACCCCCACACACACACATTCAGATAATAGTTTCTTGAAAAGAGGCGGTCACCGTGGTAACACGGATGTCGGGGGGTGCCTAACACTTTTCCTCCGCATAACCAAGTCCCTGGACCCTAATGAATCTCGGTTTCACCGACCCGTTTAGCAGTGTCACATCACTGGGTCAATGTGCAAACCTTTTCTCGGTTGCGTTGGTAAAACCATTTAAAAAACCAACTGGCGACTCTTATAGTCCAATCGTCGACATTATATATGTCAGACCTTTTTCACTTGTTTTTTCAAACAAATCTCACCTAAAATGAGAACACCAAAGGACAAGTAACGGAAAGGGACATTTAAAAATCCCGACGTCGACAGGTGGCGACTCTGCTGGGGATCCAGTAAGAGGACTTAAGCCGCTATTACAATTTTTTCAAATTTGTTATCTGCTTGTGTGTGGATGTTGCATTTACATTTTATGATGAATGTGTACAAATGCATTTCCTTACTTAGTGCTTCGCACTATTAACTGCTTGTGATATTAGTGCTTCACACTATAAACTGCTTGTGATATTAGTGCTTCGCACTATAAACTGCCTGTGATATTAGTGCTTCGCACTATATACTGCTTGTGATATTAGTGCTTCGTACATGTCATCATTTTCATACGGTAAGACGCGATGTATGTGAATATATGTTGTGTGGTCCCTCCACCAGGAGGCTATCCCGTCGGTGTTTGATTACTGGACTCGTGAGAAGCCTGATTCTCCGAGGCTCAGGAAAGGCACCACCCAAATTCGCTCCAGTTGAAAGACCGGATTAACTTCCCGTCAAGTAGATTGCGATGATTTGGGAACCTTCATGCCAAAAAGCTGCGAGAGTAACCTAAGATAAGTCAGCCTCTGATAAACCCAAAATGGAGAAAAGTCTCTTCGTGCTCTCATTTCAAATTACTTGTAAAGTACAATTACTTGTAATTATCTTCCATATCTATCTCCATGTAATGAGAAATATGAAGAAATGTGTACACATACATGCTATAAACAGCTGACATCCATTTTGCAGGATAAAATTCCTAAACTGGACACATCGTATATCATGTTATTATCCACCCTAAAGACTAAACTATGCAAGTCTTTTGTAGGAAATTAATCGGACCTACCACCCGTTTAAAGTCCAAAAAGGCAACATGCCTACAGTCAATCATGTCGTCATCCGACCAGACTGAATTTAATCTAGTTTCTCGCAAAGAATTCGACGGATTAAGCAAACAGATTACAGATTTGGCTGTTCTACTAAAAGAATTACAGCAGTCTACACAGGGTCAGAAAATACCCGTACATGCTGAATCCTCCACACAAGGAGGAACCCAGGTTGTTACAATACCTGAACTGTAGTTGGATCATACCAACAAAACTCATGATGCTGCCCATCCCACTGGAGACCCAGACACTGGTGACATAAAAAAAAAGTCCTCCAAATGGAAGAGACTCTTCGCACTATCAAAGGAATTGGAACACACGAGAGTGTTTCATATGTTGATTTATGTATTTTCCCTGGTATTCATTATCCAGAAAAGTTTAAGACTCCTGACTTTGAAAAATATGGCGGGTTAGGAGATCCTTACACACATCTAAAGGTGTTTATTGGAGAACTTGGATCTTATGCAGAGGATGAAAAACTCAGAATGCAACTGTTCCAAAAAAGTCTAACTGGAGAAGCCCGTTCGTGGTACACAAGATTAGACAATTCAAAGATCCATAGTTGGGAAGAGCTAGCACACGCTTTCCTCACCCAATACAACTTTCAATCTCAAATGGCTCCTGATCGGTATCAAATTACCAAGATCAAGAAACAGTCTAATGAGTCTTTCAGAGAGTATGCTCAGAGGTGGAGACGTCTGGCTTCCCAAGTTAGTCCTTCCATGACAGAATCAGAGATGGTCATGACTTTCATAGGCATACAAGAAGAACCTTTCTATGAAAGTGTTTTAGCCTGCGTCGGCAAACTATTTTCTGAAATGGTCAAACATGGGGAGATGGCTGAAATGAGATTGAAATCCGAAAAGATTCAAGACCTAGCTGCACTCAAAGCGGTTGCTGATCACATCCAATCTGGAAATTATGGGAACAACCCCCGGAGGGTCCATAAAAAGAAAGAAGATGATGTTTCCCTGATACTACAGGGTCAAAAAGGCAGTCAAAACATGCCTATCCAAAGGAGAAATTACACTCCCTTTCAAGCATAGTCTGCGAACCCTCCAGTACCAAAAGGTGGAGAAGTCAAATGATCTCGAGTATTCACACCCTTAGGGGACACCCTCGAGAACATTCTCAATCTTCTAACAACACAGAAGAAAATCACGCATCTTCTTCCACCAGCCAGCCCTAATGGTCAGGGTTTTAATGCTGCTCGGAAATGTGCTTATCATGCCGGGGCACCTGGACATGATACTCAGGATTGTTGGGCCTTGAAACATAAAATCCAAGACCTGATAGACAACGGTGAAATCGTGGTCACCAAACCCGATCAGCCTCACGTTCAAGATAACCCTCTTCCTCAAATCAAAGAAGAAGAGGTCAATATGATCAATTGGAGCAGTGGACAGAGTTCCAATTTCAGCTGTGAATCCTCCCAGACCCCCAAAGATGGTGATGACAGATGAGATTATGCTAAGTTCCAGTTCACAATGGAACGAAAGATGAAAGCTCTCTGTAAACAAATTGAGTAATTGGCGAAACTGGTGACTCGTTAGCTAATCAGCCAGGAGCATGCCAGTCTCCTACCTATTGTCATGAATATTCCCTCTTCACTTTTAGAAAATGAAATACTGGAAGACAAAGTGACGAAGAGAGCGAATGCTAAAGCCCGTCAGGGTTTTGCCAACAAAAAGGAATTCACATATTTGGGCCAACCTATGGAGGAAATCCTTCATATGTTAATCAATGAAGGAAGGATTAGTTCCCTTCTACCTCCAATCAACCCCCGTTCAGGATGATACAACTCTGAGGGAGTATGTCAATATCATTCTCAATCTCGCGGTCACAGCGCTCCCGAGCCAATCAACTTGCCATGTAGAGCAAAATATCCTATTGTTAGCTTGCTCGTAGTTCCATGGAATTATGGAGAAGGTGAAGGATCCACCTCGCATATAACTGTTGCAGTGTCGAAGGAGAATCCACTATATCTTTCCCAACGGGTAATGAAGCATGTCATCAAGTCTAAGGGGAAAGTACCCATTGAGAAGACTGAAAATTTCCTCCGCACTATGGGTCATAACGAAGCTAAGGTGGTTTTAAGCTTGAAAGAAGCTCCATAACAGATATCATTCTTGGACTTGGTCCTGACCTCCGAGAATCACCGGAGGGTCTTGTTAAAGGTTTTAGAAGAAGCCTATCTACCGACATCAGTTGATACAAAAAAGTTTCAACATCTGGTTGATCACATTTTCAACAACAATGTGATATTCTTCACTGATGATGACATACCACCCGAAGGGACCGGTCATTGCAAACCGTTGCACATTGAGGTCTTGTCCTCTGGATATATGGTAGCGGTAGTTTTAATAGATGGAGGTTCATCTCTGAATATCTGCCCATATGCTACCTTGGTGAAGATGAATATCAATCCCAATCGAATTCGGAGTAGCCATACCGTCATCAAAGCTTTTGATGGAGCCCACCGTAACTCAGTCGGAGTAGTTGAGATGCCAATTGAGATTGGTCCTCATACATTCTGCGTATCCTTCCATGTGCTTAAGATAGATTCGGGATACAACCTGCTCCTGGGACGACCATGGATTCACATAGCAGGGGCAATCCCCTCCACTCTTCACCAATAGTTGAAATACATCATCAACAATAGCCTGGTCACAGTCAACGCTGAACCGGAGATTCCTTAGCATGGGGACATGCCGCTCATCAATGCCAACAAGGTTGTTGAGCCAATTAGTTTTCATGCTTTGGAAATAAGCAATACCCAATACCATGCTATTGGAATGCCACTGCTCGAACCCTAGATTTCTGCCGAGGTAATGTCGGCCACGCAAGAAATGATGTCGTTGGGTCATAAACTGGGACAAGGGTTGGGTAAAGATTGCCAGGGTGTCAAGTATCCTATTTGCTTAACCCAGCAAATTGGGACAGCTGGACTAGGCTATTCTGCTAGCTCTAGTCACAGGAATCCTCATAAGCATCAGCAGATTCCTGCAGCTTCAACCATGCGACGTTTAGCTTCGCCTTCAAACTCTGAGTCCGCACAACCTCCCGTAAAGGTGCCAGCTAATATAATGGCGATGTTATTTCCCAAGCCGGTACCAGTGAAGGAGAAAGAAATCTTTGTTCCAGATCCCGCAATGGAGGAAGAGGAACGAAGAATCAAGCAAGACGTCATCAGGATGATGTCCGGCATGCGCATCATCGTTCATGATGAGCATACCAACAGATACACCCCAGACGATGATTGCCCAGACGTAATGGCTATCATTCGGGATAGGGAGGATGATGATAATCCCTCTATCACTGCTGTTCACCCAGAATTTGCTCTTGCCCATTGGAACAATATTCCTTGCATTGGTTGTCAAGGGTAAAGCGGGTGGAAACTCTTTCTGCCCTGTAGATATAATAACTGCTTACTTTTCTATACAGTATTAGCGGTTTATTTTGCCAGTATATGCTAACACTGTGTATGATCAACACATTTCATATATACTAAGTGAAAGCATATTTTGTTTCAGGACTCTGAATTTAGATGTGACTGTACTTGCTGATACGGTGCCTCTTTTCCACAAGGATTGTACCTTTGATGTAGAGATGAATTCAGCCTTGATGGATATACAGGATAACATTGAGGTGCCTCCAAAAATTCAAGAATGGGTCAAAGACAAACCCAAACCCAACCTTGATCAAACCACTCCTTTCAATCTTGGAACCTTAGAAAACCCTAAGTTAATCCAGATTGGTTCAGACCTTACCCTAAACCAACGGAATGACATGGTTACGCTACTAACCCAGTTCCAGGATGTGTTTGCATGGTCTCATAAAGATATGGTGGGTTTGTCCACTGACATTGTCCTTCATCGCATTCCCATCAAAGAGGGATTCAAGCCAGTCAAGCAAAAGCTCAGGCGATTGAAACCTGAATGGAGTTTAAAGGTGAAAGAAGAAATTGTGAAACAATTTCAAGCTGGCGTCATAATGGTGTCTACATATCCTGATTGAATATCCAATATCGTGCCCGTACCTAAACCTGGAGGGAAGGTGTGAGTTTGCGTGGATTACCGAGACTTGAACAAAGCTTGCTTAAAAGATAGCTTTTTCGTGCCATTTATCCACATTCTCATTGACAATACTGCGCAATACGACATGTACTCCTTTGTAGATTGCTTTGCGGGGTATCATCAGATCATTGTTGCCGAAGAAGATCATAAAAAAACTGCTTCTATCACTCCTTGGGGGACTTTTTCCTATAGACGGTTGTCATTCGGTCTCATTAATGCTGGAGCTACCTATCAACAAGCTATGATGGCTCTTTTCCACGACTTAATGCATAAAGAGATCGAGATCTACGTGGATGACATTATTGTCAAGTCCCGGAAGGAGGATGACCATATAGACCATCTCAGGAAATTGTTCAACAGGTTGCGTAAGTATAACTTGAAGTTAAATCCAGCTAAGTGCGCCTTTGGCGTTAAATCAGGCAAGTTGCTAGGATTTCTAGTCAGCCATAAAGGGATAGAGCTGGATCCTGCCAAAATCCAAACCATCACTGAAATGCCCATTCCTCAGACAGAAAAGGAAATACGGGGATTTTTGGAAAGAATCAACTTCATTAGTAGATTTATCTCCCAACTCACAGCAACCTGTGAGCTAATCTTCAAGCTATTAAGGAAGAACTCCTCCATGAAATGGAATGAGGAGTGCCAGAATGCCTTCCTTACAATCAAGAAACAGCTAATCAAAGCTCCCATCTTGGTACCACCCAGGGATGATGTTCCCCTGTTTATGTATCTGTCCGTAAGTGACAATGCCATGGGCTGCCTGCTGGGACAGAAGGATGATAGAGGCCTAGAACGAGCTATCTATTACCTCAGCAAAAGATTCAGTAGCAGTGAACACAAGTACACTGATCGAAAAGACGTGTTGTGCTTTAGCATGGGCTACCATGAGGTTACAACATTACCTCCATGGTCACACAATCCATCGCATATCCCGCATGGATCCTCTCAAGTACGCATTCAGTAAACCCATACTGAATTGTCGACTGTCCAGATGGCAGTTGATCATACAATAATTTGACATCGTATATGTGACTCAAAAGTCCATCAAAGGTCAAGGAATTGCGGATCAACTGGCCGCCGCACCATCAGGGGATTTCAACCCTTGGAAACCTACTTCCCTGATGAAGGAGTAATGATAGTTCAGCAACACCATCAGTACGATACACGCCAAATGTGGAAGATGTATTTCGATGGAGCTATTAATATGGAAGGTTCTGGAGCTGGAGCAGTTCTAGTATCTGATACGGGGGAGCAGTATCCCGTCGCCGTCAAATTACAGTTTGTCAGCACCAATAATACGGCTGAGTATGAAGGCTGTCTTATGGGGCTAAAACTTGCCCATTCAATAGGCATCAGGCAGTTAACTGTCCTTGGAGATTCGGAGTTGGTAATCAGACAATCCACCGGAATCTATCAAACCAAGGAACTACATTTGCTGCCCTACCATCGGCAGGTTTTAAAGATGGCTTTGGGATTCGAAGAAATATCCTTTCTACACATTCCTCGTAATAGGAATGATTTCGCGGACGCGTTAGCAACTTTGGCCTCCTTGATTCGCATATCAAACAAGGGACACTTGCCAAGTGTCACAATTTCCCTGCACAAGGCCCCAGCCTACAGGAATTACGTTGGAGAAGTATCGGATGAGCTACCTCCCATCCAACATCCTTGGTATCAGCATATCAAGGAATATATGCGAGATGGATCCACACCCGCTGAGGCGAGGCCGACTGAGAAAAGGCGGATCCATCGATTTGCTATGAAATTCTACCTGAGTGGAGATGCGCTCTACAAAAGAGATGCTGGATTAGGTCTCCTCAGATGTTTAGACAAAGATCAAGCCCAAAGGCTTATGGATGAAATCCATGGCGGAGTCTGTGGTCCCCACATGAGTGGCCCCCTCCTTGTTAAGAAAGTCCTCAGGACGGGACATTATTGGCTATCTCTCAAAACTGATTGTAATGACCATGTCAGGAGATGCTATCAGTGCCAGATTCATGGGAATGCTATACACGCCCCTCCATGGGAACTTCACAGTATGAGTTCACCTTGGCCTTTCTCAATGTGGGGAATGGACGTTATCGACCCCATTGAGCCTAAAGCCAGTAATGATCATCAATTTATCTTTACCATGATCGACTACTTCACCAAGTGGGTAGAAGCAGCCTCCTTCCCCAGGGTTACTAAAGAAGTCATCATTGCTTTCATCAGAAACAATGTTATTTGTCGATATGGACAACCAGAGGTGATTGTGTCCGACAATGCCAAGAACCTCAACAACAAAATGATGGGGGAATTATGCAGTAAATTCCACATCAAACACCTCAACTCAGTCATCTATCGTCCGAAGATGAATGGTGCTGTTGAAGCGGCTAACAAGAACACAAGAAGATTATGCAAAAGATGTTCGCCAATCACAAAAATTGGCCTGACCAATTGCCTCTGACTCTGTTAGCCTACAGAACCTCAATGCGCACTTCCACTGGGGCAACCCCCTACGCATTAACCTATGGGATGGAAGCAGTGCTCCCCATAGAAGTTGAGATGGAATCCCTCAGAGTATTGATAGACGCTCAGTTGGATGAAGACCAATGGGTACAAGATAGGTATCACCAATTGTCACTAATAGACGAAAGGCGAACCGCGGCTATCTTCCATAGTCAGTTATATCAGCAAAGGATCGCCCGATCCTACAACAAAAAAGTCTGGCTATGGTAATTCATACAACATGACTTGGTTTTGAAGAAAATACTGGACAACCAAGATCAGTCTAAGGGAAAATTCGCTCCTAACTGGGAAGGGCCGCTTATTGTCAAGGAAGTATTGACAGGAGGCGCTCTCAGATTGCAAGAAATGGATGGCGATGAATTTCTGCAACTCATCAACTCAGACGCCATGAAACGGTACTATGTCTGAAGTTACCATCAAGTAAACATCCTGGTGGTAGACCATCAGGTAACCAGTCATTCCGATTCTTTAAACCTTTACCACAAACAACTTTGCTACACTTTGCCCCTCAGGGAAACATACCTTTCAAGCCAGCAGCCTGGCTTTCTCCTTTACGTTCCTACAACTTAGGTCATCCCACCGTGGATTGAACCTCTTGCATATGCAGTTTGGCTACCCATACATGGGATCAAACTTTTCACCTACAGTTTATCCTCAACCTAGGATTAAACTTTATCTTCCCCGCTCTCTGACCTGTACATGGGATTACGCTTTTCATCTCGCCCTGAGGGGTGAACTACGTCGACCTGATCTCCTCTTCAATAGGAGTACGTAGGCAACCATTTCATATGGCCCGGTCGCAATAAAACAAAAACAACAAAAATATTCCCACACCATTCCTGCCACAAACAGCGTTGAACCTCTTACACCAGGTTCGAACTACGCAGACCTGATCTCTTCTTCAATAGGAGTACGTAGACAGCCATTCATGGTGCGATCTCACCCCCTATCAAAACACAAACCTTTGTCAGTTGGTACTGGATCATCCTTTAATCCACTACATTTCATTCGACTTCAGACCAAAGGGATGGAATTACCTGAACTCCTCCTAAATAGGAGATTCGGCAACCATCTAAGCAGCAGTTATACCTCAAAGAGCAACACCAATCTATAAGAGATGGAATTAACTAGGCTTCTCCTGAATAGAAGTGCTGGCGACCATCTGTGGTGCGGTCAATCTCAGAGAGGAAAGCCACACTCCTCTCCTCATTTCCATATAGAAACTAGTCCCAAGACACCGAGAGATGGTAGGGATACATACAGATCGATGATCCATTCTGAACTATCTAGAGACAACTCAATGTCCATCCACCGAGAAGGAATTCAGAATACATCACGATCACAAGCCCTGAAGCAGCAGGCAAAATATCAAGCAAACAGTAAGGGATATCTAAAAGGGAAGTGATCAAAAATATATTTCCCTGTCATATATATAATGCTGTTTGATACACACAATGTAAACTGTACATGACAAAATGGCTAAGCTAGTTTGTGCAGAAAAATACAAGATCACCTACGAGTCAGGGTATATGTGAGCTAACAAGCCCAACATGGCGTCCCTCTCAGAAGATGGAGGTAAAGCTGTGGTCTCCTGTATGAGAATATCTATACGACCCAACAGATCTGTAGCCATCTGCATGGTGACCATATGATCATCAATATATACGCTCATCTCTGTGATCATGCCAGTGGTAAGGGACCTCACTGCAGTACTATCTGTGACGGCTACATCCCGGGTAGATATGGCGATATCCCGCTCAACTATCATTACATCTCTGGCTGATATAGCCTTATCCCGCTCAACGACGGCGGCATCTCTACGAGCCAAGGCCTCGTCTCTCTCCAATAGAGCGTCATCCCTCCTATCAAGAGCAGTCGACATCTAGATCGAATCTGATCTCTCTCAAAGGTCATCAGATGAAGACTCTGCTCTAAGTACTGTGCCGAGTGCTAAATCACAACAGTACTGGTACTAGGAGAATCCGAAAGAAATGCTGGCAACCCAGTAGTAGGCTCCTCCTCGATGTAGGTATCAATGTCCTCCATGGGATCTACATCATCTAACTCGCTCTCCGGTACTGTAAATACTGCTGCAGCCAATAAAATCTCTGTCTCCATCCACGCGGAGTACTCTACGGAATAACCAGGATGATTGACAGAAAAAGCCGCTATCTCGCGCTGATCCCAGCAGGCGTATACCCGAGATCTGTCCTCTGCTGAGAGATACCAAGAAGCTAAACGCTGACCTGTCGCCCCCTCAAAAGGAAGAAAATCCTGGAACTGGTCGATCTGCGACATCGCGGCTAATGGGTGATAAGTGGTCACTCCCCTCAAACTAGCCAGAGGGAGATAGTCCATGCCCGGAGCATGAGTAATGAAGCTGTATGGTGAGCTAAGCCCCGAACACAACAATATGCTGAATGGATCTCTGATATCTGCCAAGAATGTGGACCAGGACAGAGCATCTATACACTCTGATGGCTGAAAAGAGTATGACATAGCTACATCATGGGTGAAGCAGTACCCATGCCATCTAAAAGTGCCAATCGGTCTCAAGTGTGACATGAACCACACATATAGCATGATTGAGCTACCTATGAACACTCCTGTCAGATAAGTGCAGCAGTAAGATGCCGACCGCAGGGTCTCTGCTACAATCATAGGTACAATGGTACGACCCTCCCTGAGAGCTCTCACGACCATGACAACGACTATATCTATCTCATCTATATACCGTGACATACAGACATATGACAATACACATAGCATCAGTACGTCAACTCTGGCCAAACGCCAATGAGCCTCCGGTGTGGTGAAATCCCCGGAATATCTTGAATAGCTATCCTCCAAGCCAAATCTGTCGTACAGAAAATGCTGGGATATCACGTGGCTAGATGTCAACTCATCCTGTATCACTCTACGCCTCAATCCTGTGAGAGTCATGAATCGTCTACTCATGTCTCCCAAAGCCAGATGCACGCAAGGTTTGTCTAGAGGCAACATCGTCAATCGTGCATACTCCTCCAGTGTAGGAGTCAACTCATGGGTGCTGAATCAGAATACCTGCCTATCCGGTATCCAATGCTCTATCATCCCGTCCACAAATCCTGCGGGACCCTGAAAAGTTAAAAAGGTTATAGTATGCTGCAATAAATGATCTACAGTCACCTTGTCTGGTGGTGACATGCTATCATACCACGATCTCATACCCGATGCCACCACTGATGGTGGGGTATGATCTATGCGGCTAACTGTCGAAGAAGACATCTGTGCGGGCCGTGTCATAAGACCATCCAGGAGTCAATGCTGAATATCTCTGGACATACATACATATGCATAACATGATACATGCATAACAGATAATAGATGGCAATATGATATAGGGAATGAAAAAACAATGCATACATTCCTAAGTATATCATCATCTAATACATCATCTCTGTACAGCTACAAATACAAGGAAATGGGGCACTACCACCCAATATCTAACAAAGGCCTATCAAAAGATATAGCGAGAATGGGGCACAGCCACCCAATATCTAACAGAGGCCTATCAAAAGATATAACGAGAATATACATCAGAAGAAGACAATGGTGTCAATGTCCACATCATCAATCCTATCCACCTGATGTAACTCCTCCTGAGTCACTGGATCTCTATCCACAGGGATGTCAGGCCTATATAGAGGAGGATCTGTGCCGGCAAAACTGAATGGGTCACCTGAGGGGCCAGCGCCTGAGCTGGAAGGATCAAATGAAGCTGCCTCTGTCGGGTCTCTGCCCAAATACTGGATAAATATGTGTGCCTGGTCCAACTGCCGGGTCAAACTATCAATCTGGGTCATATGAGTCGGATCTCAGACACAAGCTATCCAATTCGTCATCATCAAAGATCCCGGAACTATATCCCCCATAAACTGTGTGGCGCGGGACTGAGCTCCAATAGTACGAGGGGACCACCACCGATGGAACGTCTCCTGAGTACATGGACCCTCTGACAATGCAAAACCATCAACCCCCAACAATGAGATATCAATGACGGGTGACTGCGATACATGCCAATAACGCCTGGCAGGAGGAAAGAACGGTATACGAATCTCCCCTGTGGTGCTCCTAATAGCACGTTCTCCTAAATAGAGCTCCCAGCCTCCATCTGTGAAGAGAGGAACTCTCCTGGTGGAAATCACATACTAGACTCTAGTCGGGTATCCATCCTTAAAACCCACGGTCAGGTGTTCCCCGGAATAGGGAAGCCATGTGATGGTGTTAGCCGTCAGTAACTCCAGCTGCATACGGTAATGAGTGAATCCCTCAGCTACAGGGACCTCTGGCAGAATCAAATGATGCCATCGTCGTCCTCGTGGATAGGTGTCTAAACCTAACACACTCATGGGACGCAAGCATGGAAGCCTCTCATATGCCCAAAACTGCCAACACAAAGGCAAACATCTGCTATCAGTTAACACTCTTAACCTATACATGGTAAATGACAAGAGAAATACTCACCAGCAAAAATAGATAAAATCCTAGCTAAGCCTCGATCAAATCCTGTGAGCGCATACGTATGCCCCAGAGGAAATAGGCAAAGGTGTAGGAGCCCCAATCATACTCTCCAATACGGTCCACATCACGCGTAGCGCTGATCAAAGCAAAAGATACCATGGAAGAGTTATCTGCTATGAAGCAGCCTCTAATGATCATCAGGAACAATCGCTGCAGAACGCGATCCCTGATTCTGACATCATCAGGCATAGGCTCACTCAATAGCCCGCTCATAGCATCTACGCTCAAAGGACCTGAATGGACAGTCCTGCCTTTGAGCGCCGCTACCGAAACTCCTAATAAGGATCTAACGGCAGTAGGGGTGATATTTGCCATGCAAGGCACTGGCTCCCCTCAAACTCCATACCTATGATAAATCGCCAATCCATAGGCATCATCATCACCTCGCAATCCAGTAGATGGAGTGACTGAGTCTGATGAAACCATCGTTCAGACAATGCCCTGAGGTAACCCCAGGGACAACGACGTGGAAGGATGGAGAAAAATGCCCCAAATCCCCACTCATACACTACCGCTCTATAGTCAGGATGAAGCGCCTTATACATGGAGTGAATGCTAAACCAGTTCCCTCGAGGCTGTGTAAAACTAGGAACCTGCATGAAATGCAGATCAACATCAAAATCCTTTAATCCTCATCAATAGGAAAGAAGGAAGATCAAAGTCTAATGCCATACCTCGTTAGCATGTAAATACATTGATGGATGTCTGCCCAAGTCACCGAGCAACTCTGGGTTCACCACCTCAATGCTCGGAAGCTCCCTGCGAGGGACATATGCAGCAGGAGCGGGATCCTCTATCGAAATATCCGCCTCCTCATCCTCAACGTCTGGAACATATACCTGTACAGGACTTATCACGGCCTCCACCAACTGACGAGGTTGTCTGACAGAACGGGGACGAGGTACTTCAGAAGCCCTCCGCCGTACACCAGAAGTGGTCCTATAGGAACTGCTCGACTGATCCGGATCCATAGTATCTGGACAACAAGTCTCCAAATCACCTCAGAAAGGGTGTGGTATTTCCTTACCCGGAGCTTTCTAGAATGCATTTTATGACTATATGCATGCATGCATTTACTTTAACATATCTAGTAGAGTTAAAATGCATGACTACCCAATGCCTACATTTGGAAAATTTTTGCCATAGTCCCCTCTAAAAATAGGACTATCCACATGTATACAGGCATGTCTAGGTGAACATTCAGTAGCACACCTGCCCCAAAGTCATATACATAATATATGCATTAAAAATTAAAATCATCATGCATCAGGCCAACCTCAATATCAGGAGTATTTTGCCTTGCTACCTTATGCTCATTGGACCTCAAATAGGATAAAAAAAATAGCAGAAAAAGGTGCCAATTTGACTGTTTCAAAAGTCAATTTTTTTTACATCATTATGTTCAGCATGGTTTAATACTAACATTTACTATGTCGAATATTTTTTATCTAGTCATTTATGCATACATAATCACTACTATGTGTTTAGATGCATTTCATGCGATGACTCAAAATCTAACGGACATAAATGAGAGAACATACAGGCATATGTTACCAGGATAGTGCAGAACACTTGTACGGTGACAAAATTTGTAGAAAGTAGCCCAAACTCATCAGATCTGAAAGAGGCTCACGTATTTTCCTTTGCGCGACAAGTTGAAAGTGACTTGTGAGACCAACCTGCTGGATTATATCATCCACGGTTGGCCGCAGGCCCATCTGCGGCTGCAGCAGGTGCACCTGCGGCAATCCCATACGGGTCCCGTTCCTCCGGCTCAGTCCAGTTCGAGTTGCAAAGGAGTTCTTACAAGCTGAAAAGACCAAACCCAGGATAAAAACGCTACGCGATTGAGCAGAATAGCCTGAAACCTTGGTTTTTCTGGATCCAATTGTGGCTTTCTTTTCATCCATTGGTATTTACCCGAACACAGGGTTTACTATACCGATGATGCAAGTCTTTGCATACCACATTCGGCAATATCGTACAGAGGTCCGATGCCGTCAGCATAAGATTGTCACCCCAATTTTTTCACACAAGCAATCCCCGACGGGGGTTACAACGTAAAATCCCCAACGGGGGTTACAACGTGAGATCCCCGGTGGGGGTTATAACGCATGCTCATCCGTTGACACATAAATCAATGAAGGTCAAACAGCCTTGACATTATTACAGCCGATAACGATTCAAACCTATCAGAGCTCTGGAGCTATTTGAGGTTTTCACACCCGACCACTCAGATCCCCGACGGGGGTCACAACGCAATGTTCCATTGATTCACACGTCAGCGGAGGTCAAGCAACCTTGACAGTATATCCTATAGGATTTTTCAGCCGTTGATTCATATGTTGGTGAAGTACACGTCAACGAAGGTCAGGCATCCCTGATAGCATTTGCCGTTGGCAGTAAACCCAACAGAATCTTGGCATATTCTGGCGATACTAACCAGGAGAGGTCAATATCATCAAAGAGGATAGATGATATAATATGTTATACACATCCTCAAACATATCAATCTTTATCCCCAGAGATCTACACGTAAGAGGTACATCTGCAGGATCAAGTCATTATCCAGGAAGTGGGTGATAACTCCAACATCAACGTCCTAACAGATTCGGATTACACATCAAATCTGGTCATCGTTTCCAATCCCCAGTTAAAGTAACAGGGAGCCAGCAATCATCCCCAGCGTGTTGGGCTACAACCCCGTACACATGCATTATACATTTGCATCATGTTGATTCACATGATATCATGTTTATCTTATTGCATTTCAAGTGTCTAGGATTCTTTATCCTACCCATGCATCGCCATGCATGAGTATGATAAAGAGGGGCATCTGTAGATACCCAAAATTTTCTGTACACCTGTCACTAACATTATAGGAGATCAAATTTGTCTTTTAAGAGGAAACCCTGAAAGACGATTCCTATCCGTACCAGATACTACCTGAAGTTCAACATCAACCCCGGATCGCAATCTGGGAGTAATAATCTCAGAAATAACCCTGAGGCATGCAGATACAATACCGGAACACACATTGGAGAAGACCGAATAATCTCAGAGATAACCCCGAGGTATCCAGTCTCAGTCCCAACCATGGGAATAGCCACTAACCTTGGTGATGACCCCAAGGAATGCAATTTCGGCGATAATCCCGGAAATACTTGTTACAAATACAACCAGCTTCAATCTCGACACTCACAACGAGATCCACTGTACCAGCCCGGCGATAACATTGGGAAGACAGACACACTTCAAGGATGACAATGAGGACCTTCAACAAATTGTAGCAGTCCAATCTCAGCGAAGTTGAGCAACGTCTGCTTTATCAGCCCAATTCGGCGATAACACCAGTGAGGGGTAACATCGTCATCTGACCAACACGATGTCACGCCACGTCACCTCAACATATCGACGCAACAATGTCCCACAAGACTAATCAATCCTGAGTGACTATTGTGCGGGGTAACGGATGAAAGTTGAAGCTTGAAGACCGGAGGGCACCATCCCATCTTAATTGACTTCGCACAAACTCTAATCTCATGCCATCATATAACTCTCGACAACGGCGGTCTGAAATAGGTCCTGTACACCTCAAACGGATGCCCGGATTGTACTTCTGAAAGTTCGAGTGGACATTACAGTGCCTGAGTACACGTACTTCGAGACGACCTGAGCCAAAAAACCTGGGCCCACCCGGGTTGCCTCTGGTATACCTGCGACTCAGCTGTAGGTACACCTGCGGCTCCACCCTCTATAAATAGAGGGCTTGGGGTGGCCATTTTGTAAGAGAAAACGGCGAGGAAGCCCTGCCCAATTTGCTCTGCACTCATCCCAGGCAGTGTACTTTCCCCTTTTAAACACCTGTGAGCTCATATATAGCCCTTTTGTATCTACACAAGTCTGTGTTTACTCACTCTAAAGATATAGAAGTCTTCTTTGGCAGCCCACTATAAGCCTTCTCACACACTTTAGAGTCTTTCTCTTCATTTTTGCACACACTCTTCTACAAGTTGAGAGTCGTGTTGCTTACTTTTGCCCGGACTTCGGTCCGTGGTTTCATTTCAGTCTATATATATATATATTATATATATATTTACATATATATTGACTAACATTATCGAGTTATGCCTCGATTGAGCCTAGACTTCGGTCTGGATCGTTTATTTACTTTCCTATATATATATATATATTTATATATATGAACTACGTGTCGAACTTTGTTCGATGAGTCTAGACTTTAGTCTGGAGCGTTTACCTACTTTAATATATATATACTTATATATATTATCTGTGGTCGAACTCTGTTCGATGAGCCTGGATTTTACATCCGGAGCATTGACGTGCTTTAATATATATATATATATATATACTTATATATATTATCTGTGGTCGGACTTTGTTCGATGAGCCTGGATTTTATATCCGGCGCGTTTATATGCTTATATATATATATATATTTATCTTTCGTCCCACCTGGAGTTTACTTCGTGGTGGTTGATCGTTTTTACAGTTTTCTGTACATTTCGTCCCGCCTGGAGTTTCCTCCGTGGCGGTTGATAGCTTTTACAATTTTATTTTCATTTCTGATCCCCCATGGAGGTACTTCGTGGTTGGTGATCATGTCTGTATATATATATTTACAGCTTTTATATAAATACCTGCTTACTGCTTTCATATAAATTGCAGTATTCTATGAGCCTATGAATCATGTGATCACAGATTTATCCCATTGGATCTAGATTCAGTTCCCGTGATGGACATTTTCAGCTGTGAGCAACTTGTAAATTATTCTGCGGTGTCTGAATTTTCTCAGATGGTTTACATACCCACGAGGAATTCAACACCTTTTTGTACATTATTTTCGTACGGATGCTTCGCATCTGTCAAATAAAATCAACCAAGCCGATCACTTAATAAAATGGAAGTGTAAAAGGTCTCAATTACTATTGAGCATCAGGGTTTGAAAAACCTCTTTTATAAAACATCACTGCCATATCTTGCTTAAAATTGAATTTTTACATAAAATTCAAACCCTGTGTATATAGGTGCGAACGAGGCCTCGCACTACTTCCAAATAACAGCACATTGACCCCCACACACACACATTCAGATAATAGTTTCTTGAAAAGAGGCGGTCACTGTGACGCCCTCAAAATTAGGTATACATCACCCATCTTGGGTCGTCATATACATGGTACAGAAAACAAATATAACTTACTAATACAACTATCGTGTACAATACGACAAAACATAACTGTGAGTTTGAATACAATTATTGTCTACTAGAGACTATACAAACTCAAAAGGAGTCCTCATTACAATTATTGTCACACTATTTAACAGAATAGTGAGGACTACTAATACTATCATCTGGTCTATCACTCCGTTTCCCGACTCGTCCCAGCTATATTCTCATTTCTTGAAGAGGACAGTGAAAGAAAGGGTGAGCTCAACTAGCCCAGTAAGAAATATTATGACTAAGATAATGCCGAATAAATTATCATTAGCCTTCAACAGTGTTAAACTGATAAAATATAACGAACATCAAGTTTAACTGCAGCGGAACAAGCAATCCATTAAAAGAGTTAAGTAGGAAATAAAATCTACTATCTTCTATGATTTAAAAGGTTTTTCAACACTGTTATCGCTGTGACTCAGCTTAATAAAATAATCCACATCATCGAATCACCCCTGCACTACGGCCAAGGATATTCGTGTATTCATTAATGGTCATGATCATGCCAACAACTGTCCATCGATGCACTACGGGCCAATGAGGACTTTTACCACATCATTTGTAACATTACGGTCATGATTATACCGAATAATCCCTGGTCATAATCATACCAAGTCCATCTATGAACTACAGGCCATATATGACTTTCAACATTTTATAAACATGAGGATGATGACAATGATATAAGAATTCAATAAAATAAGTTCAAGAATTAATTTATCCAAGAATTAACAACGTCTAAATTGTGACGCCCCCAAATTCGGGTACTTGAAATCCGAACTCGGCGCTTCACGATACCATTTCTATGAGCGGAATTCTACGAATAATAATAATAATAATATGAATAACAACTTAATTTACATAATTATCAGAGTTTATCTCCCCAGGTACGAGACCTTAAAGTACATTCCATACAATACATGATTATATATATATATATATATATATATATATATATATATATATCATTGTCTTAATAATATAAACTATTACAGCAACTACCACAAATCTTATTCAGTTAGCTTTCCTTTTCCTTTGTTTCTGCACGAGCTTTCTGGTTCTTCAAACTTAACTGAAAACATTTAAATTAAACAAGAATGAGCATTTGAGTGCCCAACAAGTAATAACAATAATATATATTAGCTGAAAGAATTAAATATTTTCTTTGAAAGACACTTCTACAACGAATTAACAGTTCTGAAGTAAGCTGTACCAAGAATAATAATAACATAACAACTCTCTTTCACATTTTTGAAACTACGTATTGACTATAAGTAGGGTTAAGTGACATATCATGAACATTATTTTCTTTTTCGAAAAGGTTAAATAGAAATTCATCTACAAACCGTCATAACTTACGGACACGGGGGTGATCAGCCCGTTGTGTCCTGCATTGATCAATACTACATTTTAAGAACTCTCTCCGCCTTGGGCGCATAAAAGTTTTCCCTATGTAAGGGATGTTCATACTTGTCTGGGTTCTAAAACAAATGTTTTATCTTGTTCAACAATAATCTATAATTCAACCTATATATATAAGGGTAATTGACAAAGGTATATCAACATGTGATTAAATACAATGATTATCTAAGTGGGGACACTTATATAACCATTTTATAGAAATTGACGAACATAATATATATCCGAATTACCATATACTAACATGTTGATAAACAATGAGCGGATATAGAATATATCGCAGTAGAGTTGATAATATAGCATAATAATAATTTAATTCTGAAACTTCTTACTTATGTCCATTGCATAAAGGAAATGAAAAGGTAGGATACTTGCCTGAGCTGCTGCTTACAATAACGCAACTTAGATTAATCTTTTATAGAGCGACCTATCAGTAATAAGATCATTCGTTCGATTAGAATAATATACTATAACACATAGTACTGCATTTCGCAGTCAGCACATAACCTAATCACATTATCACACATATCCAACAGTCATTGAATCATAATTAATCATTAATACAGTCAAAATATCTAAGTATAGATGAATTTTTGAAATATGTCGGTGTACCGACAACTTTATTGGATAATTATTGAGTCTAAGACTCTATACTGTATTTCAATATCCGTAAGTATCAGTCATATTATTTTTAAATGACTTAATATAATTTTAAGACATTTATTATAATTTATCATGAATTTTCAAACATCGAAATCATATTTAAATGATTTAAATATCAAATAATTCTATTATCATTAACATTTAATCAATATTAAATTATTAATGAAACTGTTGCCAAAATATTAAAGTTATGTATAATAACTCAAAATGCTTTTAAAACATTTATATTACTCTTAAATGATTTTTAAAACATTTAAAATTATTTTTAAATAATTACCATTAATATTAAAATATTAATGAACTATTTATCCAAATATTTTTAATTCATTTATATCCTTTTTAAATGATTTTTAAATAAATTAAACTATTTTTAAACTATTTATTTAATATAATTATTAAATAAACTAAATATCATCAATATTAGATTAATATTATTAATAATATTTTTCATGACAAAATATCCAAAGTCATATTTTATAACTCAAAATATTTTTACGATACTATAAATGATTTTTAAAATCATTAATTCTATTTTCCATAATTATTTCATACATTTATTAAATAACTTAAACATCATTAATATTAATTAATTAATGAAATTTTATCACAAAATATTAAAATTAATCAAAAATAACTTAAAATATTTTCTAACACAATAATATAATTTTTCATGAATTAAAATCAATTTTAAATAATTTATTTAATATTATAAATAAATAAATAAATTCCTTTTTATATTCCAAAAATACTAAATATTTTTGAAATATACTCAAAATAGTTAAAAACTATTTTTCAGACTTTAAAATAATTTTTCAAAATTTATTAAGTAGTTTTAATAATTAAAATCTAATTTTTCTATTTTTTTAAATCATTTTCGGAATTTTCAGAAATTGAAAATTTTAAAATATATCAAAACCGTCGCTAAAGGCTTTAGCGACGCTTATCTGTTACCTTAGGTGTTCTTGAGCCTCAAGAACATTGACAAGACAGTTATCAAGGTGTCTAGTTTGACCGATTATAATTCTCAATCCATTATGTTTCTGGGAAATCTAACACTTGGATCTTGTAGTGCTCATGTAATACTACAATTACCAACAAACATCATGACTAACAATCATCAGATCTAAGAGTTATTAGCCATCAAAAAGTCTGACAAGTCTGTTCTTCGACTGAAGAACAGTCGAGGTGCCTACTTTGGATTCTTATAACTTCCAATCTGTGTATTGTTTGTGTGATCTATCAATTGGAGTGTGTAGAAAACATGTAGGAATACAACTACAAAGCATCATAACACATTAACATCATAACATGAGCAAGATCTAGCTGGTCAAACTTCAACACGGAATCTGCTCAAAAAAAATTCTGGGTTTGTGTTCTTCAGCGTTTTTGGTCAACGGGTTTTGACCATGAATAACTCCCGATCTACAAAAGCTATGAACTTGATTCTTTTTGCATATTAAATACCACATATCCGACTACACATAACAACTTTTAAACAACAAAATTATGATCGAGCAAAGATTTATAAGCTCTGACATTTGCCAAAAAAATATTTTCTGGACACTTAGAATATTTTATGGGTTTGAAGAACAGCCGGTCAATGCCGGTCAACCCACTTTGACCTTAAATAACTTTTGATCCAAAATAGATATGGACCTGATTCATTTTGGAGATTAAAGACCACATAACAAGCTACACATATCAACTTTTAGAACACAAAACACATTAAAGATCACAGAGATATAAGGCTTGACATTTGCCAAAAAATCACAGAAAATGAAATTTCTAGATTTTGGAAATCTTCAAATCCGAGCTTCTAAATATTATGGATCCAACATCTAGCAACCCAGATCATCCTTAGACACTATAATCAACATGTTCTAACATTTAAACATAACATCTAACACCAAAAATTTAAAAAAAAATCAAGCTAGAGTTTATACCTTTTCTAAGCTTTGATTCTTGATTTTTGGCTTATGATTTGTTATGATTGGTAGTAGGGCTTTATTTTGGGACTGAAATACTACAATAATTCGTAGGTTTTAGAGAGAGAAGCTCAAGGATGAGAGTTGAGCAATTTTTAGTGTACAAAATGTCTTAATTCTCTCTCCAATCTATATATAAACCAAATTAGATGCATTGAATGCTCAAAATGGTTGATTGAATCTGAATATAATTGAGTATTGGATGCTAAATTGGTAGGGTAGGATGTTTGCCATGCTTTGATAGCAATAATGCACAATTATTCACTAATAATACACTAAAGAGACAAAAAGGGCATTTTGGTAATTTCTCATATAATTTCAAGGGCATTCTTGTACAAGGTGATTAAATCTAGGGTTTAATCACTAGATTGAAAATCTTACAATTTCCCAAATAATTTATAGGGTTTGGACAATTTAAAATTTAAAGTGTAATACAATTTTAATTTAAAACACACTAATTAAATTAGGGTTTTTAATAGAAATTAGGGTTTTTAAATTAGGGTTCCTAAATATTATTAGGGTTCCCAAATTAATTAGGGTTTCCTAATTATATTTATAATTCACAAAATAATAATTAGGGTTTCTAAAATTTGGAATTAGGGTTTTCAAATAAATAATTAGGATTTTTCCTAATTATCAGCATAAAACAATAATTAGGGTTTCTTCTAATTACAGAAATTCTAATACGCAGAAGAATTCATATAACACAATTACTACTCAGTCTTAACTCATAATTGAGTTTAACAATTAGGGTTTCACAACACAATATTAGGTTATGACCCAATTTACCACAATTGACCAACATTAACAGTCTACATATATATGGTATATATTTAAGCACTGAAAATTAAAATATAATTAATATTACATTATTATTCTCATTCCTGGATAAAAATCCAAATTTAGGGTTTAGATTCCATATCTGACTTATCCTTCGTACACAACATCAATAATCAAATTAAAATAATTAACTTAAATATTCTAAACAAATTCATATAATAACATATTTATTATTATAATTCTAATTGTCACTTCATATATTATTTAAATAATATATAAATTATATTTTCATGGAAAATAAATAATAAAAACATTTCTGCTTACAGAAATTAATTACCATAAGAATATAATTTGTAGTAATTAATAATTCTAAAATTATTTCTAATTTTTCAAGTAATAAATATATTCGTATTTAACTTCACAATACTTCACACTTATTCTCATTGTAAAAAAAAATTATATACAAAATTTCTTATCTATTTATATAAAAAATATCGGGTTATTACACAAATTGTCAACATGATACTGCTTTGTGGAGTAAAATTCAAGAATGCTTAGAATAATATTTTCATGAAAAGATACTGGATGAAACACAATTATCAAGGATATTTCACTAATTTCATGGAATAACAAAAGAAATCACCCGGCATGCGATAGACCACACAGACATGTTATTCTAACAGAATAATAAATAACGGAACCAGGTCCGGCGTAGACGCACAGACAGGATATTCTGACAGAATAATAAATAATGTTCCGACTGAATAATAAATAATGGAACCAGGTCCGGTGTAAATCACACAGACAAGATGTTCCAACAGAATAATAACAAGACGGAACCAGGTCCGGTGTAAAACACACAGACATGATGTTCCAATAGAATAATAGAAGAATGTCACCAAGTATAGGGTAGACCGCATATACATGTTATTCCAACAGAATAATAAGAAATAGAATAACAAAAGTTCTCTTCATGAATAAGAAAGAATAACACCCCTTACCGTTTTAAAGAAGAACTAAAATAAGGAAGTAGTTAAGTAGCAGAATACTTTTCTTCTCTCTCTCTCTATAGTTTCTCTCTCTAGAGTTTAGTGAATTCGTAAGAAATAATGAAGGAATGAGATGCTATTTATAGAAAAATAGAATGTATAGTAACTAATCCATGAACGGTCCAGATTGATTACTTTAATCTGACGGTCCATATTTAAAGAAAAATCTTTTAAATAAAATATAATATATTATATTTATAGAATAACTTTAATAAAGTATTCTGTTTTATATAAAAAGATGTTTCTATTTTATTACGTTAATAATACGAATAAAACAAAACTTCATTATCACTAAATAATTCATATTATTAACTGACAATAATTGAATCAAACTGAGTGACTTCTCACATAAGCATTAATAATCAATACCATGTACTACTATGCAACCACACGTGTTACTGTACTTTTACTACCGAGTAGTTCAATAGTATCAATGGTAAAACTTCCGCCATTATTTTTAATAAAATATTTTTGTCGTTTTCTCAATCCGGCAATAATTCCGTTGTGGGGTCCACCAATGATTGTGCCGTTGTACGAATATTCTCTGTTAAAACGAATATTCCCCGACCAATCGAATATTATATAACAACTTGCGTACTTTGCAAAATTTATAAATATTACCTACAACTATAACATTATATCAAATTAACTCCATAATATTCAAAAATGATATTTATAGAAAATTCATCTTTATTTATAAAAGTTGGGGTCTTACAGTCACTATGGTAACACGGATGTCGGGGGGTGCCTAACACCTTCCCTCCGCATAACCAAGTCCCCGGACCCTAATGAATCTCGGTTTCACCGACCCGTTTAGCAGTGTCACATCACTGGGTCAATCTGCAAACCTTTTCTCGGTTGTGTTGGTACAACCATTTAAAAAATTAACTGGCGACTCTTATAGTCAAATCGTCGACATAATACATGTCAGACCTTTTTCACTTGTTTTTTCAAACAAATCTCACCTAAAATGAGAACACCAAAGGACAAGTAACGGAAAGGAACATTTAAAAATCCCGACGTCGACAGCTGTAAATATATATATATATATATATATATATATATATATTGACATGATCAACCACCACGAAGCACCTCCATGGGGGATCAGAAATGTAAATAAAGCTGTAAAAGCAATCAACCGCCAAGAAGTAAACTCTAGGCGGGACGAAACGTAAATAAAACAGTAAAAACGGTTAACCGCCACGAAGTGCATTGATGGACAGTTATTGACATGATCATGACTATTGATGAATACACGAATATCCTTGGCCCGTAGTGCATGGGTAATTTGTGATCGTGATACTAAAGAATATCTTTGGCCGTAGTGCAGGGGTGATTCAATGATGTGGATTATTTATTAAGCTGAGTCTCAGCGATAAAAGTGATGAAAAACTTTTTAAATCATAGAAGATAGTATATTTTATTCTCTACTTGACTCTTCTAATGGATTGCTTGTTTCGCTGCAGTTAAATTTGATGTTTATTATATTTTATCAGTTTAACACTGTTGAAGGCTAACAATAAATTATTCTGCATTATCTTAGTCATAATATTTCTTACTGGGCTAGTTGAGCTCACCCTTTTGCTTTCATTGTCCTCTTCAGGAAATGAAAACGTAGCCGGGACTAGTCGGAGAATGGAATGACGGTCCAGATGATAGCATTAGTAGTCCTCACTATTGTATGAAATAGTGTGATAATAATTGTATTGAGGACTCCATTTGAGTTGAATACTGTCTAGAAGACAATATTCGTTTTAAAACTCTCAGTTTATGTTTTGTCGTATTTTACACGACAGTTATATTATTAAGTTGTATTTGAATTTTGTACCATGTATTTGGCGACTCAAAATGGGTGATGTATACCTATTTTGGGGGCGTCACAACTACGATCATAATCGCGGTGTCTTGCAACATTAGTGCTTGATCCGATACTTGTAGATGATAATACTATGATTTCTCTTAAGTACTAGTAGAGTATGATCTTTGCTTACTTGATTTGCAGACTCTACGCTTCCGAGAGCACACTACGATTCTTGAGCTGACTCGTCTTGCGTTTGGACCACTCTACGATTCTGGGAGAGGCCCTCCAAAGCAGACAGACTACGATTTCTCGATGCTCTACGATTCTGCCTTGGCTTCTACAATCTCTTAACTTGCTCGACAGACTACGATTCTGTTGAGGCCTATCTATTACATCTCAAGACATAGATCAACCTAACAGCTTTGATCTTTTCTTCTATACAATCATTTATAGAATGATAAACATTAAAGCTCAGATCAACCTAACAAGTTTGATCTACCACTAAGTCCTTGTACATATATTCCAAGAAGGACTTTACATATAAGCATAAATATTTACTTTCAACATCAAATTTAAATATGCAATTTCCCAACAAGTCTATTAAATCAGTAAGTATAGTCCAGTCCAAATTGAATGTTTCTTATGCGACTCTTTTGTATCTGCAACCGATTCGCTATTCGTCTTGGCAGTTGCAGCAACGTTCATGCGTCCCCAATAACAAAACTATTTCCGTATTCTTAACTAACAATAAGAAATCAATACTCTTTACTCAAAATCATTTATCCATTACATCTGATAAGATCTACCATAAAATAACTAAAATACAGATATATCAACATATATATATATATATATATATATATATATATATATATATATATATATATATAACTGAATTCGAAAATTGATCGATCTTTGCCTTATGGAATAGGAGGAAGATGAACGTATTATTAAAATTAGTAATAGTAACTTTAGTATCAGTAGTAACAAACAATGGCAGAAGATCAATGAATCAATCAAAATCACAATAACAGTAGAAGTATAAGAATATAATCATGTCAGATCTGGCGTTAATCGAATCGAATAGGACCGAATCCAATTTTTGCAGAGTAACTGACCTTCGAATCGGTGATGGCGCCGAACTGAGAAAATGCCTCTTCTAGAGACTGATCGGTGGTGGGGATTGAATGGCGGAGGATGTGGTGCTGGAGTTACAAAAGGGTATAGCGGCAGCGATGGTAGGTGGAACGGTGGCGGAGGAACGTGGTGGTATCACGATGCAGGATATGGAGGGGAAAGGAGGAAGAGGGCTGTTATACTGAATTTGGATTATTAATTTATTTATTTAATTTAATTATTGGTTATGTATATTAATTTGATTTATATTTTCTTTAACTATTTGTTATAGAATTGAGTATAATTTAATTTAATTAGTTATCCAACTTAGTTTCTCTCTCCTTGTCATCATATGACACATAGATTTGCTGCTAATATTTTAACATAGTAGATGGTTTTTCGAATTTTTGTAAAAGAATTACAGTACAATGAATTGACAGTAAAAAAATTCAATCCAATAATGCATTGATAAATCGAGGTCGAGTAGACCTAAAAAGCGTATTTAATCCATCACAAATGTGATTCTTTTCTTTCCTCCTTGAGATCAAGGACGGACCCAAGTAAAGACAAGGGTAGTCAATTCATCGCCCATAATCTATTACAACATTTCCCAATAATTCTCATTATTTTTTTCTTGTACAGTAGTATATATAAAATGAGACTTGTTGTCAATTTTATCTTCACAATTTCATTATTATATCATCACTTAACACTAAATTTACTTAAGATAAAAGATTGAGTAAAATATATTCTCATCATATATAAATGTTATTTAAATGAGACTATTTTGTGAAATGAACGTATTAATTTCTAGTGTAATATTAATTTGACAACTAAAGTTAAACTAAATAAAAAAATAATTATAATTTATTGACTCTTCTACTTTATCTTTATTTCAAATTTTAACTTAAATTCATTGTCGGTGTCCAAATAAATTTTACTTTCTTATTGTAACTTGCTCCGTCTCAAGCCTAAAAGTCATAACCTCAAATTAAAGGTAATTAAACCCTAAAGATATCCAATTAATTAAGAAAATTATATTTGATACAACTAAAAGGAGACAATTAAAAAACAATTTCAAAAAGTCTATATATATATATATATATATATATATATATATATATATATATATATATATATATTTACATTTATTATGTATTGTTATTTTCCAAAAGTATTGAGAGATCTACAAGGGAGGGTTGAACATATGTTTTTAATTTTTTTTTAAAGAGTTATTACCAACTTATAATTAAACAAGTTAATTAGATAGTTTTGCACAACGAAATGATAGTTTATAAAAACCCTTTAAAAAATTATAGAAAAATCATTACTCTAAATTTCTCAATCAGATGTGAAACTAAGTCATATGCTAAATCGTAGAGTACTTAAAATAATTCAACAGAAAAATAAATGTTGAAAGTAAATGAGACAATATATTTTAAATGGTTCAGAGCATAAAAATCTCCTAGTTCATTTTTTTACTCATTAAGTTGGTATAATCCATTAAGAATTGAGTAATCACTAAGATTTGTTCATTAAGAACAGTTACAACAACTGAATCACTAAGACTTGGAACAAGTCACTAAGACTTGGTTATAAAAGTCACTAAGACATACTAATCTCAGAAATAATAATGTGTTTTAGATGCTGCTAAGTGTTGGGTAAATTCTAGATAAAGCTCCACACGCAATTATACGTGATCAACAAGTAATATAATAGTAAGTAGAGTATCGTTCCCATAGAGACAAGTATGAATTTTAATCTAAAAATTACCAGTTTTATATTATTTTAATTTTATTAAACTATTCGAATTAATGGTTGCAACTAATTAAAAACTAATAAACTAAAAATCAAAACAAATCAACACAACTTATAACCGTAAATTTCAATCAGATAATGGAGAATTAAACTTACAATTTCACTTTAATTTTCACTCTGATTACCACACTTAATTTCAATTCAATTCACTATCTCAGTTCATTAATCAAGAACACTAAAATAGAATTAGCCATCTCTCGATGCACTAACACCATATTAACTTAAATTCACAATTTGATATAATTAAGCCAAACACCTTAATTAACTTATTCACTATATCTCTATGTGAATTAAAATTAAATAAGGTTTAAATCTCAAGATCTTTATGTGATTACATGCGATGTTAGGTATATCTCTATCCTAAACATTCATCAAGAAATCCATCAAAACGCAAAAATCATGAATGCATGCTATTGTGATTAGGTCTAGATTCATACATCATCTCTCAAGTCCATACAAATCCACATAAAATTGGTGATCAAGCAATTCATAAATTAAGTACAAATCACAATAGATGAACTGAATAGATAGATTTATTAAACTGAAATTAAAGGTGCAATAATCATCGTTCAACACTAAAGATCCATTGCAAGCCTAATTAGAAATTTAGTTCATTATCAATGAATTAAAAATAGAATAAAGTAAAGAATTCATCATCCCAATTACAGAAATTGAATTGAAAGACAAAGAATAGTAAAACACCACCCTTATCCTCACTTAAATATGCAATTCTCGTGATCTTGACCTTTTGCTTTGTTCCTCCAATGTCTTCTTTGAAAATTAAGGCTCCAAGTTGCTAATTGATTGATCGTTCATTTAAGTCTGTGTTCTCCTTGGCATAAGTCATGTAATAACTGATAAAAGACGTCTACACACAGTCCCAATCCATGCCAAAGTTCTTTCACACAGCTACAGAGTTAGAACCAAAACCAAACTCCTCTCTGTCCGCGTACCCCCGCCCCGGCGGGGGTTTTTAGCTTGTAATAGCCCGCCCCAACGGGGTCTTAGTCCTGCCTGCCTCGTACACCCCCACCCCGACGGGGGTTTTCTTTGTATTAGGGCCCGCCCTTTTTACTACTATTTTCTCGCCGCAACGCCACCATTATACCACAATTAACACGTGATGCAACCTACCCATAAAATAAAATAAAAACTAGTAAAACTGTATAGAAATAACTCGATTACACACCATTTAATTCTAAATAGGAACCTGATTCATAGGTATAAAACTCACTCATCAAACTCCCTTAAACTTAAACTGTACTAGTCCTCGAGCACAACACAATATGCAATGCAATGAAATGCAGTTAACTATATGCCTACGAATCTAACAGTAAGACATAATAAAGTCTATTCACCCGGCCTCAGAGAAATTAAATAGACATGATAATACAACATATCATGACATATCAATAATTTCCCAATCAGTCATCAAATCTTAGACTGTTATAACTGATATAGTGCGTGTGTGCTCAACAACCATGCTAACTCATATAAAGTCAAATACAACACAAAATAGGCTTCTTTAAAAGAATCATGTAGTGTAAACTCTAGAAATCCAAAAATAAACTAGATTCGACTAAAATCAAACAGTTACCAAATCTAAAGGTTCAAATGAGATACTTATGTTTTATTTTTCACTTACGGGGGATTTTTGCTCTTTTTTCCCGTTGTTCACTTTTTATTTTTTTCATGGCTGTGCAATGTCTAGTTCTCTTAGGCTTTTCAATGGTACCCCTTAGCGAGCTTTCAACCAACGACTCCCAAACTATTAAGGCTTTAGGGCGCTAGGTGTAGAGACATCCCTTCGGGTGTACTTACTCAAGTAACAAAGGCCACATAACTAAACTAGCCACGGTGTTTATTCATATTTTTTTTTCTTTTTTCTTTTCTTTTTTTTCTTTATATAGCTTATATATCCCAAATTTTTCCCCAAATTTATGTTCTTGTCTAATTTTAGCCATCTCTGCCTATTCATAAGTTCCTTTCATTAAAACTAACATTATCCTTAAGAATTCCATTATTTGTCAATTTGGACTTAACCAGTCAACATGATCGTTTCTAAGGTGCTAACCTGATTATATCAGTTTCAAACAGATAAAGATCTAAATAATGACAAAAAAATCACATCACATTCTAAATAGTCAATACTATACTTGTCTACGTAATTCCAATCTCATCATTGGCCAAAACATACTTTAAACTATCTAACAACTGGAATCATGCAAGTATGAACTAAATGCAATAAAAATAGTAAACTAAACTAATATTTTTGTGATTTTTCAATTTTTAATTTTTTTTATAAATAATAAAAGAACAGAAACATAAACTACTCTACTACTACTAAATTAAACTACCATGCAACTACATGAATGCAAACTGTAAGACCCCAATTTTTTTTAAAAGATGAGTTTTCTATAAATATCATTTTTAAATATTATGGAATGAATTTGATATAATGTTATAGTTATGGGTAATTTTTATAAATTTTGCAAAGTACGCAAGTTGTTGTATAATATTCAACTGGTCGGGGAATATTCGTTTTAAAAGGGAATATTCGTACGATGACGCAATCATTGGTGGACCACAACGGAATTATTGTCAAATTGAGAAAACGACAAAAATACTTTATGAAAATAGCGGCGGAAGTTTTACCGTTAACTGTTGAAACACTCGGTATTAAAAGTACAGTAATACGCGAGGTGGCATAGTAGCACACGGTATTGATTATTGATGCTTACGTAAGAAGTCACTCAGTTTTGTTCAATTATTATTACAGTAATTGCTGCACAGTATCTCACGTTATTTGATTCAATTATTGTCAATATTTTATAATCAATAATTGAGATGACAAAGTTATTAATATTATTATTTGTAATATTAACGATGTCTAGAAGTTCTGTCAAGGAGAGGTTTGGTCACCTAATTGTGCGTCAATAGGGAGAAATCCTTATTGGAAAGCCCCATCTTTCCTAGGAGCGACCTGGTCGATTAATATTGTGAATTATAATAATGATGATAAATTTTGTTAATTATGTTGAGGTGTCTTTTTATGAAGTCACGGAGGTTTATATATATATATATATATATATATATATATTATTATATATATATATTATATAAAATTTTGTTTCATTAGTATTATTAATGTAATAAAACAGAAAAACTTTTTATATAAAAAGAATACTTTTATAAAGTTATCTGTTTTATTAGACTATAAATAGAATATATTATATTCTATTATGCATAGTATTTTACATAGTAAAATTTTTTTATATAAAATAAAATACTTTAATAAAATTATTTGTTTTATTAGATTTTAAATAGAATATATTATATTTTATTATGCATAGTGTTTGTATAGTGCCTGTATAGTGTTTGCATAGTAAAAACTTTTTATATTAAACATAATACTTTTATAAAGTTTTATTTTATTTGATTATAAATGTAGCATCCCCAAATCTCGGTCCTAATCACCAAGGATCTGGTATACTATTTCTATAACTATTGCGGAAGATATAAACATAAATTGTTTATACATTAAATTTTTTTACATCATTCCCAAGGTCTACAACCTTAACTTAATACATACATTCAATATCTTAAATATTTACAATGTTATTTTCGTCAGAAAATTTAATAGATCTAACTGCACCATAATTTAATCTTGCACTTTGTCTTCGCTTCTGTCTTTACTCAAGCTTTTATCTTAATCTGAAAATTTTATCATGATATAGCAAGGGTGAGCATCAAATTTGCCAGCAAGTTTAAATTTATTTGAGGATATATCATGATTGAAAGAATTTAACAATAAGCTAGCTAACTTTCAACAATATAAATATTGTGAAAGAGCATGAACAAATTTTCTTAGCTGAACGACCAAATCAATAAAAAATGAATGATCAATAATGAACATGAACAGATTAACTGAACCAAATGGTAATGAAGGTGATCAGCCTTTCATACCTGATGAACATTTACAATTTGCACAATGTGCGAATCAATAATCAATATAGACGTGAATAATTAACAACAATTATTCATTAACATGCTTTGAACATACAACTCAAGTTTGAGTTAAGGAAAAACTTGCCTGATTCGTTGACTACTGCTACGCAGTTTAAGTTAACTTCTTTTGGTAAGACCTATCATTAATAATAAGATTGGTCTTTCAATCAGCAATTTTCTACTTTGTATCATAATACAATTACTTTGTCAATAGCTTATCTAACACTTCATCAAATATTAGATAACATCCTAACACATCGGTATAATTATCATTCTTGGATAATTTTTCAATCACTGTGTCATATTCATTATGATTAAACACTTAATCTTATACCTTATAAGTTCTTCTTTATACTCTAATAAGTCAAATACTAATCCAACAACTTAGATTCTAAATTTAACAACCAAATTGCCAATCCAGCAGACTGGATACAGAATCCAGCAACCTGGATTCAACAAATTTCCAATCCAGCAAGCCAAACTACAATCCAGCCCACTAGATTACAAATCCAGCAACTAGATTGCAATCCAGCAAGCTGGATTCAACATATTTTCAATTCAGTAAACTTTTTTTCAATCCAGCAAGCTGGATTCATCAGATTTTCTAATCCAGCAAGCTGGATTCCATATCCGAACACGAAAATACCAAATCAACTTATTATTTTTCTATCCTTTGTACAAACATGTATACACATATTTCATACACAAAAAGTATTTTTCCAAAATTTTCCAACTTCCTTTGGTATTTTTTAAAAATCATTTTTAGTTAATTCCTTAAGAAATTAGCTACCTCGTGCTTAACTCCAGAAATTCTCATCTCTTGGCACAATCTTATGCGTCTTAACGTGACACTCCAGTTTAAATTTCGTGGCCATCGGAGTTATAGAACTTCGGTTATAGCCATTTTCGTCAGAAAATCACAGAAATTAAAATGGTCATAACTTGCTCATTTTAACTCGGAATGAGCTCATTTTTGGACAGTAGGTACTTGATATCATATATTTTCATGTCCCAAAAGGCCGGAATTTATTTCACACTTTAAGTTGCCGAAACAGCCCTTTTAAATTTTTGGGCAGAAGCTAAATTGCCTTTTTACAGTTTTTCGTGCTTTATTAAATATTTTCCATACGGAAATCTACAACTCCTTTTTCAGTGATTCCGCTTGGAGATGTTAGATAACTTATCATAGTATACTCCCAAATTTTTCCAGAATTTTTAGATGTCCAAAAAATGACCAAAATGCCCCTACTCTTTGACTGTCCAAAACAGTCTGTTTTTCCTTTTTAGACACAAAACTATTTTTGGTAAATTAGTCACTATGGATTGTGTACTCAACATTTTTGAGTTCTACCACTTGAGTTTAGTAGTTAACTTACATATCTAGCGCCTCTCTTTTACGGATCGCAAAAAGAAGGTTTAGATCAAAAACGGTGGAAATCCAAAGTACATAGAAATTTTAGAGCTTATAAAACTAGAAAAATCACTTTTCTTTATTTTCGATTTCCAACTAAATCAACACCCAATATGGGTAGATCTAAACATTAAACACTCATAAACACATAGATTTAAGGTTTTTGAGTTTAGAAACATAGATTCAAAGTTTGATTTGGAATAATCAAAAATTACATAACAAAAGGTATTTATACCTTTGATTTTCATGCTCTTCTTCTTCTTCTTCTTCTTCTTCCATGGATGGACTTTCTCTCTCCTCTCCATCTCCCACATGACTGCCAAACCTCCTCTTTCTCTCTCTCTCTCTTGCTTCTCTCTATTTCTCTCTCTTAGTTTTCTTTTTTTTTTTTTGGTAAGAAATAAGAGATGAAAGAAATAATTAGATATTTGTTTGTTAAAAAAAATCTATAGATATATTTTGTATATCTGATCTATATCTTCCAATATCTCTACCATCCTTATCTCTTTCCTACCTTCTCCATGTCCGGCCATGTGGCTAAAGATTGGCCAAAATTGCTTTTTGTTTTAACTCTTATTTAGTATATCAAATGACAAAAAGGCCCCTCTCCCAGTGGGCTAAATGTTGGGTCAAACTTTTAATTCTTTTGAGCTACTAAATTTAGTTTGTTTGGGCTTTCTAATCTATAATCTCTTGGGCTTTGAATTTAATTTCTTTGGGCCATCCAATATTTCATTTGGGCCATAACAAAATATAATATTTCCAACACTCTTAATAGTATCATTTCCTAATTATTTAATTAGAGTTTTCATTTCCTCAATTATACATAATTCCTTACTCATGCATATTTATTTTCTTAACCCAATTAGACTTGTTATAATTAGGTTATAAAATTACTTAACCGAGATGTATAAAATAAGTCTCTTAGAATTAGTATATATTTTATATACCATAAATCTCTTATCCCATAACCCTTAAGTTATTTAATTCTTCATTCATAATATATAATTAGGATCATACTAGTTTCTTTTATTTGCCATCACATAATATTCGTATTCACTTACTCACATAATCATTAAATAAATTGTGACATGCTCCACAATTCTCTTAGATTAGGTCACTAGTATATATTTAAATACTAGAACCACTAAATAACAATAGCCATTTAGGTTATTTAATTCTCATACTTAATTAAATAACTTATTCAAGTTATACAATTCATATTGTATACTTAAATTTAATTTCCTTCTCCTCTCCATAAATTGTTTTCAAATAATTTATTTATATATTAAATATATAATTTAATATATTCAATCATTTATTCAAATATGAATTTAATTTACTAACTACTTTAATACCAATATTCATATCTACATATTGGATCTTATCTCATATTTTAGTTTTACATCATTGGTATAATATTAAATATTATATCATTATCCATATAATATCTTTCACTTCTCACACTGATTTTGACTTTTCTCCATAAAAAGTCAACTGTTGACTTTGAACAAAAGTCAACCTTTACACACTTTGTGTTTACTGCCTATTTTGACTAATCTTGACGTTCCGGACGCAACCGAGCAGTCCGTGCTTCAAAATTCTATCTCTAACTCAAATTTTGAGTTTTAAATTACTCCCTTCTTATTTCTAATCGTATTAACTAACGACTTTATACTTATTCAAATTCTTATTTGCCAGTCAAGGCCAACGTTCAAGCTATGTTAACTACTAACATAGTTTTATCTTGATCCTTATATCATTAACTTAATTCATCAATCCTCTTGCTAAAATATATATAGCACCTTATTAAGTATATAAACATTTCTATACATTTACTCATCTTCGTTTAACCTCATAGCTTTTCTTCTTGTGAAATCTCATTTCGTTAATAAAATTCCACCTGTATTAGTATAACATTTCTTACACTATTCAATTCACACCGAATTTACAGGTATCGTAATACCTTATTCTTGATATTCATTCAAATACATATCAATTCATTTCTAGGGTTTAGAAATTTTGTAACCCATATTTCTTTATTATCATTCAATTAAGAAACCATATAGGTTCTTCTTAAAAATTTTGAAATCCTTAAAATTCCTTCACAGAAACGTCAATTCCATACACTTATTTTCTGTCTAGGTTCATCTTATAACCTTTAATCCATCATTTTAGGATTTTAATAATTATCTAAATTCTCGGGTTGTCACAATAAATAGAATATATTATATTTTATTACATAGTGCAGCATAGTATCCTTTCTATTTTCCTATAAATAGGATGCTTAGTTAGAATTGAAAACCACACCAGAAGTTCAGAGAATTCTTCTATAATCTTGAGCGTATTTCTTTAGAGTTTTAAGAAGCTTTGAGCGTAGTGTAAGTTTTCTTCAAGAATATCCTCGCCCTACCAGTCGGAGTACTATTCTTTTACGGTAAGGGGTATTATTTCTTTCGTATTCATAAAGAGAACTTCTGTTATTCCATTCCTTATTATTCGGTTGGAATAACCTGTTCATGCGAAGTGCCGTATACATGGTGAAATTCTTCTAATATTTTGTTCTTTATTATTTTGTCGGAATATCCTGTCTGTGCGTTTGCGCCGGACCTGGTTCCATTATTTATTATTCTGTCAGAATATCCTATCTGTACGTTTACGCCGGACCTGGTTCCATTATTTATTATTCTGTCAGAATATCCTGTCTGCGTTTACGCCGGACCTGGTTCCATTATTTATTATTCTGTCGGAATATCCTGTCGGTGCGTTTACGCATGACCTGGTTCCATTATTTTTTCTTGTTGGAATAACCTGTTTGTGCGGTCTATCGCATGCTTGGTGAATTCTTTTGTTATTCCATTCTTTATTATACTCAGTTGGTTAAAGTTTTGGCTTTTATACTCCATGAAATTAGTGGAATATCTTTGATATTTGCGCTTCATCCAGTATCTTTTTGAAAATATTCTTCTGAGCATTCTTAAATTTTACTTTACAAAGCAGTATCATGTTGACAATTTGGACGTTATTAGTTCCTGGATAAATTAATTCTTGAACTTGTTTTATTGAATTTTTATATCATTGTCATCATCCTCATGTTTATATTATGTTGAAAGTCATCTGTGACCTGTAGTGCATAGATGGACTTGGTATGATTATTACAAGGGATTATTCGGTATAATCATGACCGTAATGTTACAAATAATGTGGTAAAAGTCCTCATTGGCCCGTAGTGCATTAATGGACAGTTGTTGGCATGATCATGACCATTGATGAATACACGAATATCCTTGGGCCGTAGTGCATGGATAATTTATGGTTGTGATACGAATGAATATCCTTGGCCGTAGTGCAGGGATGATGTGAATTACTTATTAAGCTGAGTCTCAGCGATAAAAGTGATGAAAAACTTTTTAGATCATAAAAGATAGTAGATTTTATTCTCTACTTGACTCTTTTAATGGATAGCTTGTTCCGCTGCAGTTAAACTTGATATTTGTTATATTTTATCAGTTTAACACTGTTGAAGGCTAACGATAATTTATTCTGCATTATCTTAGTCATAATATATCTTACTGGGCTAGTTGAGCTCACCCTTTTGCTTTCATTGTTCTTTTCAGGAAATGAGAACGTAGCGGGGACTAGTCGGGGAATGGAGTGACGGTTCAGATGATAGCTTTAGTAGTCCTCACTATTCTATGAAATAGTGTGAAAATAAATGTATTGATGACTTATTTTGAGTTTGAATACTGTTTAGAAGAAAGTGTTGTATTAAAACTCACAGCTTATGTTTTGTCATATTTTATACGACAGTTGTATAATTAAGTTTTATTTGTATTTTGTACCATATATTTGACGACTCAGAATAGGTGATGTATACCTATTTTGGGGGCGTCACAGTTGGTATCAAAGCCTAGGGATATGATCCCTGGCTAAGATGTGAGACTAGAACTAGGAGGGGAGAGACGGGGAATTCCTTCGCTAGTATGACCTACCAAAGTTTTTTTGATATTTAATTAGTCGGCCAGAGTATAGGGATATTATGTTACATATCAATTAACCTTTGTTTTGTGGCAGTATCTGAAAATGACATCCGAGAATGTTGAGAATAGCAATGGAGCACAGGAGACCGTTGAGGTTCCACATATCAATAATTAGGCTAATGTGCATCATGAAGGCGACAATCCTCATGCAAACAACAACACTGACCAAATGATGAATGATGGAATGTTCAGAGGCTTTATGCAATTCATGCAACATCAGGCGAGAGAGGCTCCTTTCCAAAATGTAGGTGGAAACACTGGAAACTCTTGGACGGTCACCGCTAAGCAGTACAAGGAGTTGGGACCACTGGAGTTTATTGGAGAGCCAAAACCACTTAAGGCCAAAATATGGATCAAGCAGATCACCAAGATATTTGATGTCTTGGGATGCACCGAGGAGCAAAAGGTTCCCTTTTCCACCTTTATGTTGCGAGGAGAGGCAGATTACTGGTGGGAATCGATAAAGCGTACTCAACCTGCCGCATTGAAGGTGTCTTGGGAAAAGTTTCAAGAACTGTTCAATGACAAATACTTTCTTGAAAGTATTCGTCACATGAAGGAGGTAGAGTTCATCAAGTTGGAGCAGAATAATATGACTGTGTCGTAAGTACGAAGCTAAGTTTGTCGAGTTGTCCCGGTTTGCGTCCCACTTGGTTGACAATGAGGAAAGAATGAAGCGGATGTTTTTAAGAGGTTTAAAACCGGAGATACGTCAATATCTTATTTCTCATAAACTGTGTTTGTATTCAGATGTTGTAAATAAGGCTCAGTTATTAGAATGCGATAACGAGTCAACGCAATCAAGAGAAAGAAGCCGGCAGAATAAAAATACCAGTGGTAACAACCATCGAAGCGGTGACAACAAACGTGGAGAGAATCAACATGCCAGAAATGGTAACCACTTTGGTGGTAATCATAGCCAAGGCAATAAAGTAGACATTTCAAGAAGAGGAGATTCAACAATGATGTAAAGACGTCAGCACCAACACCCGTTGTTAAGGAAGGAGAATGACCACCTATCATATGCTTCAAATGCGGAGGGGAGGGACATATCAGTCCAAACTACGCGATGCCATCCAAAGCGTGTTATAATTGTGGAAGAGAAGGTCACCTAGCCTAATTTTATCGTGCACCGAAGACAAGTCCAGTTGGAACGGTGACACAAAATACCGTCCCAGACAAGTCAAAACAGTTGTTCAAGGGAGAACATTTGTTGTGACCTCCCAGAAAGTAAAGAAACCGAACGAGGTCATCACGGGTAAGCTTATCATAAACTATAGCAAAGTATATACCTTATTTGATACCGGTTCTACTCATTCTTTTATTTCTCCTACTTGCGCTCAATGATTAAATTTGACTCTGGAGAAATTAGACTTTGACTTATCTGTGGAAACTCCGTTGGGAGAAACCTTCATTACATCAACTGTTTATAAGTCTTGTTTGGTTCGAATCGGTACCCTCACATTACCTGTCTATCTTATTTCATTGAAACTACTTGCATTTGATATGATTCTATGGATTGATTGGTTAACTACTCATCATGCTAAAATTGATTATTTTTATAAGGTTGTTAGCTTTCATATTCCTAATCAACCTATTATACGAATTCAAGCGACCAAACCATTAAAATTAATCACGGTCATCTCAAGCCATAAAGCTATTCATTTATTGAAAAACGGATGTCAAGCTTTCTTAGCTCATGTCACAGATCTAATCAAAAATACGTCAATTTTGAATGATATTTCAATTGTTAATAAATTTCCTGATGTATTCCCTAAAGAACTTCCTGGCCTGCTCCCAGAGTGTGAAATTGAATTTTATATCGACCTTGAACCCGGTACGAAACCCATTTCTAAAGCCCCATATCGGATGAATCCTATTGAACTTCAGGAGTTAAAGACCCAATTGCAGGAATTGTTAGACATCGGTTTCATTCGACCTAGTACTTCTCCTTGGGGTGCTCCTGTTCTATTCGTGAAGAAGAAGGATGGAAGTATGCGACTTTGTATTGATTATCGAGAGTTAAATCATGTCACCATCAAAAATAAGTACCTGTTGCCTCGCATTGATGACCTGTTTGACCAGTTGTAAGGAGCACAATTCTTTTTAAAGATCGATCTTCGTTCTGGATATCATTAGCTGAAGGTTAGAACTGAGGATATTCCGAAGACTGCCTTCAGAACTCGGTACGGGCATTATGAATTCTTAGTCATGTCTTTTGGATTAACTAATGGTCCTGCTACCTTCATGGATATGATGAACAGAGTATTTAAGGAATATTTGGATCACTTTGTGGTCGTCTTTATTGATGACATCCTTATATATTCCAAAAGCCGTGAAGATCATGAGCAACACTTGAGGCTGATACTCCAAAAGCTTGGTGAAAACAAGCTTTATGCCAAGTTGAAGAAATGCGAGTTCTGGCTTGAAGAAGTGGCATTCCTTGGGCACATAGTATCAAGTCATGGAATATCTGTTGACCCGGCAAAGATTGAAGCTATTCAAAGTTGGGGGCAACCCAAATCAGTGACCGAAGTACGTAGCTTTCTCGGCTTAGCTGGTTATTATCGGAGATTCTTGGAAGGATTTTCTCGAATCGCTACTCCTAACTCAGCTAACTCGGAAAGATACAAAATTCGGTTGAAGTGAAGAATGTGAGAATAGTTTTCAAGAACTCAAGAGAAGACTCATTTCAGTACCTGTTCTGACCATACCATCTGGCTCAGAGGGATTTGTCATCTACAGTGATGCTTCGAGAAAAGGGTTAGGATGTGTTCTCATGCAACATAGGAAAGTTATAGCCTATGCCTCTCGACAACTCAAAGAATATGAGAGGAATTGTCCTACTCATGATCTAGAGTTGGCAGCAATCGTTTTTGCACTAAAGATTTGGAGGCATTACTTGTATGGGGAGAAAGTGGAGATCTTTACGGATCATAAAAGCCTCAAATATTTCTTCACCCAAAAGGAACTTAACATGCGGCAACGACGTTGCCTTGAACTGTTGAAATATTATGATCATACCCTCCAATACCATCCTGCAAAAGAGAATGTGGTAGCTGACGCATTGAGTAGAAGATCATATGCGGGTACGAGTGCGATATTGTCAATGCAAAGGCCCATTTTGTGTGACTTACAAATAATAGAGATAGAGTTAAAGACTCTGGGGGCCCATGTGATCATGGCGAATATACGAGCATAACCGACTTTAATTGATAAAGTTAAAGCTGCTCAAGCTACAGACCTAGAGCTGATGCGTATGAGAAAGAAAGTGAAAGAAGGTGCTATGCCGGAAGCAAAAATTGATGAGGAAGGAATACTTCGAGTCAACTCCAGACTTTGTGTTCCTAACGACCCTAATTTAAAGTATAACATCATGATGGAGGCGCATAACACACTGTTTGCAATCCATTCTGGGAGTACCAAAATGTATTATGATCTTCGACATACATTTTAGTGGGGCAATATGAAGAGAGAGATAGCGTTGTTTATCTCAAGGTGTCTAACGTGCCAACGAGTCAAGGCGGAGCATCAAGTACCAAAAGGTCCATTGCAACCACTTAAAATTCTAGAATGGAAGTGGGAGCACATTACCATGGATTTCGTTACTGGTCTTCCCAAGGTTTCTCAAGGCATAGATGCGATTTGGGTCATTGTTGATAGATTGACCAAGTCGGCTCATTTCTTACCTATACGAGAAACTTATACACTTGAACGTCTTGCTCGTTTATACATAAACGAGATTGTAAGATTGCATGGTATGCCAGTATCCATAGTTTCTGATCGAAATCCAAAATTTACTTCACGATTTTGGGTTAGTTTGTAGAAAGCTATGGACATGAATTTACGGTTTAGTTCGGCATATCATCCTCAAACGGACGGGCAGTCGGAGAGGACTATTCAAACTCTTGAAGATCTATTAAGACTCTATGTCCTTGATTTCAAGGGAAGTTGGGACAAGTTCTTACCATTGGTGGAGTTTTCCTACAACAACAGCTATCTCGCAAGTATTGGCATGGCTCCATTCGAAGCGTTGTATGGAAGAAAGTGTCATTCTCTAATATGCTGGGATGAGGTAGGTGAAGCAACGCTATTAGGACCAGAGTTGGAACGTATGACTATGAAAAAGATTCAAATGATCCGGCAACGTATAAAAATCTCACAAGATCGACAAAAGAGTTATGCTGATCTTCATCGAAAGGACGTGAAATTCGATATTGGGGATCATGTGTTGTTACGTGTTGCTCCATGGAAAGGAGTTACGAGATTTGAAAAGAGAGGAAAGCTCAATCTTTGATTCATTGACCCATATTTAATTCTCGATCGAGTAGGAATTATGGCTTATAGACTCGCTTTATCGCCAAGTATGTCTCATGTTCATAACGTTTTTTACATATCTATGTTACGTAAATATGTGAAAGACCCGCACCACATTATTGAGTTAGAACCGGATAAAATAGCGGAAGATTTAATGTATGAAGAGGTTCCTGTTAAAATCTTGGATAAGAAGGATCATGTTCTACGCTCCAAGGTTATACCTCAAGTTAAAGTTTTATGGAGGAACCACGATGTTGAAGAAATGACCTGGGAGTTAGAATCTGAAATGAAATCAAGGTATCCTTACCTCTTCGACATATCAGGTACGTACCCTAATTTCGAGGACAAAATTTCATAAGAAGGGGAGGTTGTAAGACCTCAATTTTTTTAATAAAGATGAGTTTTCTATAAATATCATTTTTTAATATTATGAAATGAATTTGATATAATGTTATAGTTGTGGGTAATTTTTATAAATTTTGCAAAGTACGCAAGTTGTTGTATAATATTCGATTGGTCGGGGAATATTCGTTTTAACAGGAAATATTCGTACGACGGCACAATCATTGGTGGACCCCACAACGGAATTATTGTCGGATTGAAAAAATGACAAAAATACTTTATGAAAATAGCGGCGGAAGTTTTACCATTAACTGTTGAAACACTCGGTATTAAAAGTACAGTAATACGCGTGGTGGCATAGTAGCACACGGTATTGATTATTGATGCTTACGTAAGAAGTCACTCAGTTTTGTTCAATTATTGTTACAGTAATTGCTGCATAGTATCTCACGTTATTTGATTTAATTATTGTCAATATTTTATAATCAATAATTGAGATGACAAAGTTATTAATATTATTATTTGTAATATTAAGGATATCTAGAAGTTCTGTCAAGGAGAGGTTTGGTCACCTAATTGCGCGCCAATAGGGAGAAATCCTTATTGGAAAGCCCCCTCTTTCCTAGAAACGAGCTGGTCGATTAATATTGTGAATTATAATAATGATGGTAAATTTTGTTAATTATGTTGAGGTGTCTTTTTATGAAGTCACAGAGGTTTATATTATATATATATATATATATATATATATTATTATATATATATATATATATATATATATATATAAATTTTATTTTATTAGTATTATTAATGTAATAAAACAGAAAAACTTTTTACATAAAACAGAATACTTTTATAAAGTTATCTATTTTATTAGACTATAAATAGAATATATTATATTCTATTATGCATAGTATTTTGTATAGTAAAATCTTTTTATATAAAATAAAATACTTTTATAAAGTTATTTATTTTATTAGATTTTAAATAGAATATATTATATTTTATTATGCATAGTGTCTGCGTAGTGTTTGCGTAGTAAAAACTTTTTAAATAAAACATAATACTTTTATAAAGTTTTGTTTTATTTGATTATAAATAGAATATATTATATTTTATTACATAGTGCAGCATAGTATCCTTTCTATATTCCTATAAATAGGATGCTTAGTTAGAATTGAAAACCACACCAGAAGTTCAGAGAATTCTTCTATAATCTTGAGCGTATTTCTTTAGAGTTTTAAGAAGCTTTGAGCGTAGTGTAAGTTTTCTTCAAGAATATCCTCGCCCTACCAGTCGGAGTACTATTCTTTTACGGTAAGGGGTATTATTTCTTTCGTATTCATAAAGAGAACTTCTGTTATTCCATTCCTTATTATTCGGTTGGAATAACCTGTTCATGCGAAGTGCCGTATACATGGTGAAATTCTTCTAATATTTTGTTCTTTATTATTTTGTCGGAATATCCTGTCTGTGCGTTTGCGCCGGACCTGGTTCCATTATTTATTATTCTGTCAGAATATCCTATCTGTACGTTTACGCCGGACCTGGTTCCATTATTTATTATTCTGTCAGAATATCCTGTCTGTGCGTTTACGCCGGACCTGGTTCCATTATTTATTATTCTGTCGGAATATCCTGTCGGTGCGTTTACGCATGACCTGGTTCCATTATTTTTTCTTGTTGGAATAACCTGTTTGTGCGGTCTATCGCATGCTTGGTGAATTCTTTTGTTATTCCATTCTTTATTATACTCAGTTGGTTAAAGTTTTGGCTTTTATACTCCATGAAATTAGTGGAATATCTTTGATATTTGCGCTTCATCCAGTATCTTTTCATGAAAATATTCTTCTGAGCATTCTTAAATTTTACTTTACAAAGCAGTATCATGTTGACAATTTGGACGTTATTAGTTCCTGGATAAATTAATTCTTGAACTTGTTTTATTGAATTTTTATATCATTGTCATCATCCTCATGTTTATATTATGTTGAAAGTCATCTGTGACCTGTAGTGCATAGATGGACTTGGTATGATTATTACAAGGGATTATTCGGTATAATCATGACCGTAATGTTACAAATAATGTGGTAAAAGTCCTCATTGGCCCGTAGTGCATTAATGGACAGTTGTTTGCATGATCATGACCATTGATGAATACACGAATATCCTTGGGCCATAGTGCATGGATAATTTGTGGTTGTGATACTAATGAATATCCTTGGCCGTAGTACAGGGATGATGTGAATTACTTATTAAGCTGAGTCTCAGCGATAAAAGTGATGAAAAACCTTTTAAATCATAAAAGATAGTAGATTTTATACTCTACTTGACTCTTTTAATGGATAGCTTGTTCCGCTGGAGTTAAACTTGATATTTGTTATATTTTATCAGTTTAACACTGTTGAAGGCTAACGATAATTTATTCTTCATTATCTTAGTCAAAATATATCTTACTGGGCTAGTTGAGCTCACCCTTTTGCTTTCATTGTTCTCTTCAGAAAATGAGAACGTAGCGGAGACTAGTCGGGGAACGGAGTGACGGTTCAGATGATAGCATTAGTAGTCCTCACTATTCTATGAAATAGTGTAAAAATAAATGTATTGAGGACTTATTTTGACTTTGAATACTGTTTAGAAAAAGTGTTGTATTTAAACTCACAGCTTATGTTTTGTCGTATTTTACACGATAGTTGTATAATTAAGTTTTATTTGTATTTTGTACCATGTATTTGACGACTCAGAATAGGTGATGTATACCTATTTTGGGGGCGTCACACAAACGTACTGGAATGACTAATTAAATGCAAAGCTAATACATGCAAACTAAACACATGACATAAACACAAAACTAAAACTTAAAACAAATAACTATACTAAACTCCCTTACACAACATTTACAATGCCCTAGTTGTAAAAATATAGCAGTAAAGTGCAAGAGGACTTCCCTGTAAAGTGCTAAGCTGGAGGTGATGATGGTGGTGGTGGTCGTGGAATAAAAACTCTGCGCTCCTCCACATCTGAATCCGATGGAGGGTACTGTGGCATTGGCTCAGGCGTCTGGAACTGAAACTAATCGGTTGCGGCTGGATTCAGTCTTTGCAATGCGCATTCAAGGAGGCAAAGGAACTGTTCATGGTATTGAACATGTGGTCCTGCCTGGCCGCCAGTCACTTCATCTTTCTATCAGCTGCTTTGTCTCGCTCATCCATATGTCGCTGAAGACTGCGAAACTGAGTTCTAAACATGTACTTGCCCAACTTGCTACTCCCCGTAGTCTCCTCCTCCTCGGTCATCTCATCTGCTCGAAACTCATCATCCTCCAAGGTGTCCTCAGCCTCCTCTTCATCAGGAACGTTAGGAAATACGAAACCGACACCTCGTGGATGCGACTCCCCTCCAGTCCAAACAAAGTATCGTGCAATCATCCTGTGGTCTAGTAGCTGGAGTGGCTACTGCAAAGGTTCATCATCTGACCATCTAACTCTAGACTTCCTACACAACCCATATATGTGAGATGGTTGTGGAAGTCCGCCTGAGAATGGTCTGCGCAGACTTCATCGGATAGAGAAGCTGATGATAGAACTGATACTGATGTCGAAGTCCTTCACTATTGCATATAGTAGTAGCACTTTTTCGTTTATCACCTCACTGGTATGCGACGAATGAAATAGCTTCGTGCACAGAAATGCATACCAGATTTTGCCATAAAGGCTCAAGTCCTTGCTCATGAAAATCGTGCCACCCTTTCTCCTTTTCGCCTGAACTGTGTCTAATTTAGATATTTTTGTCAAGATCTGGTCATAGTTGGGATTTCTATCTCTGAGCTAAACATACTGGCATACTGCAGGGGCTCGCAGACTGTAGTACTCATTGATTGCCTCTGCACTGAATGAATCTTGTTTACCCCTCATAAATGCCATATATGGTGCTCTGTCCTCAGCGTTGGTGTAGAATTCCTTCACCACATTCACTATTGCCAGGTCTGGATCATCTGTGAGCATTTCCCAGCACTGCTCATGTATCTGTCTCCTCATCTGACCATCGAATGAATCTGGCACCAAACCCCTCTTAGGTGTTAGTGCTTTGGGCACAAGGTAGTCGTATTTATTGGCCACATTCGCACTAATAAACTTTCTCTTATCAAAGGCTCAGACCGGTGGTGAAGAATCCTCGCCCTTTTGGCGTTTAGTCGGAGTCTTAGGTGCCATTGGTCATAATACAGTCAACAAAATCCCCCCAAACTTGTCTTGAGCAATTATACAAACACTTGGTGTGTAACACCACTTCACAATGCCCAAATTTTCAAATTAAAATCCAACTTTGAGAAAAACTTGATACAAATTGCTTACCCACTGCTCCCAATTGAATGATAAAATTATAGTGATGATGCCCCGATTGAAGTTCCCCCTTTCTGTCTCTCTGCAGACTCGAACTTGGTTGAAACCCTAGCTTTGGTGATGGAAATTCGATGGAGTTGATGTGTAATGGGTGAAATTAGGGTTAGATATATAGAGTTGTAGATGTGCTCGGATTTGATGGAGAATGAGGGGGTAATGAGTGATTTCATGGGTGTAAGGAGTTGTATGTTCGGTTAGAATAGATGTGAAGTGGGAAAGACCAAGTCTGCAGCTTAATTTTTTTTTCAGGAAACCCGTACCCCCACCAGGGCGGGGGGCAATAAGCCTAAAAAGGGCCGCCGGGGCGGGCATGGACAGAGGACCCCCCGCCGGGGCAGGCGTGTCAGGCTAGGAAAGGGCCCGCCGGGGCGAGGGTCTCTTTTGTGTAGAACTTTGATTTTTTAGTTTCTTTGACTCGCTTGCTTGTCCAACTCCATCCTAAGTACCTTAAATGCATTAAAACCACAAATATGAGATAATGTCACGGAATTTGAGCACGAATGATAAAAATAACTAAAAATCAATAACTAACTAACTATGAATTGCACAAAATTGAACTATACAATACTAGAATTACACACTAAACTACAAATTGAATAACATAAAACAAAAATACTGTAAATAATAAGAAAATTGGGTTGCCTCCCAAATAGCGCTTGTTTTTGAGTCTTTTAGCCTGACTACTCTGTGATGCCCCCAATTCCAGGTTCTCTATCCTCAGATTCGGTGCTCACGATCTATCATCATCATAAGCATTCTATAACTATTACGGAAATAATAAACATACATTGTTCATTATAATAAAGTTTCATAACATGGTCCCAAGGTCTTCTTAACCTTAACTTAAACGCACCATTCATATTACAAAAGGTTTACATAAGAAATCCCATTAGATAATAATAATTATTATTCATTCTAAACTATTCCTGGATCTTGCCCTTGCCTTTGTCTTTCGTATTGGATCATTCGGGCTTAGCTGAAATAAATGTCATGATATAGCAAGGGTAAGCAACTAATTTGCTTAGCAAATTTATATACAAGGGAGATATATCATGACTGGAAAGAAGTTTTGCTTTCAATATTCAACAATAATATAAGATTGTGAAGGAACATGAATTAATAATCAACAATTAAATATTCGAATAATTGAATAACATGAACTGAGTGGTTTTGAAATAACCATGAACATTTGCCAAGGTTCTCAGTCATTTAAACTGGACCTCTTAATAAGTTTTAGTATTCAAGGGGATCAGCCTTTCATACCCCGTGATTTATGCATAAACACTTAATACTCCGGCATTGATATCATGCCTTAATCAAATTCGTCCTTTTCTCAGTCAAGAGTTCTTATCATATCAATTTAATAAGAACAACTTTTTAAAATACATTTGATTTAACAAATTTAAACATGCTTGATCTAGCTGATATAATTAGCATAGATCTATCTCATAAACAGTTCATGAATGAAGAACTTTAATTTAATTCACAGTTCAATAATAGTAAAACAAGAATTCAATTGCACAAAATGCGAATTTCAATAATCATTATAGATGTAAATAATCATCAATAATTATTCACTAATTTGCTTTGAAAATAATAACTCGAGTTTGAGTTAGGAAACTTGCCTCGTCTGTAGATTACGGCTATGCAATTAATTTATATCCACTATGCAGTTAAATTATCTTCCTTTGAGAGACCTATAGTTAATCTTTCAATTAGTCATAGTATAACATTAGATTATGTAATCACATAAATATTATACATTACATTTAGTTCTTATAAACATTATGCTATCTTGATAATGTTACTATTAAATAACAACATAATATTATTAATCTTGATAATATTTAATTCACCTCTTAGTATTATTAGTTCCCTAATAATACATTCATTTGCTCACTAATATTATTAACATCTTAATATTTTAAGACCTTACTAATATTATTAATCCTCTTAATAATATTTTAATTGTGCATTAATATTATTACCTTAATAATATCTTACTTATGCTTTAGTATCATTATTCATTTAATAATACTTTTAATTATTTATTAATATTTTATTCATTTACTAATATTATTGATTATTTAATAATATTTTAATCATTTATTAATATTATCAATCATTTAATAATATTTTATTTATTTACTAATATTATTAATTATTTAATAATATCTTATTCCATTACTAATATTATTAATAATTTAATAATACTTTAATCATTTATCAATGCTTAAATCAAATATTATTAACCATTTAATAATATTTTAAAAAATTTTAATCTTAATATTTTTATTTACTTATCAATATCATATTATAATATTATTAATATCATAATAATATTTTAATAATTTATTCGATTAATAAACAATTTATTCTAATTGTTCACCCTTTATTAAACCTCTTATTTAATATCCACAAAAGGGCATAAATAATATTTCTTATTTTAAATTACCAAAGTGTTCTAAGTTAGTCATGATATGATATGTTATGAGTATTCAAGCATAGAAATCACATTTTTCTTATTAAGGACATCATTTAACTATTTATTTCTTTTTATTCATAACTTAATTATTTTTAGGAAAAATAGCAAACTGATTCCAAAAAATTTGCAGCTTCTGTATTTTGATAGAATATGAACCCACAACGATCCCCAATTTTTTTCTGAAATTTTAGAAAATGATCTAGTATTTTTAAAGTTTCCAAAACACTCGTATCTTGCTTTATTTTTAATAAATTGAATTTTGCTCTGAAAAATCTAAAACTTTTAAGGCATGCTCTCCTAACATATATGAACCTACTGTAAAAATTTCGGAATTTTCTAGTGTATACACAGTGAGATATTCGACGGTAAAGTTTTAGGAGTCCTTTACGAAAATAGTCAATACGCACAATCTATAACTCGAAACGTGTCCGTTCTATTTCCTACACGTAGATAACTTCTCGAGGTACCTCTGTGAATTTTCCCAGATTTTTAAGGGACATGAAACTATCCAAAACAGACTCAAGAAAAATGGGACAGAAACTTTTTTAGGGTTTTTGAACCCTTAACATTCCAAGTGGGCTGTTTTGGGGAAATCGGCTTCAAAGGATTCAAAACTTACTAGATTTGTGTTCTATCACTTGGGTTTACTAGATAACTCATGTATCTAGCACCCCCCTTCGACGGATCACAAATCTAAGTTAGAAAACTTGAGTTAGACAAGATTTAGTGGAAGAAAACAAGAGTTTTCACCCTTGGAGAACATATGCTCATATTCTTCCTCTAAGCCTTTGATCTAACACTCAAGATACTTAGTTCTATACATGATGATATGTAGGACTAGGGTATCTTGAGTATTTGTTCATAACCCCAACAAAACTCAAGCAAAAAAAAAATAAAGTAGAAGAAGAAGATGAAGGTTAGGTTATACCTTGATTTAATGGCAACCTTCCTTGATTTACTAAAGTAAGTGATGAACTTTGGATGCATTAACAAACTAGCACTCCTCTCTCTCTATATATATGGCCAAACCTCTCTCTCCTTTCTCTCTCTAGAAGTGGGTAGCTTGGGAGAAATTATAAGAGGAAGAATGAGAGAAGAAATGAAATGAAATGAAAATATGAAGTAAAAGGATACTTACAAAAAATATAGATACACTTAGTGTATCTATTTATTATCCCCCATACTTTCTTTAACCCATGAATAGAAGCTTTGCCTTATCACTTTAATTAGTCTAATCATGATTAAGGATGCTTAATAAAGTGGCAACCAATGGGAGCTTGACAACCATGTCCTTTTGTGTAAGAGTTACTACAAATGGACCTTGCTTAGCTTTATTAGTTTCCTTAAAAGGCTAATGTGACCAGCCATATATATGCCCACTAATTCCTTCATTTAGCTTTTATTTTAATGCATAAATTAGATAAATCAAAGGTCTAAAATACCCTTAATCAAGTGGGCTAAGTTTGAGCTTACAATTTATTTCTTTTAGGCTTCTCCTATAATTGTTTTGGGCCATGCAATAAACATAGTCTAACAATTTTAATATATGTTACCCAAATTATTTATTTATGGTTTCCATTCCTAATCTTATGAAATTTAATTACCTATACATGTGACTTTAGCTCATAACCTAATTAGTTTCACAAGAATTAGGTTTAAAATTATTAGTCACTTGAAAAATAAGATTATCCACTTAAGTTAGTATACATATTAAATACTAACCTCTCATTAACACCATAACCCTTAGGTTATTTAATTGTCTCACCTAATGTATAATTAGGTTACGAAGCTTTCATTTTTTAATAAAATCTATAAATGTATATATCCATAACTATAGCATACATGTTAATTGACCCATGCACCACTTCACATATGTTGTCACATATTAAATCACTGTATAACACAAAGTTTTAAATATCAATAATGTACATACATATATAGTGACTTAAAATTCACGGTTATTACATACTCCCTGTTCATGGCGCATCGACAAGGGTGATTGCAGTGGCTCCGTTGTCGATGTCGCCACCCCAGTAATGCTTTAACCGTTGCCCGTTGACTTTGAATGTTTCGAGAAGATTTCTGCGGTAGAGTTCAATGGCGCCATGTGGATAGACCGTCTTGATCGTAAATGGCCCTGGACATCGGGATTGGAGCTTTCCGAAAAATAATCTCAGTCGTGAGTTGAATAGTAACACAGATTGTCTCTGTTCAAACTTTCTCTGCATAATCTTTTGATCGTGCCACTTCTTAACCTTTTCTTTATACAGTTTTGAGTTCTTGTAGGCTTGCAATCAAAATTCGTCAAGTTCATTTAATTGCAATAATCTCTTTTCTCCTGCAACTGTTTGATTAAAGTTCAGTTTTTGAATGACCCAATATGCCTTATGTTGAAGTTCTACAGGGAGATGACACGCTTTGTAAGACCCCAACTTTTATGAATAAATATTTAATTTTATCTAAATATCATTTTGAGTAATAAAGTATGGATTTGATATAATGTTATAGTTGTGGACAATATTTATAAATTTTACAAAGTAAGCAAGTTGTCATAAATTATTCTTTGGTCGGAGAATATTCGTTTTATCAGAGAATATTCGTACGACTGCACAATCATTGGTGGACCCCACAACAAAATTACTGTCGAAGTTAGAAAACGACAGAAATAACTTTTTATAAAAATAACGACAAAACTTTTACCGTTAACGGTTGAAATATCCTGTGATAAAAGTACAGTAATATGCGTGGTTGCATAGTAGCACACAGTATTGTACAGTATCTTTAATTATTGATGCTTACGTGAGAAGTCACTCTGATTTGTTCAATTATTACAACAGTAGTTGATGAATAGTATCTCATATTATTGATTCAATTATTGTCACAATATCACCTGCAAAATATTTTATATTATTAAATTAATAATTACAAAGTTATTTATATTATTATTTATATTATTGACAATGTCTAGAAAGTTCTGTCAAGGAAAGGGGTTTGGTCACCTAATTGCGCGCCAATAAGGAGAAGTCCTTATCAAAAAGCCTTCTCTTTCTTGGGAAAGATCTGGCCGTTAATATTGCGAGTTATAATATTTGTGAGAGCCCTAAATCCGGCCAAATCACCATGGATCCGGTACAATCATTCTATAACTATTGCGGAATATATAAACATAAATTGTTTATACATTACATTACACATTATTTTCCCAAGTTCGAGTAACCTTAACTCATACACAAATTATAACTTATTTGACTTTCAACAATATTAATATATAATACTTATACAAACTTAACTGCACACATAAATTTAAAGCTGGAACTGTCTTTAACCTTTCCTTTTATCCGACGTATTCGTCTTAATCTGCAATATTTATCATGATATAGCAAGTGTGAGCATAAGTTTGCCAAGCAAGTATAAGTTTATTTAAGGATATATCATAATTGAAAGAATTTGAATAATAAGCTGGCTATAATTCAACAATATAGTTGTGAATTAGAATGAACAAATTTTTATAACTGAGCGAACATTGAACATAAATAAATATATCTGGACCGAATGGTAATGAAGGGGATCAGCCTTTCATACCTGAAGAATACATGCAATGTACATATAGTACGATTCAAAAAATTATAGACGTGATAATCACGAAAGATTATTCACAAGCATATACGCAAATTTATAACTCAAGATTGAGTTAAAGAAAACTTGCCTGAACCGTTGATTATCGTTACACAAATTATCTAGCTTTGTCTGAACCTAATATATAAATAATATCGATATACCAATTAGAATAATATCATTACAGTATAAAATAACCTAAACACATTATCACATAATCCTATCATTCTATATAGTACATAAGACCTAGCATCAAGTCAAACTATTTAAGTTTGAATTAAATTTGGTACAATTCTGACATTCCGACAGTCTAGTCGGAGAATCATCGAGTTTAAGTTCAATTAAACTCTGCCTAAACATTTAACAATTATCTTAAATAATTATATTATCAGTTAAAATATTTTTCATAAGCTCATAATAATTTTCAAATAATTATTACTATTTATCATGATTTTTCAATCATTAATATTATATTAATATGAATTAAATACTACTTAATTCCATTATCATTAATATTTATTTAATATTACATATTAATAAAAATCATAACATAATATTATAATATATTTATAATATATCAAAGTATTTTTAATACCTTAAAATGATATTTATATGATTTTTAAACTATTAAATTCATTATCCGATAAATGTTTTTAATCTTAAAATATTAATATTTTCATGACAAAATATCAAAAGATATATTTTATAATTTAAAATTTTTTTATAACCTTTAAATAATTTTTATATGATTTTTAAATCATTAATTCTATTATTTCATAATTTATTTAATATATTTATTAAATAAGTTAATCACCATTAATATTAATTAATTAATAAAATTCATCACAAAATATTAAAAGTCATTAAAAATAACTTAAAATATTTTCTTATACCATAATATAATTTTTTCATGATTTTTTATGTATTAAAATCATTTTTAAATAATTTATTTAATAATATAATTAAGTAAATTAAATATATTTTATATTCCAAAAATATTAAATATTTATGAAATATACTCAAAATAATTAAAAACTAATTTTCGGACTTTAAAATAATTTTTAGGAATTTATTTTGTATTTTTAATAATTAAAAACCATTTTTTTCTATTTATTTAATAAAATAATTAATTTAAGAAATTATATGTCGCTAAAGGGGCTTTAGGCGACAAAACCGTCGCCATAGGTGTTCTTGGCCAAAACCCAGATCTTCATGTCAGTTTATAAGGTGCTATGTTTGACCATTAATAGATCTAGGATCGCGTTGATTTTGGCCTAGTAAATTGTGTTATAATTGTAGTATAAGTGTACATTATCAATCAATTTCATGGCCATCCAACAACACATCAGTGAGATATAGGTCTCAGAAATTCATGTCAGAGTTGTTCTTCATTTCTGGGTTTTTCAGAAATGAAGAACAGTTCGAGATTCTTACTTTGCTCCTTTTAATTTATATGATCCCAGCTTTCTTAGTGTGTTTTATCGACTTAGTCATGTAGTATTGACGTCAGTGTACAATTTTATAACATTAGATCATCATAACAACAATAGAAGCACAAGATTCAATCCGGTCAAAGTGCATGCCAAAAACTGTTCTTGCAGGTGAATTCTGGGTTTTCCAGAAATTCAACCGGACAGTTGGTCAACGCTTGTTTGACCACTGATTACATTGATTCTAAGCAAGATCCGGGTGATCTAATGGTTTGAGTATGTAGATTACATGTCAGACTACAATATGCAACCAACAACATGACATAAACACTAACATATTGCAAGATCCGAGCCTCCAAAAATGGTTGTCAGACTTTTCTTGGTAATTTGGGTTACCCAGATTCGTTCGGTCATGGTTGGTCAACGACTTTTGACCACTAATAACTTGCAATCTAGACCTGATATGACCACGATTCAAGTTCCAGACCAAAGAACACATGGCATAGAACAGATCCAAAACAAAAAGCACACTAAACATCTAACACAGAAGAATCTAGAGGCCCTGACATTAGGCTGTCAGACCTTACTTTTCAACTTTTTCCAGATTTCTAAAAATGCTAGTTTCGTGCATCTAAGTGTTATAGATCTATGATCTATCAACCCAGATCAGTTCTTAACACCCTCTAACACAATTTTAAACAACAAATCATAACATCAACAATAATCTTTAAGTATTTCCAAAAATTAGGGTTTATACCTCTTTACGCTAAAATCTTGAATCTGATCCTTGATGTTTGTTCTTAGAGAGCTAACACATGATCCTAGCTTAAATTTTTCCACACTCTCACTCTACATTTTTGAAATTTTAGAGAGAGAAGGCTTTGGTGACTTTTCTAAGTAAAGTAGATCTTTCTCTCTCTTTAATCTATATATAATTTGGTTCCATGCAATGAATGTAGCTGATGAAATGGCTGAGAGCTGTGATTTAAGTCACATGGGGTAGTTAGGGTTGGTCACTAACTCCATTATCTGGAAAGATTTGCAAGCCACCAATTAAAGAATGTGACAAAAGGGTATTCTAGTCTTTTTGCATACCATTTAATGGCAAAATTATAACATCTGCAAACCCTTAGGGTTTGATCCTTAGGGTTAAAACCTAAGATTTTGAAAAACCAATTTTCTAGGATTTTCTAATTAGATTTAAAAATAGAAAATTATGATTTTTAAATTATAATTAGGGTTTCCTAATTATATTATAATTTTCTAATCTCATTAGGACTAAAAAATAATAATTAGGATTAATATTTCCTAATTAAAAATTAAAATTACCTAATTATCAATTAGGGTTTCTAATTTACAAATTAGGGTTACTAATAATTAGGGTTTTTAATTGTTAGAATTTCTAATTAATCATTAGGGTTATCCCTAATTAGATTTGTAATTAATACACAAAACCTTATGCATATCATTTAAATTCCCTACATTAGGATTTTTAATATTTCGAATTAGGGTTTCGGATTCCCAGAGCTGAAATTAGGGTTTCCAATCCGATCGTTAGGGTTTCTTATCAATCACTAGGGTTTTCTAACTGAACATTGATGTTCTTAATATAATATTAGGGTTTGCCACTGATATAAATTATCTGGTCAACCCTTGACCCTCAACCACATACTGTACACATAAAATACCATATACACAAAATATATTCACGTATACCCTTAATCCTGAATAATTCACCACAGAAATTTTAAATTCACAAAATTTCTTCTTAGAAATCTCAAATCCATTCACTTGTTTTCTGTCTAGGTTTATTATTTAACCTGAATTCGATATTTTAATATTCTATAAATATCCAAATTCTCGGGTAGTCACATTCACCCCTTCTTCTAAAAATTTCGTCTCCAAAATTTACCTTACACCTTACACCATGCACCATACACCATTCATACACAGCATCACATGCTACCCAATACATTCCTCACATGTGTTAAAATTTTGAAATTGTGCTGAGGAGTTATATAGACTATTGTCTGCCATTTTCGCAAAGGTTTTATGGAAATTCATTCGCAAACCGTCATAACTTACGGACATAGTGGGTAATTAGCCCGGTATGCCCTGTACTTATTAAGTATTGCTGGTCTGATCTGTTTCTCTTCACTGCCATAGGCACAAAAATTTTACCTCAGTCTTATCGGAATCCGCCCCAAAAATAATATGGTTCGGGAAAATTTTCAAAGAACGCTTAGAGTTTTCATAAACGTTGGGCTAGCCGAATCAAATAGTTTAGACTCATATCAATAATTCAATTCAATCGAAATATGAATGTATGTAGCCAAACGCCGTTGGCAAATTAAATTTTTGAAAATATTTTGAAAATGACGTCATGATGCCGTACTGTATTAACAACCCGTTTGAGGATGCCGTCATCGAGTGACTTTGTCATAACACATCATACAATAGTGGAACAATGATTTTAGATCAAATTCAACACTAAGTATTCCTACATTTACAACTCCATCAACTTTTTATCATCTCTGCACCAGTTTACATGGTACATAAGTGATAAATAAAAATATATTTTGATATTTCAAATCATTATCGTTTAGCCGAAGCAAATAGCATAGACTATTCTTTAAATAAATTAAAAATTTATTTCAAATCTATTTTATCATCTCAACAGGTAACGATGTGTCGGTGGCCCGAAGTCCACGCATACACAATGGTTACCAAGTGTTGAGAATAAAAATTCATTTTTCAAAAGCACATAGTGTGTATTTAGCTTGATGTCCAAAAATTTTCAAAGTCTAGCATAGCTAGGAGTTTTGAAAAACTTATGTATCTACTAATGATCAATTGCTAAAACAGTCTATCTGTTCCTATTATCCTCAATACACAAAACTATTCCCAGTTCATCAAACACACTCATGAGTTCAGGAACTTTCCACAATCATACGAGTTTAAGAACTTGTCCTAGTCAGACCTTTGGCGTCCATTCGCTGAGGGGTTTATAAACATTTTATATAATCATGAGTCACGAACGTATCATAAGTATGAGTTTTAAGAACTCGTACTTAACCTTATATTCTTTACCTATACCCTATCTATATGGTATACATATGAGAAAAGAATCACCTTCTCAACATGTATATAGCAAATAGCGCGACACAAACATTTCAATGATTATCAGTGCCAGAAACTAAGTGGTTTTCACACCAAGTACAATTCAGCTCCCATACAAAGAATCGTACAACTTAGGTGCTAACATGTGTCCTCAATTGAAATCCCCACTTAATTCTAACTCCATTCTCAATACGAATTGCATTTAATCCCTATTCATAATTCTTTCCTGAATCTGTACCAATTCATAGTACAACTTTCACACAACATTCTTACCGTAAACTTTTCAATCATTTGATTGATCCATATCCCTGCTATCACCTTATCAGATCACGGGGTGATCTCATTGTATAAATTACGATTCATTTCTATACTATGATCGTTTTTTTACGATCTTCTATCCCGATAATTTTAGTCTTTTAGACTCTATCTATTCACCACTACTGTTCAACTTTATTATTAGAGTTAGGGAACTCTGTATCTTATAACTCATCGAGATTCGTCTTTGAATCTTACCGACTCACTAACTCTATTTGAGTTAGTACTTATCCTAATCACTGCGGTTATTAGTCTCAGGTATTCCTACCTAAGGTTCATAACCAACAACTTTGATACCAACTGTGAGAGCCCCAAATTCCGGTCCCAAATCACCACGGATCCGGTACAATCATTCTATAACTATTACAAAAGATATAAACATAAATTGTTTATACATTACATTACACACTATTTCTCCAAGGTCGAGTAACCTTAACTTATACACAAATCATAACTTATTTGACTTTCAACAACATTAATATACAATACTTATACAAACTTAACTGCACACATAAACTTAAATCTAGAACTGTCTTTAACCTTTCCTGGTATCTGACGTATTCGTCTTAATCTGCAATGTTTATCATAATATAGTAAGGGTGAGCATAAGTTTGCCCAGCAAGTATAAGTTTATTTAAGGATATATCATAATTGAAAGAATTTGAATAATAAGCTAGCTATAATTCAACAATATAGTTGTGAATTAGCATGAACAAATTTTTATAACTGAGCGAACATTGAACATGAATAAATATATCTAGACCGAATGGTAATGAAGGTGATCAACCTTTCATACCTGAAGAATACATACAATGTACATATAGTACGATTCAACAAATCATAGACGTGTTAATCATGAATGATTTTATTCATGAGCATATACGCAAAATTATAACTCAGGATTGAGTTAAAGAAAACTTTCCTGAACCGTTGATTATCATTATGCAAATTATCTAGCTTTGTCTTAACCTAATATATAAATAATATCGATATACCAATTAGAATAATATCATTACAGTATAAAATAACCTAAACACATTACCACATAATCCTATCAATCTATACAGTACATAAGACCTAGCATCAAGTCAAACTATTTAAGTTTGAATTGAATTCGGTACAATTCTGACATCCCGATGGTTTAGTCAGAGAATCATCGAGTTTAAGTTCAATTAAACTCTGCCTAAACACTTAACACTTATCTTAGATAATTATATTATCAGTCAAAATATTTTTCATAAGCTCGTAATAATTTTCAAATAATTATTACTATTTATCATGATTTTTCAATCATTAATATCATATTAATATGAATTAAATACTACTAAATTTCATTATCATTAATATTTATTTAATATTTGAAAATCATAATATAATATTATAATATATTTATAATATATCAAAGTACTTTTAATACCTTAAAATCATATTTATATAATTTTTAAACCATTAAATTCATTTTCTGATATTTGCTTTTAATATTAAAATATTAATATTTTCAAGACAAAATATCAAAAGTTATATTTTATAACTTAAAATATTTTTATAACCTTTAAATAATTTTTATATGATTTTTAAATCATTAATTCTATTTTTCCATAATTTATTTAATATATTTATTAAATAAGTTAATCACCATTAATATTAATTAATTAATGAAATTCATCACAAAATATTAAGAGTTATTAAAAATAACTTAAAATATTTTCTTATACCATAATATAATTTTTTCATGATTTTTCATGTATTAAAATTATTTTTAAATAATTTATTTAATATTATAATTAAATAAATTAAATATCTTTTATATTCCAAAAATATTAAATATTTATGAAATATACTCAAAATAATTAAAAACTAATTTTCGGACTTTAAAATAATTTTTAGGAATTTATTTTGTATTTTTAATAATTAAAATTCATTTTTTTTCTATTTATTTAATAAAATAATTAATTTTAGAAATTATCTGTCGCTAAAGGGGCTTTAAGCGACAAAACTGTCGCCGTAGTTGTTCTTGGCCAAAACCCAGATCTTCATGTCAGTTTACAAGGTGCTATGTTTCCATTAATAGATCCAGGATCGCGTTGATTTTGGGCTGGTAAATTGTGTTATAATTGTAGTATAAGTGTAATACTATCATTATCAATCAATTTCATGGCCATCCAACAACACATCAATGAGATATAGGCCTCAGAAATTTATGTCAGACCTGTTCTTCATTTCTGGGTTTTCCAGAAATGAAGAACAGTTCGAGGTTCTTACTTTGCTCCTTTTAATTTATATGGTCACAACTTTCTTAGTGTGTTTTATCGACTCAGTCATGTAGTATTGACGTCAGTGTACAATTTTATAACATTAGATCATCATAACAACAATAGAAGCACAAGATTCAATCCGGTCAAAGTGCATGCCAAAAACTGTTCTTGCAGGTGAATTCTGGGTTTTCCAGAAATTCAACCGGACAGTTGGTCAACGCTTGTTTGACCACTGATTACATTGATTCTAAGCAAGATCCGAGTGATCTAATGGTTTGAGTATATAGATTACATGTCAGACTACAATATCCAACCAACAACATGACATAAACACTAACATACTGCAAGATCCGAGCCTCCAAAAATGGTTGTCAGACTTTTCTTGGTAATCTGGGTTACCCAGATTCGTTCAGTCATGGTTGGTCAACGACTTTTGACCACTAATAACTTGCAATCTAGACCTGATATGACCACGATTCAAGTTCCAGACCAAAGACCACATGGCATAGAACAGATCCAAAACAAAAAACACACTAAACATCTAACACAGAAGAATCTAGAGGCCCTGACATTAGGCTGTCAGGCCTTACTTTTCAACTTTTTCCAGATTTCTAAAAATTCTTATTTCGTGCATGTAAGTGTTATAGATCTATGATCTATCAACCCAGATCAGTTCTTAACACCCTCTAACACAATTTTAAACAACAAATCATAACATCAACAATAATCTTTAAGTATTTCCAAAAATTAGGATTTATACCTCTTTAGGCCAAAATCTTGAATCTGATCCTTGATGTTTGTTCTTGGAGAGCTAACACACGATCCTAGCTTAAATTTTTACACACTCTCACTCTACATTTTCAAAATTTTAGAGAGAGAAGGCTTTGGTGACTTTGTTAAGTAAAGTAGATCTCTCTCTCTCTAATCTATATATATAATTTGGTTCCATTCAATGAATGTAGATGATGAAATGGCTGAGAGCTGTGGTTTAAGTCACATGGGGTAGTTAGGGTTGGTCACTAACTCCATTATATGGAAAGATTTGCAAGCCACCAATTAAAGAATGTGACAAAAGGGCATTCTAGTCTTTTTGCATTCCATTTAATGGCAAAATTGTAACATGTGCAAACTCTTAGGGTTTGACCCTTAGGGTTAAAACCTAAGGTTTTTAAAAACCAATTTTCTAGGATTTTCTAATTAGATTTAAAAATAGAAAATTATGATTTTTAAATTATAATTAGGGTTTCCTAATTATATTATAATTTTCTAATCTCATTAGGACTAAAAAATTAAAATTACCAAATTATCAATTAGGGTTTTTAATTTACAAATTAGGGTTACTAATAATTAGGGTTTCTAATTATTATAATTTCTAATTAATCATTAGGGTTATCCCTAATTAGATTTGTAATTAATACACAAAACCTTATGCATAGCATTTAAATTCCCCACATTAGGATTTTTAATATTTCGAATTAGGGTTTCGGGTTCCTGAAACTAAAATTAGGGTTTTCGGTCCTATCGTTAGGGTTTCTTATCAGTCACTAGGGTTTGCTAACTGAACGTTGACGTTCTTAATATAATATTAGGGTTTTCCACTGATATAGATTATCTGGTCAACCCTTGACCCTTAACCACATACTGTACACATATAATACCATATACACAGAACATATTTACGTATACCCTTAATCTTGAATAATTTACCACAAAAATTTTATATTCACAAAATTCCTTCTTGGAAATCTCAAATCCATTCACTTACTTTCTGTCTATGTTTATTATTTAACCTGAATTCAATATTTTAATATTCTATAAATATCCAAATTCTCGGGTTGTCACAATATTAATGATGAATAAATGTTATTAAAATGTGTTTAGTGAAGCCAAGTGAATTGAGATAAATAGATGAGTTTTTTATGAAGTATTTATTGTAAATTTGACTTATTACATGGACCCCTCACTTACTCATTTTACAAAATCGTCAGTAGAAAGTTATCTTAGTTTTTGTTTTATAGTAATAAAACAGAAAACTTTTTATATAAAACAGAATACTGTTTATAAATAGAATATATTATATTTTATTTGATTGCATAGTACTGCATAGTGCAACATAGTAAAATCAAATTTTCAAACGAACTCGTTCGTGAATTAGCCCGTGAAAAACTTATTGTTGGTCCGTGCTTTTCTAATTCAAATAGTACCCTGCCATTCTCCTATAAATAGGATGCTTAGTTTAGAAATGAAAATCACACCAGAATCAGAGAATTCTTCTTCTATAATATTGAGCGTATTTCTTTTGAGTTTAAGGAAGCTTTGAGTGTAGAAAACAGTACAAGTTTTCTTCAAGAATATCCCCGCCATACCAGTCAGAAATACTCTCCTTTTAAGGTAAGGGGCATTATTTATTTCATATTCAGAAGAGATATTATTTTTCGTATTCGTAAAAATATTATTTTCGTTCAATATTCGTAAGGAATATTATTTTCGTTCAATATTCGTGAGGGATTTTATTTTTATTCGATATTCGTAAGAAATGATATTTTCTTCCATACTCTATAGTATGTAAATAATATTATTTTGTTTCATATTCTTAATTCTACACTTATTTTGATAAGTATTACTTCTATACTCTTTGAAATTAGTAGAATATCCTCAAAATTTGTGCTTCATCTAGTATCGTTTCACAGAAATATTTTTCTGGACATTATTGTTAAATTTTAATCTTTTCTTGCTAGAGTATTATTCATGGGTACTATTCATTACATACGGCACTATTCATACATACGGTACTATTCATACATACGATACTATTCACGGGATACTATTCATAAAGTACTATTCACTCGGGTACTATTCACCTGAGCTACTATTCATGATAAAAATTGATTTCTTTTCTGTCCAAATTATTTTTGATATATGAATATTATTCTTGAATTTTACTCCACAAATGAGTTATCATGTTGATAATTTGGGCATTTTTAAACTCTGGATAAATTAAAAATATTTAATATTTATCCTTGATCTCGTTTGATTGATTCTTATATCATTGTCATCATCCTCATGCTTATTTTGCGATGAAAGTCATCTTTGGCCCGTAGTGCATAGATGGACTGTTGATTGGTATGATTATGACCAAGAATTATGTATCGGTATAATCATGACCTGTAATATTACAAATGATGTGGTAAAAGTCCTCATTGGCCCGTAGTGCATTGATGGACAGTTGTTGGCATGATCATTGTCGACGTCGAGATTTTTATTTATCCCTTTTCTGTTCTTGTCTTTCGGTGTTCTCATGTTAGGTGAGATTTGTTTGAAAAAACAAGTTGTGAAAAGGTCCGACATGTATATGTCGACGATTGGACTGTAAGAGTTGCCAGTTTGTTTTTTAAATGGTTGTACCAACACAACCGAGAAAAGATTTGCACATTGACCCAGTGATGTGACACTGCTTAACGGGTCTGTGAAATCGAGATTCGTTAGGGTCCAGGGACTTGGCTATGCGGAGGGAAGGTGTTAGGCACCCCCCGACATATGTGTTGCCACGGTGACAGCCACTTTTCAATTAAACAGTTATATGAATATGTGCGTGTGTGTGGATTAGTGTGCAATTATTTGAAAGTAGTGCTATGCCTTGTTCACACCTATATACAAAGGGTTTGAATTTTTGTATAAAAATTCAGTTTTAACAAGATATAGCAGTGATGCTTTGTAAAAAGAGGTTTTCCAAACCCTTGTGCTCAATAGTAATCGATGCCTTTGATGCTTCCATTTTATTATGTGTTCGGCTTGATTGCTTTTATTTTCGAGATGCGAAGTATCTTCGAGAAAATAATATACATAGCAGTGCCGAACTCCTTGTGGGCATTAGAGTCGTCTAAGGAAATTCAAACGCTGTGAATAATTTACAAGCTGTGTACAGCTGAAAATGTCCATCACGAGAACCGAATATAGATTCAGTAGACTAAATCTGTGATCACATGATTCCTAGGCTCACATGATGTAGCAATTTGTATGAAAGCTGTAAACAGTTATATATATAAAAGCAGTAAAAATATATATGTGCAGACAATCAACCACCACGAAGCACCTCCATGAGGGATTGAAAATGTAAATAAAGCAGCAAAAACCAATCAACCACCACGAAGCACCTCCATGGGAGATTGAGAAAATATAAATAAAGAAATAAAGCGATCAACCGCCTCGAAGTAAACTCCAGGAGGGAAAAAATGTAAATAAAGCTGTAAAAGGCCACGAAGTAAACTCCAGGCCAGACTAAAAATGTAATATATATATATATATATATATAAGCGGTAAACGCACCGGATGTGAAATCCAGGCTCAATCAAACAGAGTTTGATAGGAACAACATATATATAAATACTTATATATATATAAAAGCAGTAAACGCTCCGGATGTAAATCCAGGCTCATCGAACAGAGTTCGACAATAGGTTATATATAAGTATATATATAAAAGCAATAAACGCTCCGGATGTAAATCCAGGCTCATCGAACAGAGTTCGACAATAGTTTATATATAAGTATATATATAAAAGCAATAAACGCTCCGGATGTAAAATCCAGGCTCAATCCAGGCATAACTCGATAATGTTAGTTATATATATATATATATATATATATATATATATATATATATATATATATATACACGCATACACACGCAACATGACTCTCAACGTGCAGAACTGTGTGTGCACAGTAGTGAAGAGATGCTTTAGAAAGTGTAAGAAAGCTTACAATGGACTGACAAAGAAGACTTCAATGACTTTAAATGGATGGACACTAGGCTCCCGCCGGTAAAAATATAACAATATAGAAGCTCACAAGTGTTTAAAATGAGAAAGCACTCAGTTTATAGTGTATACAGAGCAAATTGGACAGAGCTTCCTCGCCTTTTCTCTATGCAAAATGGTTGCCCCAAGCCCTCTATTTATAGAAAGGGGAGCTGCAGGTGTACCTGCGACTGCTCGAGGTGCCCCGGGCTCTGCGGGTCCCACCATCTCGAAGTACGTGCACGCGTGCAACGTGTTGTTCGCTCGAACTTTCAGAACTTCAATTCGGGCATCTGATCGAGGTGTATAAGACCTTTTTTGACGTTCTGTTGTCGAGAGCTACATAATGACATGGGATTAGAGGTTGTACGAAGTCAGGAAGATGGGACCATGCCCTAGGTCTTCAAGCTTCAAATTCTATCCGGTGTGCTGTCATGTGCAATAGTCACTCGGGATTGGAGCTCTTTGATTCTTGTAGGACATTTCTGTGTAGAATGTATGTTTAAATGTTGTTGAGATGACACAATGTGGGATTGAGATGGCAAATAACGGTTTTGCCCCTCATTGGGGTTATCTCCGGTTTGAACTGTTTTAGCAGTCGTTGCTCAGGGTTATCTCTAAGATTAGACTGCTGCAAGTGTTGACCGTCCTTAGGGTTGTCTCTGAGGTGTGCCTGACCTCCCAGGGTTATCTTTGGGCTTGGGGAATGAGTGCCTCATGGCTATTACCAAGTGTTGAAGCTGATTGCATGGGTTTGAAACAAGAATTTCCAGGGTTATCTCCAGAACTGCAACTGCATACCTCGGCGTTGTCTCCGAGGTTGGATTAAAGATCCCAGGGTTGTCTCTGAGATTGGAACTGAATGTATTGGGGTTATCTCTAAGATGGAAAATTTCTCTGGTGTTGTCTCCGGAACTGTAACTGCATTCCTTGGGGTTATCTCCGAGGTTGAAACTGAATCTCGCAGGGTTGTCTTTGGGACCGTGATGGAATATCTCGGGGTTGTCTCTGAGATGGCGAAGAGTGGGTGTCCCTGGGTTGTCTCCGGGACTGAGTTGAGTTGTCCTCCAGGGTTATCTCTGAAAGACGATTCTGCCCTCCTACAAGGTTAGTAACAGGAATGTAAAAATTTGAGTGTCTACAATCATGACCATTGGTGATAATAATGAATATCCTTAGCCCGAAGTGCATGGATGATTCGTGGATGTGATACTAATGAATATCCTTGGCCCGTAGTGCATGGATAATTCAGTGATGTGGATTATTTATTGAGATGTGTTACCGAGATAAAATATTGATGGTAAACTTTTAAATCATAGAAGATAATAGACATCATGCTCTACTTGACTCTTCTAATAGATTGCTTGTTCCACTGCAGTTAAACTTGTTGTCTATTGTATTCTATCAGTTTTACACTGTTGAAGGCTAAGGATAATTTATTCTGCATTATCTTAGTCATAATATTCGTTACTGGGCTAGTTGAGCTCACCCTTTTCTTCATTGTTCTCTTCAGGAAATGAGAATATAGCTGGGACTAGTCGGGGAATAGAGTGACGGTCTAATATGGTGGCTATAGTAGTCCTCACTATTCTATAAAATAGTGTGATAATAAATGTTATAAGGACTTCATTTGAGTTTGGATATTGTCTACGAGACAATATTCGTGTTAAAACTCTCAATTTATGTTTGTCGTATTGTATAAATTAAGTTTGTATTTAAATTATGTACCATGTATTTGGCGACTCAGAATGAGTTGTTTATACCTATTTTGGGGGCATCACAGTTGGTATCAAAGCTTAGGGATATGATCCCTGGCTGAGATTTGAGGCTAGAACTAGGAGGGAAGAGACGAGTAAATCCTTCGATAGTATGACCTACCTAAGTTTATTTGTTATTTAATTGGTCGGTCAGAATATAGGGATAATACATGTCATATCAATTAACCCTTATTTTGTGGCAGTGTTTGAGAATAACATCTGAAAATCTAGAGATGAACTCATATAGAGTTTTAAGTGATGAATCGAGGAGATTTATTTAAAGAATAGATATTGGAGTATAATATTTTGTTATAACGAAGATTTTTATTGATGAGTACTAATTAAGTTATTAAACTTGATTGTCGGATGTCAGGCGAAGAAGAAATTAAAGTTATCCATGTGATGAGTGAAGAATTAATAGTTGCACCTGAGCTAGTCGCAGAGGTAGCAGCTGAGAGTGAGGAAGAAGAGGAACCTGAGGAGGATTTATTAGGAGAATTTTATGATCGAAATATAGAACTGCAAGATCGTATTTGTGAGTTAGAAGAGCAGGGTGAAGAATGGCAGGCGACCGTGGAACAAAGTGATGCAACAATTCAAGATTTTGCTACCCGATATGCGATCCTTGAACATAAGCTCTCTTTGGCAGAGTATATGATAATAGAGCTGAAATATGAGAATCCAAATGTCAAATGTAAGACCTCGAATTTTATGAAATAAAAGTATTCAATTTTTCTTATAATTACTATTCAGTAAATGGTTAAATTGATAAAAGTTAAAGTTAAGGGTGATATATGAAATTTTTTTCAAAATACGCAAGTGGTTAATTATAAAATAATCATTGTTGTCGGGGAATATTCGTTTGGTCGTGGAATATTCTTTCTGTCGGGGAATATTCGTACGACGGCGCAGCCATTTGTGGGCCCCATAACAGAATAACTGTCGGGTGAAGAAAATGACAAATTTGAGTTTTTACAAATAACGGCGTAGTTGTTACTGTTAACACTGTTGGAATACCCGGTGGTTAAAATACAGTAATACACGTTATTGCACAGTAGCACACGGTATTGCATAGTATTTTTGAAATTATTGATTCTTACGTAAGAAGGCACTACTCAATAATTGTTACAGTAATTACTGTTCAATATTTTATTTTATTGATTCAATAATTGCTACGTTGAAATTTTGTATTATTGTTGTTCAATAATTGTTGCTGCACAGTATTTCCCATTATCAGATCAATAATTCATATTATTTGAATAGTATTATTAGATAACATTATTGGCAATGTCTAGAAAGTTCTGTCTAAGGAGAGGTTTGGTCATTTAATTGCGCGCCAGTAAGGAAAAATTCTTATTGGAAAGCCCCCTCTTTCCTGGGAACGGCCTGGTTGTCATAAATGTGATTCTGTAATATTATTTGTGAATAATTAATTATTTATTTATATGATAAGAAAATATTTATTTTATGTGGATACAAATGAAGGATATATTTTTGTGGTTAAAAAATGAAGGAGTTAATGTTGAGGTTTTTATCCGTACTTTTGTCGGAATGGAGGTATTAAAAATTAGGGTTTTTGAGATATTTTGCGAGGGTTATAATTTTTAATCCGACCGTTGGATCGTGGTAATTTTTGGATATGTTATACATATATAAATTGAGTATATGTCCACAAATTTTGAACCGTTAAAAATGAACGTATGATTTATTATGAATTTTACGAGATGACTGGTTCAGAAATTGTTGAATTTTCAGAGTTTATCATTTTGGTGGAAAATTCTAGAATTGGTGGGCCCCACTTGTGGTTGGTGAAGAAATGTGCTTAATTATATTTCAAATGTGGTGGGTGGGAATAGTAGCAGGTAAAGCCATCAGGTTGCAGGTCAAACCTACCAAAATTTTCCTATAAATAGAGGGCTAAGTTAGAATTGAAAATCACACCAGAAACATAAGCTTTCTCTCTTTCTCTCTCTATATTATGAAGCATATTTTGTGAGTTTTTAGATACTTGGTGAGTTACTATTCATCAGTGCAAGTTTTCTTCAGCATCATATCCGATATCCAGTCAGAAGTACTGCTCTTTTGAGGTAAGGGATAGTAAGGGATAGTAAGGGATTTTAAGGGTTGTTATGTTTTTCAGTTTCGTAATTTTTCTGAACTTCAAAAATTCTGAAAAAATTTGAAATGATATTTTGATGAGTTTTATTGATTGTGTCCAAAAATGGTGATTTTTGGATGTATAGATTGAGAGTTATGAATTTTATGAGAAAAGACTATTTTAAAAGTAACCGCTTATAATTCCCTGTGGTTAACTCCAAAATTGATGAAATTTTTATTGGGAGTACATGTATATGATAGAAGTATACTCTGTAAATTTCAGAATTTTTAGACAAAAGTACAATTTTTAATAAATGTCTAAATATTCGGCTATTTTGGCCATATGAAAAATAGTAAATGACTTTTAAAAATTCTGAGAAAAATATATGTTCACTATGGGACTATATTATGCTAAATTCCAGAAAAGAAATATTTTTGGAACTGATTTGGTATTTTTCATGAAAATGGTCTAGTTATGAGTAAATGAATTAAATATGTTTTGTGAAGAAAGAAAATTGGAAAATAGGATTTTATGGCTTGAGAATCCTATATGAGGTATATGCAGATTTTTGATGATGGTTTTGATTATTGGTGATAAAATCTTATGAGTTTAGTATTTTAGAATGATTAAATGCATTATTTAGTAAAGTGTAAACAATTTAAATAAATTGTTTATAAGCTTAAGAAATATTATTCTTTCAATATCATTATACCGAAATACTGGTATGGATTTTATTGTAGAATTTCTACCTTTTTGTGTCGAGTTTACTATTTATGAGTTACTATTCACGAGTTACTATTCATGAGTTACTATTCACGAGTTACTATTCACGATAAAAATTGGTTTCTTTTTCTAACCAAATTATAGTTGAGTTATGAATATTACTCTTGAGATTAAAACTAGATGTTGATCATATTATTTTTATTATTGTATATAACGTTTTTATAACCCTAATGATGATATTTCTCTTTGACTTGAGTGTAAAGATGGGTAGATTTTTGGTATGATCATGACTATGGGTTATCTTTGGCCAGTAGTGCAAAGTTGAATCGTTGATTGGTATGATCATGACCATTAAATTTATAAGTGAATATCTTTAGCTTAAGTGCAAAGATGAATTGATCAACATGGTTATAATTATTGTTTATAGAAATTCTGAAATGATTATATATTTCTTTGAGATATTAATATCTTTGGCCTGTAGTGCAAAGATGAAATATTGATGAATATCTTTGGCCTGTAGTGCAAAGATGAATTGTTGATGAATATCTTTGGCCTGTAGTGCAAAGATGAATTGTTGATGAATATCTTTGGCCGTAGTGCAAAGATGACATGTTGTTGAATATCTTTGGCCAGTAGTGCAAAGATGAACAGATGTTGAGATAAACATGACCAACTGGTGATACAAATGAATATCTTTGGCCCGTAGTGCAAAGATGAAGTTATTAGTATGATTATGAACAGGAAATGTGATTTGGTGTAACCATGATCTTTGATGTTTCAGGTAAAGATAGGTGATGAAAATTATCTTCGTCCTGGATGAGAAGAGGAATTTAGAACTACAGTTATGATTATGAGTTATTCATATGATTGTGGACTAGAATTGTTGATTGATGTTACAGGGATAAAACATTGTTGATGGATTTTTAACATGGAGAAGATAATAGACTTTATAGTCTATTTGACTCTTCTAATGGATTGCTCGTTCCGCTGTAACTATGGTTGAAATTTTTATCATTTACCATATTTTCTAATCTCTGATTTATTATTGATGAAGGCTATTGATAATTTAATTATCTTTAGTCATGATATTCTTTACTGAGCTAGTTGTGCTCACCCTTTTGCTTCACAATTCCTTTCAGGTAATAAGAGTGTAGCTGGGTCGAGCGAGGGTAACGGGGAAATAGAACGGTGGTCTCTAGCTGTGGATGTTCTCCTGAAGCAGTATAGAAAAGTTCATTTAGTAGTTATATTTGGTGAATCCAATAGGGTAAGGTGTACCCAACGTTGGAAGGGTGGTTTGCCACTATCATACAAGATGTCTAACGACATACAACCTCGTGTCATCATAAGACAGGGATGTGCTCATCCACTTGCTGAGTATATATACGAGCACTACCTATATAATCTTGGTGTTTGTTTGAAGTATAATTCTCAATTAGAGATAGTAGAGATAATGATATGTCAAGAGAAGACTCACCATTGGGAAGAATATGATAGTAATCTTCTCGTTTTTCTTTGGGGTCTATTGGGTCAACCAAAGATAATTCTGTGGCCATATGATATCTATCATAACCTAGACGCATGGCCTCCCATGTACGAAGGTTTCCTTAAGCACTTCCCAAAGATTCTAATTTCTAAAACAGTTTTTGACTATACCTTTATGTAAGGTGTCATTGTGAGGCGATGTCCACGATTGGAACATGAGTCACATTTGGTATATATTTGTATCCAAACTCACAGCATATGTGTTGTTGTATTTTGCACGACAATTATTGTAATAAAGTTGTAGTTGTTTTCTGTACCATGTATTTGACGACTCAGAATGGGTTGGGTGGAATGGACCTATTTTGGGGTTGTCACATCAAAGATCATCTGAAAAAAGAAACAACTGAACGAGTGAGAATGGAGAATGCATGGGTAAAATCCGCATGACGCGTTGATATTGTAGAAAGAGAAGTCCGATCCAAGAAGACTAAAATAGATAATATGTATTTCTCTTTTTGGACAGCAATTGGGAGAACCCAACATAGAGTTTTGAATTACCCTATACATTGCGATCAACCCCAATTCGATATGGATCGAAGATTAATGATTTAGATAATGGATCAGGAGTATGACAAAGCAGTTGAGGGTGGAATATGCCCTATAGCAAAAGTTAATTCTAGTGGTAATGATGACACCAAAGGCTGTCCCAAACAAGTCAAAGCCGGTAGTTCAAGGGAGAGCATTTTTTGTGACTTCCCAAAAAGCGAGGAACCCGAATGAAGTTATCACGGGTAAGCTAATCATAAACTCTTGCGAAGTCTATACCTTATTAGATATTAGTTCTATCCATTCTTTTATTTCACCTACTTGCGCTCAACGTTTAAATTTAACTCTAGAGAAATTAGACTTTGACTTATCTGTTGAAACTCCATTGGGAGAAACCTTCATTACATCCACTGTTTATAAATCTTGTTTGATTCAAATTGGCACCTTCACGTTACCGGTCAATCTTATCTCTTTGAAAATACTTGCATTTGTTGTGATTTTAGGAATCGACTGGTTAACTACTCATCATGATAAAATTGATTATTTTCGCAAGGTTGTTAGCTTTCATATTTCTAACCAACCTATTATGCGAATTCAAGTAACCAAACCACTAAAGTCAATCACTGTCATATTAAGCCATAAAGCCATTCGTTTATTGAAAAACGAATGTCAAGCTTTCTTAGCCCATGTCACGGATTTAAACAAAAATACGTCAGATTTGAATGATATTTCTATTGTTAATAAATTTCTTAACGTATTCCCCGAAGAACTTCCTGGCCTATCCTAAGAGCGTGTCTAACATGTGAACGAGTCAAGGCGGAGCATCAAGTGCCAAAAGGTCCATTACAACCACTTGAACCTCCAGAATGGAAGTGGGAGCACATTACCATGGATTTCGTTACTGGTCTTCCCAAGGTTTCTCAAGGCATATATGCAATTTGGGTCATTATTGATAGATTAACCAAGTCTGCTCATTTCTTACCTATACGAGAAACTTATTCACTTGAACGTCTTGCTCGTATATACATAAATGAGATTGTATGACTGCATGGTATGCCAGTATCCATAGTTTCTGATCGAGACCCAAGATTCACTTCATAATTTTGGGTCAGTTTGCAGAAAGCTATGGGCACAGATTTACGATTCAATTCTGCATATCATCCTTAGACGGACGGGCAGTCAGAGAGGACTATTTAAACTCTTGAAGATCTATTAAGACTCTGTGTCCTAGACTTCAAAGGAAGTTGGGACAAGTTATTTCCATTAGTGGAATTCTCCTACAATAAAAGTTATCAAGCAAGTATAGGCATGGCTCCATTCGAGGCGGTGTATGGACGAAAGTGTCGTTCTCCAGCATGTCGGGATAAGGTGGGTGAAGCAACGTTGTTGGGACCAAAATTGGTACGCATGACAACGAAAAAGATTCAAATGATTCGGCAATGTATACAAACCTCACAAGATTGACAAAAGAGTTAGGCTGATCTTCATCGAAGGGGCATGGAATTCAACGTTGGAGATCATGTGACAACCCGAGAATTTAGACAATTTATTTAAATCTTGAATGATGGATTAAAGGTTATATGATAGACCTAGACTGAAAATAAGTGTATGAATTTGACGTTTCTGTGAAGAAATTTTAAGGATTTCAAAATTTTTGGACAAGACTTGAATGATTTGGTAGACTGTAACTGATAGTCTGATTATGAGATATAAGATTTTGGTGGATTTAAAATTCTTGTGAAGAATTATCAAGGTTAAGTATCTAATTGTATACGAGTCGGTATATGTGATCATATATGTGAACAATGATTGTTTATGTGTACAGTTTATGGATTAAGGATCAATTATTGATCATGATAAGTATAACTTTAGTAAACCCTAAAGTTATGTTAATAACATTGTTGTTCAATAAGAAAACTTTAATGAACTGTTAGAAACCTTAATTAGTGATTTTATATGTACAGTTGCGATTTAAGATCAAGGAATTGATTTGATAAGCTATAACTTTAGTAAATCCTAAAGTTGGGTTAAGAACGTCATGGTTAAGTTATAAAGCCCTAACGAACTGTTAGAAACCCTAATGATACGTTCGAAAACCCTAATTTAAGTTCTGGGTATTTAAAAACCCTAATTCGGGAGCTCAAATGTGAAGTATAAAAGCTTAAGTGTTAAATGTTATGGGATAAAAGTGAAATGTCCAAAATACCCTTTAAATTATAGGGGAAAAGACCAAACTACCCTTAGTGAGTGCGAAATGACAAAAATACCCTTTTACTTACTTTTTAAGTAAAAGATTACAAAATCTTTGTGAGTCATCACTCCAAATTATCCTATGTGCCTTAAATCATTCCAAGATCAGATATATCTTGCCACCTTACAAGGCTTGGATTCATTGAATCAAAATCAAAGTTTATAACTTAAGTAAAATACTTACTTTACTTCTCATACTTGCCAAGCCTTTTCTCTCTCTATATTTTTGAATCTTAGAGTGAGAGAGGGTGAGAAACAAAGCCAAGAACATCACTTAGCTCTCGAAGAACAGGATCAAAGATCAGAAATCAAAGATCAAAGCTAGAAAAGGTATAAAATCCTAACTCTTGTAAATCTATGTATTTGATGTTAGATGTTGTTAGTTATTAGTTAAAGTTGTGTTAAGAGATGTTATTTAGTGATCCAAGATGTTACATCAAGGATACATAACATCTAGGTGTTAGAAAATCAAGTTTTTAAGGGCTGACTATGAACCCTAAAATATGGTCTGACAGCCATATGTCAGGGCTCATAGATCCTTGTGTGTTAATGATTTATGGTGTTTTAAGTTATAGATATGAAATATGCCATGTGGACTATGACATGGAACTGGAAATAGGGTCAGATCAATATAAGTGGTCAAACTTAGTTTATCGATCACAAGTTCTGGAATTCTGGGCAACCCAGAAACCCAGAATTTCTGACAATCACTTTTGAAGCTCTAGATCTTGCTATTATTTATTAGTTTGGCCAATTTGTTGTTTTGATGTTGTAGTCTGACATGAGGACTACACAATCATGTACTTAGATCACCCAGAACCATAACAGGATCAAAGTTGTGAGTGGTCAAACCAGCATTGACCAACTGCCTAGGACAAAATCTGGAAAACCCAAAAATCGTGAAGACCAGCTCCTGACATCACTTTGACCGGCTTTGATCTCTCACCTGTTATGTTGTTTGACTGAACTATGGTTATAATGTTGTTCTACGACATAATTACTACCATCTTGTATTGATGAGTAGGTTTTTAACCTATGATTTATGTTCATTTGGCTTGTTATATTGTTAGTTTTTTGGCACTTGCATGTTACTTTTGATGGATTTTGCGCTTGTTGTAGGTTAATCAGGTTGATCCATTAAGATGTGAGCATTGGAGGCGTTTTTGAGCATAAATTGCAGTTTTTTATTGACATAGCGCGGACTACGCTGTGATAAAGAGCAGTGTAGTGCGGGGCGCTTGAGCATGACTGGTTACTGATGGCCAAGCGCGGGGCGCGTTGAGGAGACACTATGGCTAGCGCGGAGCGCGCTGGTGCGGGAAGCTGTGTTGGATAGTTTTGTTGGATTAGGTGAATAGGTTGTCTTATGAGTTATTAATGCATTACGTAATAGATTTATATTAGGATTGTGCCATGATGGTTATTGCATTTTCTTGGGAGTATTTGGTGTACTTGTTGAGGTTGACAAGAACTGGGTTTCTTTAGAGTCTCTCTTGGGTAGGAGTTAGAAGTGGGTTAGGAGTTATGGTATGAAGTGGAGAGGAGTTATATGCTGAGCAAAAGGACGTGTGAAGGGGGGAATCAATCGAGACACACTTCTAGAACAAAAATTGAAGAGCAAGAGCTTGGAGGAATGAAGTAGAGGAATAATTTCATGAAGATTTCAGAATCGAAGGGCGAGAAGGGTGGTGTATTACTATTCTCCTCTAATTTCTATCTTCTGTAATTGGGATGATGTTTTCTGTTATTTATTCAGTAATTAATTCATTAGCTATTAATTAAATTACTTATTAGGCTTATAATGGATCTTTAAGTGGAACATTGAGTATGTAACCTCGGTTTTCAGTTGAATAAAGCTATTATGCAGTTAATTAGCTATTAATTTGAGCTTGAATTTATGAATTGCTTAATCAACAATTTTATGTGGATTTGTCTGAATTCGAGAGATGAAATATAAATCTAGACTTAGTTAATATAGCATGTGTCATGAATTTTGTGAATAACAGATTCTTGATTATTGTTAAGGTAGAGATATGCTTGACATCGCATGTAATCATGAAGAGAACTTGAACTTAAACCTTATTTAATTAGAATTCATATAGAGATATAGTGAATTGATTGATTAAGGTGTTTGACTTAATTCTATCTTAATTGTGGATTTGGGTTAATACGGTGTTAATACATCGAGAGGTGGTTAATACTATTTATGTGTTCTTGATTAATAAACTGAGATAGTGAATTAAACTGGAATAAGGGAATAATAATCGGAGGGATGCTTAGAGTGAAGTTACGAACCTAATTCTCCAATATTTGTTGAAAATTCAGTTTTAGGGTTTGATGGTATTTAGTTGATTTTTCTTAATAGGTTTAATATTTTCACTACCTGAAATTGGAAATTGATTAGTTTAATAAAATTAGGATTAATAGAAGATTGGTAATTGAGAAGTTAAATTTCTGGCTAATTTGTCTTCGTGGGAACGATACTCTATTCACTACTGTATTACTTGTTGACCATGTATACTTGCGTGTTGTGCGTAATTAAATTTTACCCAACAGGTATCATAAAATCACTTAGAGCATTACCAGAGACCGGATTAATCAGGGTTCAAAAAGAGACCCTTGACACTGCTTGAGTTTCTGGGTAACCCAAAAACTCAAGAACACATCTAACAAGCTTTTTTGGAGCCTAGATCTTGCAGATTTGATATGTTTGGGCTATGAAACTTGCTGCTGATTATAGTATTACATCAATACTACAATCCTATTACACTAGACAGCCCAGAAACCTTATGATCAAGAATTTAGAACCGGTCAAACCTAGCAACTCGACAACTGACTATGAAGTTCTAAGTTTGATGAAGAACACCTATAGCGACGGTTCTGTCGCTCTAGGGCCCTTTAGTGACATTTAATTTCGGAAATCAATTATTTTATTTAATAAATAGAAAAAAAAGTTTTTAATTATGAAAAATACAAAATAAATTCTTAAAAATTATTTTAAAGCCTAAAAATGGGTTTTTAATAATTTTGTGTATATTTCATAAATATTTAATATTTTTGAAATATTAGTGGTATTTAATTTATTTAATTATAATATTAAATAAATTACTTTAAAATGGTTTTAATACATGAAAAATCATTTAAAAATATATTATGGTGTTAAAAAATATTTTAAGTTATTTTTAATGACTTTTAATATTTTGTGATAAATTTCATTAATAAATTAATATTAATGGTAAATAATTTATGTTGACACTCGAAATTTTCTGCACACCTGTTACTGACATTGCAGGAGAGCAGATTCGTCTTTCAGGGATAACCATGGAAGACAGCTCACATCCGGTCCGGATACTACTGAAAGTTCAGTTTCAATCCCGAAACACACACCGAGAGTATCAATTTCAACCTCGGAGATAACCCCGAGGCCTGCAGTTCTAATACTAGGAATTTCACCGGAGAAGGCCGATTCATCCCGGAGATAATCCCGAGATATTCAGTCTCAGTCTCGACACCGGGAATAGCAGTGCCAACCTTAGAGATAACCCCAAGGAATGCAGTTGCAATTCCGGAGATAACCCCGGAAATGCTTGTTTCAAAGCCATGCAAATAACTTTAGAACACTCAGCACTCACATCGAGGCACTTAATACAAGACCGAGAGATAACCCCGGGAAGACAGGCACACCTCAGAGATGACACTGAGGACCTTCAACACTTGCAGTAGTCCAATCTCAGAGATAACCTTGAGCAACATCTGCTTTATCAGCCCAAATCGGAGATAACCCCGGTGAGGGGCAAAGTCGTCATCTTGCCACCTTAACGCCACATCACGCTGTCTCAACATTTCAAACATACATTTCTACATAGCAATGTCCCACAAGAACCAAGGAAGTTCAATCCCGAGTGACTATTACGCAGGGTAACGAATAGAATTTAAAGCATGAAGATCGGAGGGCATGGTCCCATCTTCTTGACTTCGTACAACCTCTAATCCCATGTCATTACATAACTCTCAACAATGGCTGTCTGAAATAGGTCTTATACACCTCAGTCGGATGCCCGGATTGAAGTTCTAAAAGTTCGAGCGGACATCACATTGAACGCGTGCACATACTTCGAGACGGCGAGACCCGCAAAGCCCGGGGCACCCTGGGCAGCCGCAGGTACACTTGCAGCTACCCCCTCTATAAATATAGGGCTTGGGGTGGCCATTTTGAAAGAGGAAAAGGCGAGGAAGCCCTGTCCAATTTGCTCTGTACTCACCCGAGTGCTTTCTCATTTTAAACACTTGTACGCTCATATATAACTACTTTTTATCGGCGGGAGCCGAGTGTTCATCCATTTTAAGTTATTGAAGTCTTCTTTGGCAGCCCGCTGTAAGCCTTCTTACACACTTTCAAGCCTTTCTCTTCATCTTTGCACACACTATTCTTCACGTTGAGAGTCGTGTTGCGTGTGTTTGTCCGGACTTCGGTGCGTGGCTTTTATTTATATATATATATATATATATATATATATATATATATATATATATAGACTAACATTATCGAGTTATGCCTCGATTGAGCCTAGATTTATATCTGGAGAGTTTAATTGCATTTGTATATATATATATATATATATATATATATATATATATATATATATATATATATATATATATATATATATATATATATGAACTGTGTGTCGAACTCTGTTCGATGAGCCTAGACTTACGTCTGGAGCGTTTAATTGCTTTTGTATATATATATTTTTATATATATATGAACTGTGTGTCGAACTATGTTCGATGAGCCTGAATTTTATATCTGGTGCGTTTACATGCTATATATATATATATATATATATATATATATATATATATATATATATATATATATACGGAGATGATCTAAAGCGGACCAAATAAGCAGACCAAAGAACGAACCAAGGCAAAAACACGCGGGTTTCAGGGTCAACCCGCGGGTTGGTCCGACCCGGACCCTGAAACCCGCGTGTTTTTGCCTTGGTCCGTTTTTGGTCCCCTTATTTGGCCCGCGTTAGATCCTCCCCATATATATATATATATATATATATATATATATATATATATATATATATATATATATCGTCCCGCCTGGAGTTTACTTCGTGGCAGTTGACTGTTTTTACCGCTTTCTGTACATTTCGTCCTGCCTGGAGTTTCCTTCGTGGCAGTTGATCGCTTTTACAGCTTTATTTACATGTCTGATCCCCCATGGAGGTGCTTCGTGGTGGTTGATCATGTCAATATATATATATATATATATATATATATATATATATATATATATATACCGTTTTTATATATTTACATTTCTGATCCCCCATGGAGGTGCTTCGTGGTAGTTGATCATGTCTGTATATATATATTTACAACTTTTATATATATAACTGCTTACAACTTTCATATAAACTGCGGTATCATGTGTGCCTAGGAGTCATGTGATCATAGATTCAGTCTACTGAATCTAAATTTGGTTCCCGTGACGGGCATTTTCAGCTGTAAGCAGCTTGTAAATTTGTTTACGGTGTTTGGATTTCCTCAGATGGTTTTCATACCCATGAGGAGTTCGGCGCTGCTTCGTACATTATTTTCTCGAAGATGCTTCACATCTCAAAAATAAAAGCAATCAAGCCGAACATTTAATAAAATGGAAGTGTAAAAGGTCTCAATTACTATTGAGCATCAGAGTTTAAAAAATCTCTTTTATAAAAACTTCACTGCTATATCTTGTTAAAAAATGAATTTTTACACGAATTCAAACCTTGTGTATATAGGTGCGAACGAGGTCTCGCACTACTTGCAAATAACAGCACATTGACCCACACACACACACTTTCATATAATAGTTTCTTGAAAAGTGGCGGTCACCGCGGCAACACGGATGTTGGGGGGGTGCCTAACACCTTCCCTCCGCATAAGTAAGTCCCCAGACCCTAATGAATCTTGGTTTCACAGACCCGTTTAGCAGTGTCACATCACTGGGTCAATGTGCAAACCTTTTCTAGGTTGTGTTGGTACAACCAGTTAAAAAACCAACTGGCGACTCTTAACAGTCTATCGCCGACATTATACATGTCGGACCTTTTTCACTTATTTTTTCAAACAAATCTCACCTAACATGAGAACACCAAAGAACAAGAATAAAAAAGGGACAAATAAAAATCCCGACGTCGATAGGTGGCGACTTTGTTGGGGACACCAGTAAAAGGACTTAAGCCGCTATTACAAGCTTTTCAAAATTGTTATATGCTTGTGTGTGGATGTTGCATTTACATTTGATGAATGTGTACGAATACATTTTTACTGCACTGCAATATATCTGTCTGTGATATTAGTGCTTCGGACATGTCATCATTTTCATAAACGGTGAGACACGTTGTATGTGAATGTATGTTGTGTGGTTCCTCCACCAGGAGGCTATCCTATCGGTGTTTGAGTACTGGACTCGTAGGAAGACTAATTCCAACGAGGCTCAGGAAAGGCACCACCCAAATTCACTCTAGTTGAAAGACCGGATTAAATTCCCGTTAAGTAAATTGCGATGATTTGGAAACCTTCATGCCAAACAGCTGCGAGAGTAACCTAAGATAGGTCAGCCTCTGATAAACCAAACGCGGGGAAAAGTCTCTTCATGCTTTCTCATTTCAAATTAATCGTAAAGTCAATTACTTGTAATTTACATTCCATATTCATCTCCATGTAATGAGAAATATGAAGAAATATGTGCATGTACATATTTAAATTAACATGCTATCCTGTATTACAAACAGCTAACATCCGTTTTTCAGGATAATAATCCTAAAATGAACACATCACATAGCATGTAAATATTTACACAATCCCTAAGACTAAACTATGCAAGTTTTGTCGTAGGGAAGCATTCAGACCTATTACCCGGTCAAAATCCAAAAATGCCACGAGCCTACAACCAATCATGTCTTCATCTGACCAATCAAATCCAGTTTCTCGCGAAGAATTTGATGGATTAAGTAAGCAAATTACAGATTTGGCTGTTCTGCTTAAAGAACTACATCAGTCTACTCAAGGTACGAAGATACCCATACATGCTGAATCCTCTACACAAGGAGGAACCCAAGGTTCTGATAAAGTCATTACAGTACTTGAGCTCCAGTTGGATAAAACCAATGAAATTCATGATACCACCTATCTCAAAGGAGATCTAGACACATGTGACATCAGGAAAACGGTCCTTCAAATGGAAGAAACCCTTCGTTCTATCAAAGGAATTGGAGTACACGGGAGTGTCTCCTATGCTAACCTTTGTATATTCCTGGGTGTTCATTACCCAAAGAAGTTCAAAACTACTAACTTCGAAAAGTATGACGGGTTAGGAGATCCTTACACACATTTGAAGGTGTTCATTGGAGAACTTGGATCTTATGCAGAGGATGAGAAGCTCAGAATGCAGCTATTCCAAAAGAGTCTGATTGGAGAAGCCCGTTCGTGGTATACCAGATTAGACAATTCAAAGATATATAGTTGGGAAGAACTAGCTCATGCCTTCCTTACATAATACAGTTTCCAGTCTCAGATGACTCCTGACCGGTACCAGATTACCAAGGTCAAGAAACAGTCCAATGAGTCTTTCAGAGAGTATGCTCAAAGGTGGAGGCGCCTTGCTACTCAAGTTATTCCTTCTATGACAGAGTCAGAAATGGTCATGACCTTTATCGACATACAAGAAGCTCCTTTCTATGAGAGAGTTTTAGTTGGCATTGGTAAACCATTCTCTAAAATGATCAAACATGGAGAGATGGCTGAGATGGGTTTAAAGTCAGAAAAGATCCAAGACCTAGCTGCTCTTAAAGTTGTTGCTGAGCACATCCAATCTAAAACTTATAGAAACAACCCCCGGAGGGTCCATAAAAAGAAAGAGGAGTACTCCAAGGTCAAAAGGGCAATCAGAATATGCCTATTCAGAGGAGAAATTGCACTCCCTTTCAAGCACAGTCTTCAAACCCTCCAATACATAAAGGTGGAGAAGTCAAACGCCCTCGAGTGTTCACACCCCTAGCGGATTCACTCGAGAACACTCTTAATCTTCTGACCACTCAGAAGAAAATTACGCATCTTCTTCCACCAGCCAACCCTAATGGGAGGTGTGACAACCCGAGAAATTAGAAAAATTTTAAAATCTTAAATGATTGGTTTAAGGTCAAATAATAGACCTAGACAGAAAATAAGTGTATGTGTTTGATGTTTTCAGAAAGAAATTTTGAGGATTTAAAATTTCTTTTAGTGAATTATTCATGATTAAGGGTATGTGTGTATATGTTCAGGATTTTGGTATCATGTGTACAGAATGTGGTTAAGGGTCAAGAGTTGACCAGATAAATTAAACCTGTGTCAAACCCTAATCGTATATATTACGAACGTCCACGTTGAGATATAAAAATTTTACGTTTGACAAGAAACCCTAGAAATCGGTTCTGAAAACCCTAATTTTAGTTTTGGGAATCCGAAACCCTAATTCGATATTTGAAAATCCTAATCCGAGAAATTATCGGATAAGTATAATGCTTAAGTGCTATTAATTATAATATTAATTAGGGTAAAGCTTAATTAATTAGCAAACCCTAATTTCAGAATTTTTGAACCCTAATTGTTCTGTCATGAGCCCTAATGTACTGTTATAAAATTAATTGCTAAATTAGCCATATTAATTAGGAAATATTAATCCTAATCAGTTAAAGTCATAATGTGATTGAGAAGTTATAATATAATTAGGAATCCCTAATTATAATTTTTAAATCATGATTTTCTATTTTTAAAATCTAATTAGAAAATCTTAGAATTTTAATCGCAAAATCGTTAGGGTTAAACCCTAAAATGCTAAACCCAAAGGGTTGTGGCCAATGTCTAAAATTCCCTTCATGATAGAAATGAGAATTCTAAAATGCCCTTGTGCATTATTAAAGGAAGGAATCAATTATTAGAGTGGAAATGACTAAAATGCCCTTTTGTCCATTTAAGTGCATTATTGGCGAATAATTGGTAGAAAATCTTGCCATATCTTGCAAAAACAATAGTAGGGGCTGGAGAATTTCAGTAACTTAGCCTATAAATAAGCATCTAGGCTAGCATACAAGATACATTCATTGAATCATATCAATTATAGATTTTAGAGTGAGAAAAAGCCATTTTTATGCTTATTTTTGGTTCAAGCACCCAACCAATCTCTCTCAACATGGAACCAACAAAATTATGTAGTATATTAGTCCCTTAACAAAGCCCCATGATGATCAAGAACAAAATCAAAGTCAGAAATCGAAGAATCAAAGCTCCAAAAAGTGGTAAATTCCCTAATTTTGAAATCCTTTGATTCTATGTTAATTGTTGAAATTTTCGGTGTTAGCTAGCTTGCTCTAAAAATTCTGGGCTTTAGGTATGTTATAGTAAACTCAATAAGCTTTCCATACACTCCGAAACGGACTAAATCCGACATCGGAGGAGAGAGTTATGAAATTTCTCCCAAACTACTCAAAGGTAAGAAAAACTGTTAGAGCAACAGTTTTTAACAGCCACTTCCGGGCTAATTTCTAGGAGCTTAACATGTCCAAATATGGATTGTGATAGATGAAAATTGTAGATTAGAAAGATACGAATCCAAAAAAAATTGACGGATCATTAATCGGAGTTATAGATTTTATTTTATTTAAGTTTTGGTAAAGGACTCCAAAACTGCCAAAGTACAAAAAGTAAGCTGCTAATATTTTGTGAGGGCTGTTTCGGTAATTTAATTTATGAAATAAATTCCGGCCTTTTGGAAAATGAAAATTTATGGTATTAAGTACCTTGTGTCCAAAAATGAGATAATTCCGACTTAAAATGACCGAGTTATGACCATTTCAATTTTTGTGATTTTCCGACGAAAACGGCTATAACCGGAGTTCTACAACTCCGATTGCCACGAAATTTAAACTGGAGATTCACGATAACATGTGTAAGATTGTGTCAGAAGATGGGAATTTCTGGAGTTAAGCACAAGGTAGCTAATTTCTTAAGGAAATAACTAGAAATGATTTTTTGAAAAATACTAAAGGAACTCGAAAAATTATGGAAAAATAATTTTTGTGTATGAAATATATGTATATGTGTTTGACCAAAGGATAGAAAAATAATAAGTTGATTTGGTATTTTTTTCGTGAATAAGAATAGTGATTTTAGGATACTGAAATGAAATCCGTCTTACTGAAATGATATTTCGGTTTACTAAGATGTTATCTAATTTACTAGGATAACATATAAAAATGAATAACTTAAGAATATCAAAGTATAATAATAATATTAAGACTTAAACCTAATGTATAATACTTAACTATATGTTATGACTAACCAAAAGATCTATTATAAGTTTTATATGCTGTATAGACTGATAGGATTAAGTGGTAATATGTTTAAGTTATTTTATAACTGAGATGATATTATTCTAATATTGAAGATCTGTATTATTAATATTAGGTCTTTAGGAGAAGCTTATTATATTGCGTTATAGTAATCAACAGTTCAGGCAAGTTCTTTTTACTTAAACTCTGCTAAGAGTAGTTTCAGTCAAATATGCTTATAAATTGTACTCTGTACATATTGCATGTATTCATCAGGTATGAAAGGCTGATCACCTTCATTACCATTCAGTTCAGACATAATTATTCCTGTTCAATACTTGTTCAGTCAAAGTTTTGTTCATGCTAATTCACAAATACATTGTGAAGGATAGCCAGCTTATTATTCAGACTCTTTCAATCATGATATATCTTTATATTGTTTTAAAACTTGCTGGGCAACCTTCATGCTCACCCTTACTATATCATGATAAAACATTGTAGATAAGGCGAATACGGCCAGATACAAAAAAAGGATAATGCCAAGTTCAGCTTGGGATAGAATGTGCAGCTAGAGTGTAATGGTATAGTTTGTAATAGTATAGTTTATGATTTGTGTATTAGTTAAGGTTACTCGATTTTGGGGAATAGTGTGTAAAGTTTAATGTATAAACAATTTATGTTTATATCTTTCGCAACAGTTGTAGAATGATTGTACCAGATCCGCGGCGATCCAGGACTAGGATTTGGGGCTGTCACAGTTGGTATCAAAGCTGTTGGTTATGAAGCTTAGGTAGCAATACCTGAGACCAATAACCGCAGTGATTAGGATAAATACTAACTCACATAGAGTTAGTTGAAGAATCTCGCAGGGCCAAAAAGTTAGGTTTAAGTATGCTACCATTGTACTCGATACTAGTTGATGTATGGCATCTGGGCTAAACGATTCCTTCATAGAGCGGAGGTATATACGAACTAGCAACTCGGAACCTAGTTTGTTGGTTATTTGTGGGAAACCACTCAGCGTACCATATTAAAAACTGTTAGAGACTTGATGTGTACCAAGTATAGGAAGTGGATAGATATAGAGTCTAAAAGATTACAAATGTAAGGATAAGAGATCGTAAAACAAAACGATCACAGAATAGCAATGAATCGTAATATATACGATGAGATCACTCCGTGATCTGATAAGGTTATGGTATGAAGAAAGATCAAGAGAATGATGAAAAGTTTACAACAAGATTGCTGTGTATGAATTGTGCTATAAATTGGTACAGATCCAGAAGAGAATTATGAATACGAATTAAATTCATATGGAGAAGGGGTTAGTGTTAGGTGGGGATTCAATTGAGGACTCATGTCGGCAGCTGAGTTGTATGATTCTTCGTATGGGAGCTGAATTGTACTTGGTGTAAAAATCACTTAGTTTCTGGCATTGATAATCATTGAAATGTTCATGTCGCGCTATTTGTTATATGAACATTAAGAGGATGACTCCATTCTCAGGTATATAACAGATAGATAGGTCATAGGTAGAGGATATAAGGATTAAGTACGAGTTCTTAAAACTCATACTTATGTGACATTCTTGACTCACAGTTATGTGAAGTGTTATGAACCCCGCAGCGAATGGACGCCAAAGGTCTGACTGGGGTAGTTTTAAAGCTCATCTGATTGTGGCAATTTATGAACTCATAAGTGTGGTTTGACGAACTGGGTATAGTTGTGTGTGAATGAAGAATTGAGGATTATAGGAACAGATAGATTGTTAAGCAAATGATTATTAGTAAAGGTGTTAGGTTTTCCTAAACTCCTAGCTATGCTAAACTTCGAATTTTTGACATCAAGCTAAATACGCACTATGTGCCTTTTGAAAACAAAAATGTAGACTCGTAATCATTTTTGAAACGGTTTAAAGTTCAGTCTATGCTACTTATTTCGGCTAGACGCAAATGATTTGAAATGTCAAAAGTTATTTTTATTTATCACTTATGTACCATGTAACTTGGTGCAGAGATGATAAAAATGATGGAGTCATCAATGCAGTATTACTTAGTGTTGGATGTGATCTCAGGATCGTCAGTCCGCTATGGTATGATGTAGTATGATAAAATCACCAAATGACGGAATCCTCAAACGGACTGTAAATACGGTACGACATCATGACGTCATTCTTGAAAAATGTTTTCAAAAAAATTTTAACTTGCCAACGGGGTTTGGCTATACTTAAATAATTCTATTGAACTGAATTATTGATATGGGTCTATGCTATTCGATTTAGCTAGACTAATGGTTACGAAAACTCTCAAATGTTCATTGAAAGAAATTTCCCGAACCAAATCATTTTGGTACGGAATTCTGAGGAAATAAATTTTATGCGCCTAAGGCGGAGAAGAGGAACAAATTGTTCCGAACAGAAGAAGAGGAACAAATGGTTCCGAACAGAAGTACTTGGCCAGTATAGGGCATATCGGGCTAATCACCCTTTGTGTCCGTAAGATATGACAGTTTATGGATGGATTTCCATAAAACCGTGTGAAAATGACAGACAGATAGTATATGTAATTCCTCAGCACAATTCTAAAATACTACTCTTGTGAGTGATGTATTGGGTAGCATGTGATGATATGTGTGAACAGAGTAAGATGTATGGTATACGGTGTAAGTTGAATTTCAGGGACGAAATTCTTATAAGAAGGGGTGAATGTGACAACCCGAGAAATTAGAAAAATTTTAAAATCTTAAATGATTGGTTTAAGGTCAAATAATAGATCTAGACAGAAAATAAGTGTATGTGTTTGATGTTTTCAGAAAGGAATTTTGAGGATTTAAAATTTCTTTTAGTGAATTATTCAGGATTAATGGTATGTGTGTATATGTTCAGGATTTCGGTATCATGTGTACAGAATGTGGTTAAGGGTCAAGGGTTGACCAGATAAATTAAACCTGTGTCAAACCCTAATCGTATATATTACGAACGTCCACGTTTAGATATAAAAATTTTACGTTTGACAAGAAACCCTAGAAATCGGTTCTGGAAATCCTAATTTCAGTTCTGGGAATCCGAAACCCTAATTCGGTATTTGAAAATCCTAATCCGAGAAATTATCGGATAAGTATAATGCTTAAGTGCTATTAATTATAATATTAATTAGGGTAAAGCTTAATTAATTAGCAAACCCTAATTTCAGAATTTTTGAACCCTAATTGTTCTGTCATGAACCCTAATGTACTGTTATGGAATTAATTGCTAAATTAGCCATATTAATTAGGAAATATTAATCCTAATCATTTAAAGTCATAATGTGATTGAGAAGTTATAATATAATTAGGAATCCCTAATTATAATTTTTAAATCATGATTTTCTATTTTAAAAATCTAATTAGAAAATCTTAGAATTTTAATCGCAAAATCGTTAGGGTTAAACCCTAAAATGCTAAACCCTAAGGGTTGTGGCCAATGTCTAAAATGCCCTTCATGATAGAAATGAGAATTCTAAAATGCCCTTGTGCATTATTAAAGGAAGGAATCAATTATTAGAGTGGAAATGACTAAAATGCCCTTTTGTCCATTTAAGTGCATTATTGGTGAATAATTGGTAGAAAATCTTGCCATATCTTGCAAAAACAATAGTAGGGGCTGGAGAATTTCAGTAACTTAGCCTATAAATAAGCATCTAGGCTAGCATACAAGATACATTCATTGAATCATATCAATTATAGATTTTAGAGTGAGAAAAAGACATTTTTATGCTTATTTTTGGTTCAAGCACCCAACCAATCTCTCTCAACATGGAACCAACAAAATTATGTAGTATATTAGTCCCTTAACAAAGCCCCATGATGATCAAGAACAGAATCAAAGTCAGAAATCAAAGAATCAAAGCTCCAAAAAGTGGTAAATTCCCTAATTTTGAAATCCTTTGATTCTATGTTAATTGTTGAAATTTTCGATGTTAGCTAGCTTGCTCTAAAACTTCTGGGCTTTTGATATGTTATAGTACACTCAATAAGCTTTCCATAGACTCCGAAACAAACTAAATCCGACATCGGAGGAGAGAGTTATGAAATTTCTCCCAAACTACTCAAAGGTAAGAAAAACTGTTAGAGCAACAGTTTTTAACAGCCACTTCCGGGCTAATTTCCAGGAGCTTAACATTTCCAAATATGGATTGTGATAGATGAAAATTGTAGATTAGAATGATACGAATCCAAACAAAATTGACGGATCATTAATCGGAGTTATAGATTTTATTTTATTTAAGTTTTGGTAAAGGACTCCAAAACTGCCAAAGTACAAAAAGTAAGCTGTTAATATTTTGTGAGGGCTGTTTCGGTAATGTCATTTATGAAATAAATTCCGGCCTTTTGGGAAATGAAAATATATGGTATTAAGTACCTTGTGTCCAAAAATGAGATAATTCCGACTTAAAATGACCGAGTTATGACCATTTCAATTTTTGTGATTTTCCGACGAAAACGGCTATAACCGGAGTTCTACAACTCCGATTGCCACGAAATTTAAACTGGAGACTCACGATAACATGTGTAAGATTGTGTCAGAAGATGAGAATTTCTGGAGTTAAGCACAAGGTAGCTAATTTCTTAAGGAAATAACTAGAAATGATTTTTTGAAAAATACTAAAGGAACTCGAAAAATTATGGAAAAATAATTTTTGTGTATGAAATATATGTATATGTGTTTGACCAAAGGATAGAAAAATAATAAGTTGATTTGGTATTTTTTTCGTGAATAAGAATAGTGATTTCAAGATACTGAAATGAAATCCGTCTTGCTGAAATGATATTTCGGTTTACTAAGATGTTATCTAATTTACTAGGATAACATATAAAAATGAATAACTTAAGAATATCAAAGTATAATAATAATATTAAGACTTAAACCTAATATATAATACTTAACTATATGTTATGACTAACCAAAAGATCTATTATAAGTTTTATATGCTGTATAGACTGATAGGATTAAGTGGTAGTGTGTTTAAGTTATTTTATAACTGAGATGATATTATTCTAATATTGGAGATCTGTATTATTAATATTAGGTCTTCAGGAGAAGCTTATTATATTGCGTTATAGTAATCAACAGTTCAGGCAAGTTCTTTTTACTTAAACTCTGCTAAGAGTAGTTTCAGTCAGATATGCTTATGAATTGTACTCTGTACATATTGCATGTATTCATCAGGTATGAAAGGCTGATCACCTTCATTACCATTCAGTTCAGACATAATTATTCCTGTTCAATACTTGTTCAGTCAAAGTTTTGTTCATGCTAATTCACAAATACATTGTGAAGGATAGCCAGCTTATTATTCAGACTCTTTCAATAATGATATGTCTTTACATTGTTTTAAAACTTGCTGGGCAACCTTCATGCTCACCCTTAATATATCATGATAAAACATTATAGATAAGGCGAATACGGCCAGATACAAAAAAAGGATAATGCCAAGTTCAGCTTGGGATAGAATGTGCAGCTAGAGTGTAATGGTATAGTTTGTAATAGTATAGTTTATGATTTGTGTATTAGTTAAGGTTAATCGATTTTGGGGAATAGTGTGTAAAGTTTAATGTATAAACAATTTATGTTTATATCTTCCGCAACAGTTATAGAATGATTGTACCAGATCCGCGGCAATCCAGGACCAGGATTTGGGGCTGTCACAGGAGGGGTTTCAATGCTACTCGAAAATTTGCTTATCATGTTGGGGCACCTGGACATGATACTCAAGATTGTTGGGCCTTGAAACATAAGATCCAAGATTTAATAGACAACGGTGAGATCGTGGTCACAAAACCAGATCAACCTCACGTACAAGATAACCCTCTTCCTCTACACAAGGAGGAAGAGGTCAACATGATTAATTGGAGCAATGGACAGAGTTCCGAGTTTAATTGTGAATCATCCCAGATCATCAAAGATGGTGTTGACAAATGGGATTATGCAAAGTTCCAGTTTATGATGGAACAAAATATGAATGCTCTGTGTAAACAAATTGAGCAATTGGCAAAACTGGTGACCTATTAGCATCAAGTCACACGCCAATTAGTCAGCCAGGAGCATGCTAGTCTCCTTCCCTTGGTTATGAATAATCCCTCGTTACCTTCAAAATATGAAACATTGGAGGACAAAGTGACGAAGAGAGAAACTGCCAAAGCCCGTCGGGATTTTACCAATAGAAGGGAATTTACATACCTGGGCCAACCTATGGAGGAGATACTTCAGATGCTAATCAATGAAGGAAGAATCACATCCCTTCTACCTCTAATTAATCCCCATTCAAGACGGTTCAATCCTGATCGAGTATGTCAGTATCACTCTCATTCTCGCGGTCACAGCACGGAAGAATGCTGGGCACTCCGCCACCCTATTCAGAATCTAATTAACAGTGGTGTCCTGCAACTGGCAGACAACGATACTGTACTATTTGAGAGTGAAAATACTTGTCCTACTAAATGGAAGGGATTGTTGGCAGTTATATCCGATGAGGCTGATGGGACTGTTAAACCACTCATAATTCAACTCAAAGGAGTTAACAATCCTTTGGAAGTGGCTGCGTTAGAGCCAATCACCTTGCCATTCAGACCACAATATTCTGTTATTAGCTTACAAAAAGTCCCCTGAAATTATGGAGAAGCTGAAGGATCCATTTCTCATACAACTGCTGCAGTGTCGAAGAAAAATCCACTGTGTCTTCCCTAACAGGTGATGAAGCATACCATCAAATCAAAGGGGAAAATTCTCATGGAGAAGATTGAAAAATTCCTCCGTGCTATGGGTCATAATGAAGCCAAGGTGGTTTTAAGATTAAGAGAAGCTCCACATCAAATTTCAATACTAGACTTGGTTTTAACTTCTGAGGATCATAGGAAGTTTCTACTGAAGGTTTTGGAAGAGGTATACTTGCCGAAATTAGTATATATGGAAAAATTTCAACATCTGATGGGTCACATTTTCAACAACAATGTGATATCTTTCACTGATGATGACATACCGCCCGAAGGGACCGGTCATTACAAGCCGTTACACATTCCAATTTTGGCCTCAGGATACATGCTAGCTGGAGTCTTGGTAGATGGAGGTTCGTCTCTAAACATCTGTCTTTACGTTATATTGCTGAAGATGAATGTCAATCTCAAGAGGATCCGAAGTAGCCATACGATTATCAAAGCTTTTGATGGATCCCGCCGAAATTCAGTCGGAGAGATTGAGTTACCAATTGAGATTGGTCCCCATATATTTTGTTATCTTTTCACGTTCTCAAAATAGATATAGGATACAACCTGCTTCTGGGAAGACCGTGGATTCATATGGCCGGGGTAGTCCTCTCCACTCTTCATCAGTAACTTAAATACATTATCAACAATAGCCTAGTCACAGTCAATGTTGAACCGGAATGCCCGCAACAGGGTGACATACCACTCATCAGTTTCAATTTCAATGTTGAGCCGATCAGTTTCCAAGCTTTGGAAGTAAGCAACACTTAATACCATCCCATTAGGACGCCATTTCCCGTACCCAAGATTTCTTCCGAAGTGATGGCAGCTACTCAAGAAATGATGTCATTAGGACACCAGCCAGGACAAGGGCTAGGTAAAAATAATCAGGGTATGAAGCACTCGATTCAAGTGTCCAGTCAAATTGGGATAGCCGGACTAGGCTATTCTGCCAGTTCCAATCACAGGAATCCACATAAGCATAAGCAGATTCCTTCAGTTTTATCCATACAACGATCGTTTCCACCTATTAATCCAGAGTCCGCACAATCTCCGGTAAAGGTGTCAGCTAACGTAATGACTATGTTATTTCCTAAACCGATACCGGTAAAAGAGAAGGAAGTCTTTGTTCCAGATCCCAAGGTGGAAGAAGAGGAATGAAGAATTAAACAAGACATCGTCCAAATGATGTCAGGTATACACATCATTATCCATGATGAACATACAAACAGATACACCCCAGACGATGATTGCCCAGACATAATGGTCATCATTCGGGAGAAGGAGGACGGTAACAACCCCTCCATCACTGCAGTCCATCAGGACTTTGCCCTTGCCAATTGGAGCAGCACTCCTTGCATTGGTCGATAAGGGTAAAATGGGTAGGACTTCTTTCTGCCATGTAGATATCATAACTGCTTATTTTTCTGTACAGTATTAGCAGTTGTTTTGTTCGTACATGCTAACACTTTGTATGATTAAACAATTTCATCTATATTAAGTGAAAGCATATTTTGTTTCAGGACTCTGAACTTAGATGTGCCTGTACTTTCTAATAAGATGCCTCTTTTCTACAAGGATTGTAACTTTGATGAAAAGTTGGACTCAGACTTGATGGAAATACAAGAGGACATTGAGGTGCCTTCGGAGATCAAAGAATGGGTCGAAGACAAACCTAAACCCAACCTTGAACAAACTACCTCCTTTAATCTTGGAACCTTAGAAAATCCTAAGTTAATCCAGATTAGTTCAGACCTTACCCCAAACTAGAGGAATGACATGGTTACACTACTAACCCAATTCTAGGATGTATTTGCATGGTCTCATGAAGACATGGTGGGCTTATCCATTGACATTGTCCTTCATCGCCTTCCTATTAAAGAGTGATTCAAGCCAGTCAAGCAGAAGCTCAGGCGATTGAAACCTGAGTGGAGTTTAAAGGTGAAAGAAAAAATTGTGAAATAATTTCAAACTGGTATTATCATGGTGTCCACATATCCTGAATGGATATCCAACATCTTTCCCGTGCCTAAGCATGGAGGAAACGTGCGAGTTTGCGTGGATTATCGGGATCTAAATAAAGCTTGCCTTAAAGATAGCTTTCCCGTGCCATTCATCCACATTCTCATTGACAATACTACTCAATACGACATGTTCTCCTTCGCTGATTGCTTTGTGGGGTATCATCAGATCATGGTTACTGAGGAGGATCGTGAAAAACTGCTTTCTTCACGCCTTGGGGAATCTTTTGCTATAAACGGTTGTCTTTCAGTCTCATCAATGCCGGAGCTACCTATCAGAGAGCTATGATGGCTCTTTTCCACGATTTAATGCATAAGGAGATAGAGATCTATGTGGATGACATCATTGTTAAATCCCGAAGGGAGGAATACCACTTAGACCATCTTAGAAAACTCTTTAACAGGTTACATAAGTATAACTTGAACTTGAATCCAGCCAAGTGCGCCTTTGGCGTTAAATGCCCTTTCCTTAGACAGAGAAGGAAATACGGGAATTTTTGGGAAGAGTCAACTTCATCAGTAGGTTCATTTCTCAACTCACAGCAACTTGTGAGCCTATCTTCAAGCTGTTAAGGAAGAACTCCTCCATGAAATGGAATGATGAGTGCCAGAAGGCCTTCTTTACCATCAAAGAGCAGCTAGTCAAAGCTTCTATCTTGGTACCACCCAGGGATGATGTTCTCCTGTTCATGTACCTATCTATAAGTGAAAATACCATGGGCTGCATGCTGGGTCAGAAAGACAATAGAGGCCGAGAACGAGCTATCTATTACCTTAGCAAAAGATTTAGCAGCAGTAAACACTAATACACTATGATTGAGAAGACTTGTTGTGCTTTAGCATGGGTGTAACGACCCCAAAATAGGTCCATTCCATCCAACCTATTCTGAGTCACCAAATACATGGTACATAAAACAACTATAACTTTATTACAACAATTGTCGTGCAAAATACAACAACACATATGCTGTGAGTTTGGATACAAATATATACCAAATGTGACTCATGTTCCAACCGTGGACATCACCTCACAATGACACCTTACATAAAGGTATAGTCAAAAACTGTTTTAGAAATTAGAATCTTTGGGAAGTGCTCAAGGAAACCTTCGTACATGGGAGGCCATGCGTCTAGGTTATGATAGATATCATATGGCCACATAATTATTCTTGGTTGACCCAATAGACCCCAAAGAAAAACGAGAAGATTACTATCATATTCTTCCCAATGGTGAGTCTTCTCTTGACATATCATTATCTCTACTGTCTCTAATTGAGAAGTATACTTCAAACAAACACCAAGATTATATAGGTAGTGCTCGTATATATACTCAGGAAGTGGATGAGCACATCCTTGTCTTATGATGACACGAGGTTGTATGTCGTTAGATATCTTGTATGATAGTGGCAAACCACCCTTCCAACGTTGGGTACACCTTACCCTATTGGATTCACCAAATAAAACTACTAAATGAACTTTTCTATACTGCTTCGGGAGAACATCCACAGCTAGAGACCACCGTTCTATTTTCCCGTTACCCTCGCTCGACCCAACTACACTCTTATTACCTGAAAGGAATTGTGAAGCAAAAGGGTGAGCACAACTAGCTCAGTAAAGAATATTATGACTAAAGATAATTAAAATATCAATAGCCTTCATCAATAATAAATCAGAGATTTAGAACATATGGTAGATGATAAAAATTTTCAACCATAGTTGCAGCGGAACGAGCAATCCATTAGAAGAGTCAAATAGACTATAAAGTCTATTATCTTCTCCATGTTAAAAATCCACCAACAATGTTTTATCCCGGTAACATCAATCAACAATTCTGGTCCACAATCATATGAATAACTCATAATCATAACTGTAGTTCTAAATTCCTCTTCTCATCCAGGACGAAGATAATTTTCATCACCTATCTTTACCTGAAACATCAAAGATCATGGTTACACCAAATCACATTTCCTATTCATAATCATACTAATAACTTCATCTTTGCACTACGGCCAAAGATATTCATGTGTATCACCAGTTGGTCATGTTTATCTCAACATCTGTTCATCTTTGCACTACTGGCCAAAGATATTCAAGAACAAGTCATCTTTGCACTACGGGCCAAAGATATTCATCAACAATTCATCTTTGCACTACAGGCCAAAGATATTCATCAATATTTCATCTTTGCACTACAAGCCAAAGATATTAATATCTCAAAGAAATATATAATCATTTCAGAATTTATATAAACAATAATTATAACCATGTTGATCAATTCACCTTTGCACTTAAGCTAAAGATATTCACTTATAAATTCAATGGTCATGATCATACCAGTCAACAATTCAACTTTGCACTACTGGCCAAAGAGAACCCATAGTCATGATCATACTAGAAATCTACCCATCTTTACACTCAAGTCAAAGAGAAATATCATCATTAGGGTTATAAAATAAAATCAATATAATCAACATATAGATTTAATCTCAAGAGTAATATTCATAAACCAACTATAATTTGGTCAGAAAAAGAAACCTATTTTGTCGTGAATAGTAACTCGTGAATAGTAACTCATGAATAGTAACTCGTGAATAGTAACTCGTAAATAGTAACTCATGAATAGTAAACTCGACACAAAAAGGTAGAAATTCCACCATAAAATACATACCAATATTTCGGTATAATGATATTGAAAGAATAATATTTCTTAAGCTTATAAACAATTTATTTTAGTTGTTTATACTTTACTAAATAATGCATTTAATCATCCTAAAATGCCAAACTCATAAGATTTCATCACCAATAACCAAAAACCCTCATAAAAAATCTGTATATACCTCATATATGATATTTAAGCCATAAAAATCATATTTTTCAATTTTCTTACTTCACAAAACATATTTAATTCATTTACTCATAACTAGACCATTTTTATGGAAAAATACCAAATCAGTTCCAAAAATATTTCTTTTATGGGATTTAGCATAATATAGTCCCATAGTGAACATATATTTTTTTCAGAATTTTTAAAAGTCATTTACTATTTTTCATATGGCCAAAATAGCCAAATATTTAGACATTTATGAAAAATTGTACTTTTATCTAAAAATTCTGAAATTCACAGAGTATACTCCTATCATATACATGTACTCCCAATAAAAATTTCATCAATTTTGGAGTTAACAACAAGGAATTATAAGCGGTTACTTTTAAAATAGTCTTTTCTCATAAAATTCATAACTCTCAATCTATACATCCAAAAATCACCATTTTTGGACACAATCAAGAAAACTCATCAAAATATCATTTCAAATTTTTCCAGAATTTTTGAAGGTCAGAAAAATTACGAAACTGAAAAACATAACAACCCTTAAAATTCCTTACTATCCCTTACGTCAAAAGAGCAGTACTTCTGATCGGTATGCAAAGCCGAAGGAAACTTGCACTGAATAGAAACTCTCAAAGTATCTAAATACTCACAAAATATGCTTCATAATATAGAGAGAGAAAGAGAGAAAACTTGTTTCTGGTGTGATTTTCAATTCTAACTTAGCCCTCTATTTATAGAAAAATTTTAGTAGGCTTGACCTGCAACCTGATGGCTTTACCTGTAACTATTCCCACCCACCACATTTGAAATATAATTCAGTACATTTCTTCACCAATCACAAGTGGGGCCCACCAATTCTAGAATTTTCCATCAAAATGATTAACTCCAAAAATTTAACAATTTCGGAACCAGTCATCTTGTAAAATTCATAATAAATCATACGTTCATTTTTAACGGTTCAAAATTTGTGGGCATATACTCAACTTATATATGTATAACATATCCAAAAATTACCACAATCCAACGGTCGGATTAAAAATTATAACCCCCGCAAAATATCTCAAAAATCCTAATTTTTTAATACCTCCATTCCGACAAAAATACGGATAAAAACCTCAACATTAACTCCTTCATTTTTAACCACAAAAACATATCCCTCGTTTATATCCACATAAAATAAATATTTTCTCATCATATGAATCAATAATTAATTATTCACAAATAATATTACAGAATCACATTTATGACAACCAGGCCGTTCTCAGGAAAGAGGGGGCTTTCCGATAAGGATTTCTCCTTACTGGCGCGCAATTAGATGACAAAACCTCTCCTTAGACAGAACTTTCTATACATTGCCAATAATGTTATCTAATAATATTATTCAAATAATATGAATTATTGATCTGATAATGAGAAATATTGTGCAGTGACAATTATTGAACAACAATAATATAAAATTTCAACGTAGCAATTATTGAATCAATAAAATAAAATATTGAACAGTAATTACTGTAGCAATTATTGAGTAGTGCCTTCTTACGTAAGAATCAATAATTTCAAAAATACTATGCAATACCGTGTGCTACTGTGCAATAACGCGTATTACTGTATTTTAACCACCGGGTATTCCAACAGTGTTAACGGTAACAACTACGCCGTTATTTGTAAAAACTCAAATTTGTCGTTTTCTTCACCCGACAGTTATTCGTTATGGGGCCCACAAATAGCTGCGCCGTCGTACAAATATTCCCTGACAGAAAGAATATTCCACGACCAAACGAATATTTCCCGACAACAATGATTATTTTATAACCACTTACTAATTTTGAAAAAAAATTCATATTTCACCCATAACTTTAAACTTTTATCAATTTAACCATTTACTGAATAGTAATTATAAGAAAAATTGAATACTTTTATTTCATAAAATTCGGGGTCTTACAATGGGCTTCCATGAGGTTACAACATTACCTCCATGGGCACACACCCCATCTCATATCCCACGTGGATCCTCTCAAGTATGTGTTCAGTAAGCCCATACTGAATTGCCGACTGTGCAGATGGAAGTTGATTCTGCAATAATTTAACATCGTTTACGTGACGCAAAAGTCCATTAAAGGTCAAGGAATCGTGGATCAACTGATCGCCGTACCTTCAGGAGATTTCAAACCCTTGGAGACATACTTCCCCGATGAAGGGGTAATGACAATTCAGCAACACCATCAGTACGATACACGTCAAACATGGAACATATATTTCGATGGAGCTGTTAATATGCAAGGTTTTAGAGCTGGAGTAGTAGTTAGTATTTGGTACGGGGGAGAATTATCCCGTCGCCGTCAAATTGCCGTTTGTCAGCACCAACAACACAGCTGAGTATGAAGGCTGTATCATGGGGCTAAAACTTGCCCGTTCAATGGGCATCAGGCGGTTAACTGTCTTTGGGGATTCAGAGTTGGTAGTCAAACAATCCACGGGAATCTATTAAACCAAAGAGCTACATTTATTGCCTTACCATCGACAAGTTGTACAGATGGCTTCAGAGTTCGAAGAGATCTCCTTTCTACACATTCCTCGTAATAGGAATGACTTCATAGACGCATCAGCAACTTTGGCCTCCTTGATTCACATACCTGACAAGGAACACATGCCAAGCGTCACATTGGCCCTGCAAAAGGCACCAGCCTATGGGAACTATGTTGGAGAAGTATCGAATGAGCTACCTCCCATCCAACAACCTTGGTATCAACATATCAAGGAGTACTGGCGAGATGGATCTACACTCGCCGAGGCGAGCCTGACTGAGCAAAGGCGGATTCATCGACTTGCTATGAAATTCTACCCGAGCGGAGATGCACTGTAATAACCCAATATTTTTAATAATTTTTTTTTGCGAATAATTTTTTTTTATATATAAAGGTGGGAATATGTGCAAAGTAAATATATATATATATATATATATATATATGTGTGTGTGTGTGTGTGTGTGTGTGTGTGTGTGTGTGTGTGACAAATAAAATGATTTAGATGAATAATTATAAATAAATTCTTTTTAAGAATTAATGATCATTATAGATTATGTTGTTATAATAAATTAATTTTGTAATAAAAATAGTTTTCCGTGAATATATGATTATTGTATATATGATATGATTATTAGGAGTATTATGATAAGTAATGAATACACTCTTAGACTTGTAATATCACTCACGTGGACATCAATTCATGTCGTATAAAACGAGTTTAGCAATGAAAATTGACACTGACTTAAGCTAAACTAGTTTTGGCACTATCAGGGCATGGCGCAGCTGCGCTGTCCCAGCAGTACAAACTTGCGCACCTGCGCCAGTGGATAGTTGGAAAAAATTAATTTTTTCTTCTTCGAAAATAAAATGGAACATTTTGTTATATGTGTAACATTGGAAAACCATGAAATGAAGTGCGTTATGTTTAACGAAGGAAATATTAAGTAAACCATTAATTAATGTTAATTAATTGTGGTAGAATATTGATTACTTGGTAATTATTTAATAATAAATGATTACTATTATTTTCAATATATCTATAAATATAATAAGAATTATATAGATAATTAATGATTATGGAGATCCATAAATACATTAATTGATGATGATTAGAGCAATTAATTTTGGTGTTAATTAGTCAAGGAAGTGAATAATTTATTTAATTGACATAAATAAATAAGCTATTAATATAATAATATTATATTGACTGTTATGTGCACGTGGCCAATAATTAAAAATATAAAATACAACTATATTATACAGTGTAGTGTGACATTTATGTGGCTATATATAGTAACCATATATTAAAGTTTATTAAAACTATATGGTATGAATACATCATGAAGGTATATGTGACAATATGTATGTGGGTATATATTAAAATAATATATCATAAACACATTGTAAGCTATTATTTTAATATAGTATACCAGTGTAATAAATTATATATGTATTATATGTGTGTTACATCTCCATATTACATCTACTACCTTGAAATATTAAACTATGTTGTGGCATTAGGATATAGCCATGTATGGAGAATGTGTATATAAAATATAACATAAGAGTAAGAAATTGTATAAGTGTTACAATTGTCGAGTATTTGGCTTGTCCCAAAATTAGAGTCCCATTTGCTCTTCATTTCTCCTTCACGTGAATCCCATAAAGGCTAAGGCCTATTCTCTCTTTTTCTTCCAAGATTGTCTAGCTGATGATTATGGGGGAGTGTTGCTTATGATGAATTTCAACTACTATATACCAACTCCTTAACTTTCATGTAATCCTTTTATCCATGAGTTTAATTTGGTGTATATATGCATTGTCTGTGTTCTTGTTTCTCTATAAATACAACCCATTTTCTTCTAATATCCATTGTTGAGAATTGCTAAGTTGAGAGATTGATAGCATATATAGAGAGTGAGTAATTGCATACATATCAGTAGGAGAGTGTGAATTAGCAAGCAAATTGCAAGGTATAAGCTTCTTCTTGTTCTTCATTTTCAGTTACAGTTAAACTCCATTCTTGAATTTCAAAATTTGTGATTTGGTAGAATTGGATGTTAATGAGGTTGGGTATTGGTTATAAAGTTGTTATATAATCATACAAGCATGTTTAAACTAATATATTAATGTTTAGAATAAACTTTGTGTATAATTTCTGTGTTTGGGCTAAAGTTCTGTCGAAGCAAACTGTTCCTGGCTCGAACCAGGAGCTGCGCAGCTGCGCCGCTGCGTCGTAATAACACTGAGGCACATCGCAGCTATGCCGGTCTCTGTTTTTAGTTTCTGATTTCTGTTAAAAATTCTGCTAAGTGTGATCGATTATTATGACTTAAAGTAGCATGAAAATATGTGTAATGTGTATATATAAGTACAGTTAACCTAATGAGAGCATGTTTAGATTAGCATACATGATTAACGAAGGAGTAGAGTTTAAAATGGATTTAGGACTTTAGAAAGGAACTTGATATGTATGTATGCTATGTTCATATATTGACTTTTCAAGCATGTTGGTATGATTTAGAAAGGCATGAATAACCCGTTAACTTATGTTCATATTATTCATAGTTCTTTGCTCATAACCACTTTACTTAGGATTTGTATTAAACTTAGTATAGTGAGCTAATATGCATGACTACTACATACTCTATATTCTGACCTTGCGAGTATGATAACATGACTTGATCTAAAATGATTAGATTGTTCAAGTTTAAAATAGTTTCAAAAGCAAACTTAAACATATTTTCAAAATATAGTTGCATCACATGAATGTTAGATTCTAAAGGATTAAGAGATCATGTTACGTCTATAATATCCCTACACATGACCCATATGTATTTAACATGTAGAACCTACTAGTAAGGTTACGAATGAAAATACGAACTTTGAATGAGAATGTTAACATACTACTTTGGAAGTTAGAATCTAACTTTTATGAGCATGTTTGATGGTACTTTTAAACTTGCTAAATGTATCATACATATATATCTACTAAGTTAAGAGTGTGAAATCAAGTTAGAACTAAGTAAAGCATGTTTTCAAAATATTAACTAGAATAGTTACACATATGTGTTATGAATACTCACAAGCATGCCTAATATGAGTTATATGACTATCTTGTATGTTTAGAAGGAAAGCATGTTATACTTTGTGATTTCATGACCTTGAATGACCTTAACTTGTTAAAATGCTAAACTTAGAAGCATGTTATGAAAGTGGGAAACCTAGATTGACTTAAGAACCAAGAAATGACCTTAGCCATGGTAGTATGTATGTTGTGTTCTTACTGAACAAAAACCACAAGGAAATAGCTAAGTCTTGGCTTATCCAGAAGGCTGCGCAACTGCCCCGGCCCTAGGCCTAGCCATGGCGCAGCTGCGCCAGTCTGGAATCTGAGTTTCTCTAATAACCCGATATTTTCTATATAAATAAATGAGAAATTTTGCATATAATTTTTTTTTATTATTTTAAAGATAGGAATATATGCCAAGAAATGTGTATGTATATACGTGATAAATAAAATTTATTTATTACATGAATAATTTCAAATAATTTTATTTTAGAATTCTTGATCATTATAAAGTATATACTTATAATAATTAATTTTATAGTAAAAATGTCTTTATTATTTAGTTTCTATAAAAATATGATTTTTATATTATTTAAATAATATATGAAAGGATTATTAGAATTATTATAATAATTATATTATTTTATTATATGTATTTATTTCAGGCTAGTTAAGTAATTATTATAACTTAATAAATAATGTTGTATATGAAAGATAAATCAGATATGGAATCCAAAACCCTAATTTTAGATTTTGAGCAATGAATGAGAATAATAATATTATATTAATTATAATATTATTTTTAGTGTTATGAATATATACTGTATATGTGTAGACTGATATTGGTTAGGCAATTATGGTGTATCACGACAAACCCTAGTATTACTGTCATAAACCGTAATTGGAAACTCAAAATAGGAGTTTAAGGTTGGTCAGAAATGGCGTTATATGAATTAAGTAACATATTATAGAATTTCTGTTAATTAGGGAAAACCCTAATTAATATTTGAAAACCCTAATTAAAATTAGAAACCCTAATTTGCTAATTAGGAACCCTAATTGCTAAAATTAGAAACCCTAATTATTATTTTAGTAAATTGAATTGTTAATTTGGGAACCCTAATGATAATTAAGGAATCCTAATTATTTAAAACCAAATTTTCTATTAAAAACTCTAATTTGAATTAGTGTGTTTTAATTAAAATTTTATTACACTTGAATTTTAATTTTTTCATACTCTAGAAATTATTTGGGAAACTTTAAGATTTAAAATCTAGTGATTAAACCCTAGATTTAAGTACCTTGGACAAGAATACCCTTAAAATTAAAATACAGATTACCATTATACCCTTTTTGTCCCATTTGGTAAATTACGATAACAAAATCCTACCATATCTTGGCTAGCCACCCTAGTCAAAGCTAGGGGCTAAGGGACACCATCTATCAGCCATTGTACATCCACATACATAGCATATATACATGTTGTAGATAAGATCAGGGAGAGAGAAAGTATCATTTGTTAGCTCATTTTACATAAACACTCATCCTAGAACTTCTCTATCTAAAGCCTCCGAATTTCCCTTGCTAGATCAGTCATAAACAAAGCCCCACGATCACACTTAATAAATCAGAAGCCTAGAAATCAGATTTATTCATAAAAAGGTATAAAACGTAATTTATAATCTGATCTTGATCAAAGTGTTTTTTTGTGTTAAACATGTAGTATGTGGTATATAATGATGATCTGGGTTGCTAGATGTTAGGTCCATAACATCTAGAAGCTCAGATTTGAAGTTTTTAAAAATATGGAAAACTTTATTTTTGTGTCTGACAATCGAATGTCAGGTCTTGTAGATCTCTGGCTGTTAATGATTTTTGTGTCTTTAAAGTTTGAACATGTAGTGTGCTATGAGGTCTGTAATCTTGAATTTGTAGTAGTACCAGATCATGCTTAGAATGTCAGATAATCATGGTCAAAGGTCGTTGACAGGCCATGACTTTCTAAAATCTGGAAAACCTAGAATGTGTCAAGAACAGCCTGACAACATGTTCATAGCCCCAGATCTTTCAGTTGTTTGTTATGTTGTTTTTTTTCTATTGTAATAGAATTGTAGTATGTTATATGGACTTCATGTTTATGCCTTAAAATCTCCTATACGTCAAAAGGATTTAACGTAGTGGCTGGTCAAAGTAGGTAAAACGATCACGTTTTCTATTTCTGGGTAACCCAGAAAATAGATGAACACTGATCTCTGACAGCCTTTGACCGGCTTCGATCTGCTTGATCTGTTGTTGTTATAGACTGGTGATAAGTGGGATTTATACCTACTTATTAAATACCAATTCAAGCGAACTATGCCCATCTCAAGTGCATTTTAGTGTTTTTTAGTGCATATCATGTTATTTTGCATTGCATTTACTTAAAACTCCTTTTGGTGAAATAGTGCAAAAAATGGCCTGTTTTGGTGGTATTAGAGGGCACGAGGCTAATGGACGCATGAAGGTGAGGCAAAAGATGGGATATGCATGGTAAGAGGATCAAGTGAAACATGGATAGACAAGCATGGATGGACAAAGAATGGAGCAGAAGAGCAAATCAGTGCAACATCAGAATCAGAAGACACAGACTGCTAGCCGCGCGGCAACACAGGCTTGGAGATGCGCGCCCATGCGATCACCCAGCCAGATAAATTTATTGCGCGAGATATACACTAGAAGGGCGTGCGGCCGCGCGCGATGCCTGTAGCTGCTAATTTGTTTTATTTTAATTTTTAATTAAAAGGGTGGTAATTGATTTAAAACAATTTCTGACTGGTGTAAGATGTATCATTATTCAACTTTTGATGTATTTTCATCATAGTAACAAGGGTTTACACCTTGAGAGAGATTCCAACGTAGAACGAAGCCAAAACGCCTACTCTTCCAATTCTTCTTGGGATTCTCTATCATTGTGGATTAGTATTATTATTTTGCTCGAATTTGATGAGGATTTGATCATTAATATTGGTTTATATTCAGCAATTGGGTTTGATCGTTCTATCCTTCATCTTTCAATTGTTTGCTTATTAGCCATGTTTTGCTTTGATCCCATAATAGCTTTTGGTTCAGTCATGAACTAAACTCCATTATGGGATTCTAACGGATTTTAATATGTAGTTTAGTTGCATGCTTGATTGCTAGGGCTATTTTGCATATCATATGGGATTTCTATCATGGTTGTTTTGCATGTATGAATGCTTGATCACCATTCGTCTCAGTACTTGTATGGAATTGACAATGAACATGTAAGTATGGATTGTAATCATGATAGCATACGAATATGGGGCTGTTTTATATGGCTTGTGTATTTTGTTAACCAAATAGACATAAACTGTTTCACCGTGTGAGTTAAAATAAGGGGTTGTGCTTAAGTTCAGTATGGTTGCAATTTCACATAGACATATAGTGATTTTAGTTATATTGACGATTACATAGAGTCTATCATCTGTGGATGCTATGTAAGTAGGTCATAGTGCATTTAAAAATGGCTATGACTCTATTAGTGCTCTTTACTATTTTCCTATGATATATGAACACTTCTTGCATGATAGTGGTAATTAGATGAAGTATTAAATGACGTTAGGATCCCATTATTTTCAGATTTGATTTATTCCATTATTAGTCTTATTTTAATTGTTATTCGCCATTAGAGTAATTCTCTAATATAGTCATTAGTCTAAGCATATAAATACATCGACTTAATTGATGCATAGTAGTTTAAATTTGACAACTTTCTCTGTGGGATCGACACTCTACTTACTCTGTATTACTTGTTGACACATGTATGCTTGCATGAGTTAGAGCTCTTTTATCAGAACTGGAAAAGAGGCAACAAGTTTTTGGCGCCGTTGCCGGGGAAAGGCTTTTTAATTTAAGTAATTATCATCAGTTTAAAGCTATATTGTATGACTTAGACAATTCTGATCGTTTCTCATTTCTATTCTTGTTTTGTTTTTGGTTGCAGGTTCTTGTAGATTTTTATGCACACGCGATCATCCAACTCAGAACTAACACCAGCACAGGATAACATTAACGGAAGAGGTTGGAAAGCAAGTGTGCAGAGAAATTTGCAAGCTCAGTTAGAAAGTACAACATCTAGTATGGCAGAAGAACAGAGAATTGAGCAAAGAGAAGAGCATCGGACTCTAAGGGACTATTCCATGCCAAACATTAATGGACTACAGTATAGCATAGTCAGACCGGCGATAGCAGCCAATACCTTTGAGATTAAACCGGGCACTATTCAAATGGTGCAGAACTCGGTACAGTTTGGGGGTGCTGCTATGGATGATCCGAATGAACACCTATTAAGTTTTATCGAGATATGTGACACATTCAGATACAATGGTGTGACGGAGGATGCTATTAGACTAAGGTTATTCCCATTTTCATTGAGGGATAAGGCGAGAAGTTGGCTACATTCTCTGCCGTTAGGGTCAATCATTGCATGGGAGGACTTAGCACAAATTTTTTTAGCCAAGTTCTTTCTAATGGCTAAGACTACAAAGATGAGGATGGCTATCTCTCAGTTTGAGCAACAACAGGGCGAGTCCTTATATGAGGCATGGGTGAGATATAAAGAGATGCTAAGGAAGTGCCCGCATCACGGTATGCCAGATTGGATGGTGATCAACTCATTTTATAATGGATTGGGATGGCAGTCGAGACCGATCGTGGATGCAGCTGCATGAGGGGCATTATGGGAAAAGAGCTATGACGAGGCCTATACACTTATCGAGACTATGGCTACAAATGACTACCAGAATCCTACAGCTCGGATGCCACAGCCCAAAGTTGTAGGTGTGTTGGAGGTAGATGTTATTACTAAGTTGTCAGCACAGATGGCAGCGATGGCAAAGAAGATAGATACTTTGGTAGAAAGAAGGACAAAAACAGTTGCCTTCGTATGTGAGATTTGTGCGGGGTCACACTCGACAGATCAATGTGCTATCAGGTCAGAGTCAGTACAGTATGTGGAAAATTACAGGAAAGGTCAAGGTCAGTTTCAGAACACATACCACCCCAGCAACCGAAATCATCCAAACTTTAGTTGGTCAAATAACCAAGGAAATCAGCAGAATCAGTTTCAGCCGAACCAACAGTTTCAACCACAGTCATCTTAGCCATAATTTTCATCCAAACCACCGTTTTCGTCGGGATTTTCTCGACAACAACAACATCACACTCCAGCTGCACCACAACTAGAAAAGAAATCAAAAATGGAGGAGATGATGTTGAAATACATGGCAAACACAGAAGTTATGATCAAAAGCTAAGAAGTGGCTATCAAGAATCTAGAAACTCAAATGGGGCAGATGGCGAGCATGCTTAACAACAGGCCCCAAGGTTCTTTGCCAAGTAACACAGAGGCAAATCCTAGAAGAGACGGGAAGAAACAGTGTCAAGCGATCACATTGCGATCTGGGAAAAACACTGCAGACACTGCAAGTTGCGCGCCCGCGCATGAATTACAAAGGGAGGCTGCGCGGTCGTATGAGGCAGAGTAGGTGACTGTTGAGGAAGAAAATTTGAAAAATTCTGAGGAACAGCAGAAAGAGAAAGATAAAGCAGGGTCAGAGGAGAAGCTCAAAAGTTCAGTGCCACCAATTCACTCTCAAGTTTCATATCCGTAGAGATTGAATAAGCAGAGGGAAGACAAACAGTTCAGCAAGTTCTTGGAGGTATTCAAAAAGCTGCAGAACAATATACCGTTCACCGAGGCATTGGAGCAAATGCCAAGCTATGCAAAGTTTATGAATGATATATTGTCAAGGAAGAGAAGATTAGATGAGTTTGAGACAGTGGCCTTGACAGAGGAATGCAGTGCAGTGCTTCAACGTAAACTACCTCCAAAGCTGAAAGATCAGGAAAGTTTCACAGTTCCGTGCACTATCGGAAAGATAAACTTTGAAAAGTGTTTATGTGATCTTGGGGCAAGTATCAATCTGATGCCCTTATCAGTGTTTAATTAGTTGGGATTGCCGGCTCCAAGGCTGACAAACATTTCATTGCAGCTAGCTGACAGATCCATCACATATCCACGGGGAATTGTTGAAGATGTGTTGGTGAAAGTGGACAAATTCATCTTTCCACCTGACTTCATCATTTTAGATTTTGAGGAAGACAAGAGTATACCGATCATACTGGGGAGACCATTCTTAGCCACAGGAAGGACTCTGATAGACGTGCAAAAAGGGGAACTCACTATGCGTGTACATGTTCAAGAGGTCACCTTCAATGTCTTCAAGGCTATGAAGTTCCCACCATATGAAGAAGAATGCTTCCAGGTTGATTTGGTGGATCGAGGTTCAAATGATGGAGTACAGCGAATAGTGGACTATGAACCAGTGGGACGTGTAATTTCTGACAATCCAGAGGTCGAGAATGAGGAATTAAATGAATTCGCTGAATATCTGGATATCACTCCACAGTATGAAATCAGTTCAAAATGTGATAAGTTACCGGACAAGCATCTTAAGGCAAATGGACAGAGATTGAAGCGTTATTCTGGTGGTGGGGTGGATAGAAAGATAATCACCTCAATTATATCTTCAACATGAGATTCAGAGACAGTCAAGCTAATTGACTATAACTTAGCGCTTGATGGGAGGCAACCCATTGTATCTATCTCTATTTTCTTTTTATTTATTTCGGTTAGATTGTTTTAGTTGGTTCATCTCATGTCATTATTGATCATTTGGCGGATTTGCATGGTTAAGTTTGTAGCAGAATTTACAGTGAGAACGTGTGAAAGAGGATAGAGTTTATATGGTCATTAATTCATGCCCTAACATTAATGTCTATGTAGGTATCTGAAATTGAAGACATCACTATATGCAGAGTGGAATTGAACATCAGCAGTGCAGATATCAGGATTGAGCGGTCGCCCGAGAAAGGCAGTACAAATTCGCGCGCCCGCGCGTCAAGCCGATCAGAGCATAATTTACACCCGCGTGCTCAACATATTGAACACCTGTGCAGCCGCGCGACATCAGACGTGGAAAAATTTTTAAGCTTAAAAACGTGATGGAAATCAGTTGGACTCTCATTTGAAATGAAAACAGAAGCGCAATCACAGTGTCTCTCCATAACTCACGTCTCTATCTATCTATCAGTTACATATTGAAACCATACAGCTCTCAACCACATATCCACGATTTTCTCCACGTTCAAAGCTCAACCCACGCTCTCATCCATATATAAAGCTAGGGTTCCTGATTTGGGTTTGCAGAAACGAGTTTGGGGGTTATCACTTCTTAAGCTTTTCTTCATTTTCAGTCGAAATCATCTGCATTATCTCTCTCAGAGCATATGGGTCCAAAAAGAGCTTACTCCGCTTCATCTTCTTCTTCATCTTCCTTTGGCAGTCAAGGAGAGGATGTGGTTGACCACACAAAGTTCATGAATTTGGTAGTCCAGCAGGAGTATTACAGAATTGTGGCGAAGACGTTTGTCAAGGAGCACTGTTTCAAATCGGAGGACCAAGATGGTCAGTTATGTGCCATGATTCGCGAACGGGGATGGGTTGGACTCACTGCCACTCCCACGCCCATTCCGATGAGCATTGTCCTAGAGTTTTACGCCAATGCCAAAGTCACCATGAACGATATCGCTATCATTCGAGGTGTCGAGATAGACTTCAGACCCACCGCCATTAGAACCATTTTCAGACTCACCGAAAGACCACCAACAGGGGCTGCCAATTGGATCACAGGGGCACATATGGCAACAGACTTGGAGCTTGTTATTGCTGAATTGTGCGTGCCAGGCACGAAGTGGACTTACAAAGTTGGTACAAACCAACCTCGCATATTCCCAACAAACGCTCTAAATTGATATGCCAAGGCATGAAATTTGTTCATATGTGCCAAGTTATTGCCCTCGTCTCATCAGCATGAGATCACGACAGAAAGGGCCATAATTTTCTGGGGTATAATTACAGGAAAGTATATTGACGTGGGTTATTTGATTCATCAAAATATTTTGAAGTATCTGGGGGGAAGTACCACAGGGAGCATTCCACACGCATCAGTGGTAGCCATGTTATGTGCTCATTAGGGATGCAACTGGGGCAACGAACAAATGCAATACCCGAGCCAAGACATAACTCATGCCACCATTGTAAAATTTGAGGACTGGGCAGGTGGGGAGCCACACCCGCGCGGACGAGAATTTATTCTCCGACCCACATTCCCAGAGCCATCCCAGTAGCCCTCTCAGATAGATGAAGCGGGCCCGTCAACACGACCACATGCTCCTCATGGCGATCGCCAGCTCCGAAGGTTGGAGCGCAAAGTCGATGCAATGAACGATAATTTTGGCGCATTTCCTACGGGTCTCACGCGGTCGCTTGCCGCCTCAGTTCGGTACATCAGTGCCATATCCACCACCAGATTCACCACCCGAGGAGGGTGGTTCAGCCGATCATTAGGGGGGTTTTCTGTACCCTTTACCTTCATTCAATGGGGCATTGAATATGATAAGTTTGGGGGTATTGGGGTCGTAGTGTAGTTGCATATAGTGTTTGTATGTTTAGTGTAGTTTCATTTAGTTTTTGCATGTTTAGTTTTAATTTTGCATGTTTATGTGGTAGATAAAATTTTACAGAAATTTTTTAATTTTTAGTTATTATTGCTTATGCTAGTATGCTTTAGTTTGCATGTTTCACAATGTTTAGCTTTATGGAAATTTGGTCTAGCGAATGATGATAGTGAATTTTGAACGAGTCATGAATATTTTGGATAACGTGAGCTAAGATATAGTATTTTACACGATGAAATTCATGTTGCTGTTTAAATACTTTCGGTTTGCACAAATGTGTTCACAATCACTTGTAGGTATAAGAAGTATGTGTTGCATTGCTTAATAGCAAATGTAGTTTTAAAAAGAGAAATACGTGGAAAGTGATCTTAGACTGCATGAAACATTGACATTTAAACTTTGGGAAAACATGGGTATGCTATGTAAAAAAAAAAAAAAAAAAATTCAGATAGCAATAACGTGGCTAGTCTTAATTCGGGGCCCTGGCTACTTGAGTAAGTACGCCCGAGGGGATTGTCTCTACACCTAGCGCCCTAAGGTCTTTCATGGTCTGGGAGTCGTTGGTTGAAAGATCGCTAAGGGGTAGCAGTGTGCCTAATGGATTAAGACATTGCAAAGTCATGTGAAAAAAAAAAGTAAAAGAAAAGAAAAATAGCAATAAACACCACGGGAAAGTGCGAAAAAAATCGTCCTCGTGAGTAGCAATAAAGCAGTTAAGCCCATTGTTGAACCTTAGTTTGTGTTGATATGTTAAAACAGTTTGTGTTGCATGAGTATACATGAGTCTTAATTTAGACTATAATTTTCTGTTTTGAGCAATGTAACATGTATATTCTTTGCTTAAGTCAAGTTTTGGTGAACACCACACACACACACAACACCTCTATAGCATATATGAATGATCTGAGTGTATGATATTATGCCTATAGTTTGGTTTGTATTCTTGGATCTGGATAATTTACTGAGGCAATTTGGACTGAAATTCTGTTATGGCTGGAACTATGTGAGGCTAGTTTGCATCATAGCTTAGTGCATAGTATTGTAGTTGCATTTTCATTGTTATTTAGCATGCATTGCTTGGGGGCAAGCAACAGTTCAAGTTTGGGGGTATTTAATAAGTGGGATTTATACCTACTTATTGAATACCAATTCAAGCGAACTATGCCCATCTCAAGTACTTTTTAGTGTGTTTTTAGTGCATTTCATGTTATTTTGCATTGCATTTACTTAAAACTCCTTTTGGTGAAATAGTGCAAAAAATGGCCTGTTTTGGTGGTATTAGAGGGCACGAGGCTAATGGACGCATGAAAGTGAGGCACGAGCTGGGATATGCATGGCAAGAAGATCAAGTGAAGCATGGATGGACAAGCATGGATGGACAAAGGATAGAGCAGAAGAGCAAATCAGTGCAGTAGTAGAATCAGAAGACACAGACTACTAGCCGCGCGGCCGCGTGGCATGACAAGCTTGGAGACGCACGCCCGCGTGCCCGCACGAGCACCCGGCTAGACAACTTTACCTACTGCAAGTTGCGCGCCTGCGCGAGATATACACTGGAGGGGCGCGCGGCCGCGCGCGATGCCTGTAGCTGCTAATTTGTTTTATTTTAATTTTTAATTAAAAGGGTGGTAATTGATTTAAAATGATTTCTGACTGGTGTCAGACGTATCATTATTCAACTTTTGACGTATTTTCATCGTAGTAACTAGGGTTTACATCTTGAGAGAGATTCCAACGTAGAACGAAGCCAAAACGCCTACTCTTCCAATTCTTCTTGGGATTCTCTATCATTGTGGATTAGTATTATTATTTTGCTGGAATTTGATGTGGATTTGATCATTAATATTGGTTTATATTCAGCAATTGGGTTTGATCGTTCTATCCTTCATCTTTCAATTGTTTGCTTATTAGCCATGTTTTGCTTTGATCCCATAATGGCTTTTGGTTCAGTCATGAACTAAACTCCATTATGGGATTCTAACGGATTTTAATATGTAGTTTAGTTGCATGCTTGATTGTTAGGGCTGTTTTGCATATCATATGGGATTTCTATCGTGGTTGTTTTGCATGTATGAATGCTTGATCACCATTCGTCTCAGTACTTGTATGGAATTGACAATGAACATGCAAGTATGGATTGTAATCATGATATCATACGAATATGGGGCTGTTTTATATGGCTTGTGTATTTTGTCAACCAGATAAACATATACTGTTTCACCGTGTGAGTTAAAATAAGGGCTTGTGGTTAAGTTCAGTATGATTGCAATTTCACATAGACATATAGTGATTTTTGTTATATTGACGATTACATGGAGTCTATCATCTGTGGATGCTATGTAAGTAGGTCATAGTGCATTGAAAAATGGCTATGACTCTATTAGTGCTCTTGACTATTTTCCTGTGATATGTGAACACTTCTTACATGATAGTGGTAATTAGATGAAGTATTAAATGACGTTAGGATCCCATTATTTCCAGATTTGATTTATTCCATTATTAGTCTTATTTTAATTGCTATTCACCATTAGAGTAATTCGCTAATATAGTCATTAGTCTAAACATGTAAATACAGTGATTTAATTGATGCATAATAGTTTAAATTTGACAACTTTCTCTGTGGGATCGACACTCTACTTACTCTGTATTACTTGTTGACACATTTATGCTTGCATGAGTTAGAGCCCTTTTATCAGAACTGGAAAAGAGGCAACAACTGGATCTGTAGTAGTACATGTTGTCTACAACCTAGAACTTTTAAATCACAAAAACATCATACAAACAGTATGCAGTGGAAGCCCAAAGTAAGACCCACGATCTGTTCTTCATTTCTAGACAACCTAGAAATGAAGAACAACCTCTGACAGCCACTTTGATGGCTTAGATCTTGCTTGTTATTGATGTTTATGCTTGAGAAATGATCAAACTTAATACCCTGTTAGTTAGTCTACAAGGCCCAACGTCTAACACAACTATAACATGAACCGATTGATAGATATAAGGACATCAATACCGTTGACCGGCCATGATCGAAAATTCTGGGCAACCCAGAATTGTTCTTACAGTTACTTTGTGACTTTATATCTTGCAGAGATGTTGTTGTTTGGCCTAGATTGTTGGTGTTAATTGTAGTGTTGCATAAACACTACAAGATCTGAGTCTTAGTTTACCCATAAATTTCATAGATTGAAATTAATCACTGGTCAAAGTAGAACCCTTGCCTATTGAGTATGAATACATGGGTTTCTAAAGAACACCTAAGGCGACACTTACTATCGCCAAAGGCTTTAGCGACAAATTTAATAACTTTAATTAATTAAATTTCTAAAAATCATTTAAAAATAGAAATTTATTTCTAAAAATTATAAAAATTATTTTGAGTTATAAAAATTAACTTTTAATAATTTGAAATATTTTTCATAAATATTAGTATTTATTCGAATATTATTGATAACTAATTTCTTTAATAAATACATTAAATAAATTAATTAAAAATAATTTTATTATATTAAAAATCATTTTAAATGATAATAAGGTATTTAATAATATTTTAAGTTATAAAACATAACTTTTAATATTTTGAGATAAATTTCAATAATTATTTAGTATTAAAGATATTAGATTTATTTAATACTTATATTAAATAAATTAATTTAAAAATGATTTTAATATTATAAAAATCATTTTAAATGGAAATAAATAGTTTAAAAATATTTGAAGTTATAAAATATAACTTTTAATATTTAAAGGAAAATTTCATTACTAATTTAATTTTAAATGATATTAGAGTTATTTAATAATTATATTAAATAAATAGTTTAAAAATGGTTTTATTGATTTAAAAATCATTTAAAAAGGAAATAAATGAATTAAAAATATTTTAAGTTATAATAAATGACTTTTAATATTTTGATAAATAATAAATTAATATTCTAATATTAATAGTAATTATTTAAAAATGATTTTTAAATGTTGTGAAAATCATTTAAGGTTAATATTAACACTTTAAAAATATTTTGAGTTATTATAAATAACTTTAATATTTTGGCAACGATTTCATTAATAGTTTAATATTAATTAAATTATTAATGATAATAGAATTAGTTAATATTTAAATTATTTAATAATGATTCTGATGTTTGAAAAATCATGATAAATTATAATAATTATTTAAAAAAATTTATTATAAGTCATTTAAAAATAATATGACTGATATTTTCAGTTATTGAACTACACGATAGAATTTTAGACTCGATAATTACCCGGTAAATCCGTCGGTACACCGAAATATTTTAGAAATTTATCCAGACTTATATAATTGGACTAAATATGTGTTTGTTAGTGAATCAATGATTGTTAAAATATTTGACAATGTGATTAGGTTATGTGCTGACTGCAAATAACAATACTATGTATTATGATACATTATTCTAATCGAACGAATGATCTTATTAATGATAGGTTTCGATATAAAAGATTAATCTAAGTTGCGTTATTGTAAGCAGCAGCTCAGGCAAATATCTGAACTATTCTTTACATTGTGCACGTATCCTAACTTTGCATTTCCTTTATGCAATGGACATGAGTAAGAAAGTTTTAGAATCATATTATTGTGCCAGATTATTAACTCTATTGTTATTAATTATGTATCCAATTATTCATATTCATACCAGTTCTTAAATTATTTGATCATTGTTTATCAACATAGTATTAGTGCATAATCCAGATATTTATTCTATTCGTAGTTTCTAAATATGGTTATACAAGTGTCCCCACTTGGATAATCATTGTATTTAATCACATGTTGATACATACTTATTGATTTCCAGTATGTATACGTTGACTTAAAAGCCGACTAAGCTATTTGATTTGGCTAGACACAAACTTAAAAATATTGTTGAACAAGATAGAACTTTATTGTATCTAACCAGATTGTTTTGGTTCGGATTCCCGACTAAGTATGAACATCCCAAACATGGGAAAACTTTTGTGTACCTAAGGTGACTAAGATGAACGATAATATCGTTCTTGCATGTAGTATTGATCAATACAGGGCATAACGGGCTGATCACCCCCGAGCCTTTAAGTTATGACGGTTTACAGATGAAGTTCTGTTTAACCTTTTCGAAAATAGAAAACAATGTTCATAGTATGTCGACTAATCTCCAGATATAGTAAGTACGTAGTTTTAAAAATTTTATATAGAAGTAATATGTTGTTATTATTGGTTCAGCTTACTTCACAACTATTGATTCGTTGTAGATGTGTCATTCACAGAAAATATTTAATTCTTTCAATTAATATTTATTGTTGCTATTACTTGCTGGGCAATCAAATGCTCATTCTTGCTTTAAATTTAAATGTTTTCAGCTAAGTTTGATCAACCCGAAGGATCAGGCAAGAACAAGGGGAAAGGAAAACTGTTCGATTGAGTTTTACAATATTATATGTAATAGTTAAGGCTTATTAAGACAATATTATTTATTATCTATGATGTAATGAAGGTTTAAAGGTCTCGTACCTGGGAATAGACTCTGATGCATATGTAAATTAAATTTGGTATCTATATTATTGTTATTATTATTGTATGATTCCGCTCATAGAAATGGTATCGTGAAGCATCGGGTTCGAATTTTAAGTACCTGAATTTGGGGGCGTCACAGGTTGGTATCAGAGCTTTAGGGTTAGAAACCTTAGGTGGGATAGACCTTAGGCTATAACCTTAGAACAGAGGGAAGCGTTAAAAATACAGATAACTCATATAGAGTTTAAAAGGTGATGAATTGAATAAATTCATCGTTAAACAAAATAAAAGATAACTTTTATAAACCTGTTGGTTGCTGTGTGTATATACTATATGCTAATCAGGATAATTTGTGTGTAGATGTCAGGTGGAAAAGAATTAGGATACCCTCAGAGGGAGCCAATATCAAAGCCAATAACTGAAATAGAGGCTCACAGTATGAGCAACCTTGATGAGGTGGTGGTATTGGAAAGCGTAGTACCAGATCTAGAAATGGTGGAACTAACAGATAGTGATTCGGACACCGAAGTTGGAGCTGATCAAGCATCAACGAAAGTGCAGAATCTGAGGAACCAAGTTTCTTCTCTAGAGAAGCTGTGGGAAATAGAAAGGCTATTAAACAGTCAGTTGTGAAAAGCGTTAATGGAAACTATGGAAGAACAAGATAAGCTTAAAATCTAAATTGATCAAATGGGAGCCAGAAGCAGCAAATCGTGCATAACTCTGAACAAGAAGGGGAAAAGAAAAATGAAAGACCGTGACTTAAAAAATAAGTAAGATTAGTAGTTGATTATGTTTGATTGATAATGTACGTGTGTAATGTAATATTCCCAACTTTTGTGTAAGTTATCACAGTAAATCCCGACTTTTATGGTCACAAAGGGATAACAATATGAGTTATGTTATGTAAAGTTCTATGACTTGTTGAATGAATATGAATCTATATTTGATTAGTAGAATAAGTTTTGTATAAAACCTCGTGTTACATGTTAAACTTATACAATAAGGTTAAGAATGTAAGTTAAATTTATGATTTTATGTAATCAAATAATGTCGCCAAGACGTCGAACACGAAATCAAAGGGCAGAAGAATCTGTCAACAACGCTGGGGGACAACAGCAAGACCCGATGAAAAACTTTGCAAACATGGTAGCTTAGGCTATGCAGCAGGGAATACCAGCCGCAGGGAACCAGCCAGACAATCGCTTGACAAAATTTAAATACTTCAAGGAAGTAGGACCACCAGAATTCAGGGGATCAGCTGACCCTATAGAAGCCCAGACATGGGTTAACGAGATAGAAAAGGCATTCGTAATTGTTAGGGTAGATGAGGGGCAAAAGACCTCTTTTGCCACCTATATGATGAAAGGGGAGGCGAACTTTTGGTGGGAAGCAAATCAAGCGGGGGTAGGAGAAGGAGTAGTTACTTGGGCTAGGTTTAAGACTTTGTTTTTCGAAAACTACCTCTCAGCTAGCATGCAGGCTAGGATGGAGGTAAAATTTCTGGAGTTAAAGCAGGATAACTTGACTGTTGCGGAGTATGCAGGAAAGTTTAATGAATTGGCTAGGTTCGCTCCGCATCAAGTTGATATGGAGGCTAGGAAGGCAAGAAGGTTCGAGCTGGGATTAAAACCCTGGCTCTACAATAAGGTGGCAGTGTTGTAGATTAATACTTTTGTAGCACTCATGGAAAAGGCTATCATAGCTGAGGAGGGGAGTGAGGCCATAAGCCTCTACAATAAGGAGAAGAGGAACAAAAGCAAGGTTGGAAGAGCTGTGAAGGTGGATGTGACGCCCCCAAAACAGGTATACAACACCTATTCTGAGTCGTTAATAACATAGTACAGAAACAACTACAACTTTATTAATACAACATAAAAATTGTGAGTGTAAATACAAATATTGTCATCTAAACAATATCCACACTCAAATAAGTCCTCATTACAATTATTGGAACAATATTTTACAAAAAAAATGGCGAGGACTACTAAAACAACTTCCTAAAACCTTCATTCCATACCCCGACTAGTACCTGCTACATTCTCGCCTCCTGAGAAGAAAATGGAACAACAAGGAAAAGGGTGAGCTCAACTAGCCTAGTAAAGAATATTATGACTAAGATAATATGCAACAAATTATCGTTAGTCTTCAACAGGGAAAAATTTAATAGAATACAATAGACAACAAGTTTTAATTCAATATTCGCAGCGGAAAATAATAATTCATAGAGAAGTTACGTAGAGAATGAAATCTACGATTATCTATGAATTTAAAAGCCCATCATCAATATTTTATCCCTGTAACAACAATCAATAAATATCTTGAATCAAATAGTCATCTTTGCACTACAGGCCAAAGATATCCATCAGTTGGTCATGTTCACCTCAACACCTGTTCATCTTTGCACTACGGGCCAAAGATATTCATCAGAAATTATTCATCTTTGCACTACAGGCCAAAGATATTCAGTTATATCATCATTTAAGACTGAGGATGATGAAAAATATTTTAAAAAAAACGAATCCAGTGAAGCAAAATAACAAATATTAAGGATTCGTATTTCGATTTATCCATGTCCAAAAATACCTTATCATAGTGAAGTAAAATTCAAGAATGATCAAAACATGGATACAATCAAAGCTAGTATCCAGAATAGATATTTGGACGAAAAGAAGGAAATTTCATTTTTCGGTGAATAGTAACTCGTGAATAGTAACTCATGAATAGTAACCCCGACATGAAAAGTTCCAAATTTGATAAAAATTCAGATCAATACTTCGGCATAATGATATTGAAGAAAATAATATCATTTAAGAAGAAATAACATCCCTTACCTCGGAAAGACGGTACTTCTGACTGGAATACTAGATATAGTGCTGAAGGAAACTTGCACCGTATAGCAACACTCAAAGTATCAAATACTCACAAGAATACGCTCGATATAGAGAGAGAAATAGAGAGAAACTTGTATTTCTAGTGTGATTTTCAATTCTAATCTAAGCTCCCTATTTATAGGAAAATGCTTAGAACACCAAAGCAGAAAATTTAATATAATAATAATATATTTATCAAATTTTCCTTAGCCCACCTCTAGACATTTGATCTCAGCCCATTTATATCACATGTTAGCCCACTTAAATGCCAAAAAACGTTTTTTTCAAAATAATAAATAAAACTTCCAAAAATTAATTATTTCGGAACTTCAGAACTTCAATAATTCATAATAAATAGCCCTTTTATCAGAAAATTCGAATCTCGAAGTTTTTATAGAAAATTCAATTCTATACAACTTTGCAGAAGAAAGTTTTTCCAAATTCCAAACAGAAATTGACCGAAATCCACAAACGGGCGATTTTACAGTCAATAATAAATTTTTGGTCAAGAATTATGTCCACCAACACACAAAGCATGTGTTAATCATTTAATGCCACAAAAATACTCTTCCTCCTCATATACTCATATATTCCACATTCATTATAAAAATACCACCATCAATATATTATTAAAATAATATATTTAAATGAATTATTTTATCAGAAAAAGGTAAAATATTAATTTTCAACAATTGTCACATTAAAATTTTCTCCATCTATATCCACATAAAATCACTATTTTTCTCATCATATAAATCAATAATTAATTATACACAAATAATATTACAGAACCACAGTACTGGCAACTAGGCCGTTCCCAGGAAAGAGGGGTCTTTCCAATAAGGATCTCTCCTTACTGGCGCGCAATTAGATGACCAAACCTCTCCTTAGACAGAACTTTCTAGACATTGCCAATAATGTTATCTAATAGTATTATTCAGATAATATGAATTATTGTTCCGATAATAGAAAATACTGTGTAGTGGCAATTATTAAAACAACAGTAATATAAAATATCAACGCAGCAATTATTGAATCAATAAAATACAATATTGAACAGTAATTACTGTAACAATTATTGAGTAGTGCCTTCTTACGTAAGAATCAATAATTGGTGCAATATCGTGTGCTACTGTGCAACAACGCGTATTACTGTATTTTAACCACCGGGTATTCCAACAGTATTAACGGTAACAACTATGCCGTTATTTATAAACAACTTATTTTTGTCATTTTCTTCATCTAATCGCTTTTCGTTATGGGGCCCACACAAGGCTGCACCGTCGTACGAATATTCCCCGACAACAAGAATATTCCACGACCAAAAAAATATTCCCCGACAATAATGAATATTTTAGGACCACTTGCTTATTTAAAATATTTGCGCATTTTACCCATAACTAACCACATTAATCAAATCAACCCTTACTATTTCAAAATAATAAATAGAGGAATTAAATTTCATTTATTAATAATTTGGGGTCTTACAACCTCCCCTCCTTATGAAATTTCGTCCTCGAAATTGACATACGTACCTGGTGTTTCTAAAAGATGAGGATACCTCGCTTTCATTTTCGTTTCCAACTCCCAGGTCATTTCCTCAATAGCATGGTTTCTCCACAAAACTTTAACTTGTGGTATGACCTTCGTGCGTAGGACATGCTCCTTCTTATCCATGATCTTGACAGGTATCTCCTCGTACGTTAAGTCTTCGGCTATCTCGTCCGGTTCTAACTCAATAACGTGGTTCGGGTCTTTCACATATTTACGAAGCACAGATATATGAAAAACATTATGAACACGAGACATACTTGGAGGTAACGCAAGTCTATAGGCCACATTTCCTAAGCGGTCAAGAATCTGAAATGGGCCAATAAATCGTGGATTGAGCTTTCCTCTCTTCCCAAATCTTGTAACTCCTTTCCATGGAGCTACACGTAATAATACATGATCCCCAATGTCAAATTCCACGTCCTCTCGATGAAGATCCACATAACTCTTTTGTCGATCCCGTGCCGTTTGTATACATTGTCGAATCGTTTGGATCTTCTCTGTAGTCATTCGTACCAACTCTGGTCCCAACAACGTTGCTTCTCCCACCTCATCCCAACATACTGGAGAGCGACACTTTCGTCCATACAATGCTTCAAAGGGAGCCACACCTATACTTGCCTGATAACTGTTGTTGTAGGAGAATTCCACCAATGGTAGGTACTTATCCCAACTTCCTTTGAAATCGAGGACACAAAGTCTTAATAGATCTTCAAGAGTTTGAATAGTCCTCTCTGATTGCCCGTCCGTTTGAGGATGGTATGCCGAACTGAACCGTAAATCCGTGCCCATAGCTTTTTGCAAGCTAACCCAAAATCTTGAAGTGAATCTTGGGTCACGATCTGAAACTATGGATACTGGCATGCCATGCAACCTTACAATCTCATTCACGTACATACTAGCAAGACGTTCAAGGAAATAAGTCTCCCGTATCGGCAAGAAATGAGTAGACTTGGTTAATCTATCAACTATAACCCAAATAGCATTTATGCCTTGAGAAACCGTGGGAAGACCCGTAACAAAATCCATGGTAATGTGTTCCCACTTCCATTTCAGAATCTCAAGTGGTTGCAATGGACCCTTTGGTACTTGATGCTCCGCCTTTACACGTTGACAAGTTAAACACCTCGAGATAAACCTTGCAATCTCTCTCTTCATATTGTTCCACCAAAATGTATGTCGAAGATCACGATACATTTTAGTACTTCCAGGATGGATTGCAAATGGTGTATTGTGTGCCTCCATCATGATCTTGTACTTTAAATCAGAATCATTAGGAACACAAAGTCTGGAGTGGACTCGAAGTATTCCTTCTTCATCGATTCTTGCTTCTGGAATAGCACCTTCTTGCACTTTCTTCTTCATACGCATCAGCTCCGGGTCTGTAGCTTGAGCAACTTTAACTTTATCGATTAAAGTTGGTTCTACGCGTATACTTGACGTCATCGCACTCGTTCCTGCATATGATCTTCTACTCAATGCGTCAGCTACCACGTTTGCTTTTCCAGGATGGTATTGAATAGTGTGGTCGTAATCTTTTAACAGCTCGAGCCAACGTCGTTGCCGCATGTTGAGTGCTTTCTGAGTGAAGAAATATTTGAGGCTTTTATGGTCTGAATATATCTCCACTTTCTCCCCATATAGATAGTGCCTCCAGATCTTTAGCGCGAAAATGACTGCTGCCAACTCTAGATCATGAGTAGGATAATTCCTCTCATATTCTTTAAGTTGTCGCGAGGCATAGGCTATAACTTTCCCACGTTACATGAGAACACATCCTAACCCTTTACCTGAAGCATCGCTGTAGATAACAAATCCATCCGAACCAGATGGTATTGTCAGAACAAGTGCCAAAATGAGTCTACTTTTAAGCTCTTGGAAACTCTTCTCGCATTCTTCGCTCCATACGAATTTGATATCCTTCCGAGTCAGCTGAGTTAACGGGATAGCGATTCGAGAAAACCCTTCTACGAATCTCCGATAATAACCAGCTAAGCCCAGAAAGCTACGTACATCGGTCACCGTCTTCGGTTGCTCCCAGCTTTGTATTGCTTCAATCTTCGCCGGGTCCACAGATACTCCATGTTTTGACACCACGTGCCCTAGGAATGCTACTTCCTCAAGCCAGAACTCGCATTTCTTCAACTTAGCATATAGCTTGTTTTCACGCAGCCTTTGGAGTACCAGCTTCAAATGGTGCTCATGATCTTCACCGCTTTTGGAATATATGAGGATGTCATCAATAAAGACAACAACGAACTGATCCAAATACTCCTTGAATACTCGGTTCATCATATCCATGAAAGTCGCAGGAGCATTAGTCAATCCAAAAGACATGACTAAGAATTCATAATGCCCGTACCAAGTTCTAAAGGCAGTCTTTGGAATATCCTCAGTTTTAACCTTCAGCTGATGATATCCAGTACGAAGATCGATTTTTGAAAAGAATTGTGCTCCTTGTAACTGGTCAAACAGGTCATCAATATGTGGTAGCGGATACCTATTCTTGATAGTGACATAATTTAATTCTCGGTAATCGATACAAAGTCGCATACTCCCGTCTTTCTTCTATACAAATAAAACAGGAGCACCCCAAGGAGATGTACTAGGACGAATGAAGCCGATGTCCAACAACTCTTGTAGTTGGACTTTTAACTCCTGAAGTTCAATAGGAGCCATTCGATATGGGGTTTTAGAAATGGGCTTTGTACCAGGTTCAAGATCAATAAAGAATTCAACTTCACGTTCTGGGGGTAGACCGGGAAGTTCTTCAGGAAATACGTCAGGAAAGTTGCTAACAACAGGAATATTATTCAAATTTGACGTGTCTTTATTCAAATCCATAACATGGGCTAGGAAAGCTTGACATCCGTTTTTCAAAAAATGAATGGCTTTATGACTTGATATGACAGTGATTGATTTTAATGGCTTTGTTGTTTGAATTCGAACAACAGGTTGATTAGGAATATGAAAACTAACCACCTTACGAAAACAATCAATTTTGGCATGATGAGTAGTTAACCAATCAATTCCTAAAATCACGTCAAATGCAAGTATCTTTAAAGAGATAAGGTCAACAGGTAAGGTGATGGTGCCAACTTGGATCAAAAAAGATTTATAAACAGTGGATGTGATGAAAGTTTCCCCTAACGGAGTCTCCACAGATAAATCAAAGTCTAATTTCTCCGGAGTCAAGTTTAAACGTTGAGCACAAGCAGGAGAAATAAATGAATGGGTAGCACCGGTATCTAGTAAGGTATAAACTTCACATGAATTTATGATTAGCTTACCCGTGATCACCTCGTTTGGGTTCCTCGCATGTTGACCAGTCACGATAAACGCTCTTCCAGGAACCGTTGACTTTGACTTTTCTGGGGCAGCCTTTTGAGTCACCGTCCCCGCTAAACTTGGTTTCGCTATCGTACAATCTCGAGTGATATGTCCTTCCTTTCCACAATTATAGCATACCTTGAACTGTTGTGGACAGTTTGGGCTGATATGTCCCTCTTTTCCACATTTATAGCATATAACCGGTGGTCGTTCTCCTCTCTTGGAACCAGTTGCTGCTGTGCTGACGTCTTCGTATTATCATTGTTGAATCTCCTCTTTTTAAAATCTCCTCCAGACTCGCTTCTTCTATTTTCATAGCCACGATTACCACCAGAGTGGTTGCCGTTCTTGTCTGTACTTTTCTTTCTCCGCTGGTTATCATTGTTCTGATGACTGTTGTCACCGATATGATCCTGGTTGTGGTCCCTCGGTTGACCGTACTCGTTATCTCGCTCCAACAATTGAGCCCTGTTGACAACATCTGAATAGAGAGAAAATTTATGAGAAATGAGATATTGACGTATGTCGGGTTTCAAACCTCACAGAAACATTCGTGTCATACGTTCCTCATTCTCCACTAAATGAGGTGCAAACCTGGACAACTCTGCAAACTTCGCCTCGTACTGGGACACCGTCATGTTATTCTGCTCCAGTCTAATAAACTCTACCTCCTTCATATGACGAATACTTTCAGGAAAGTACTTGTCATTGAATAGTTTCTGAAATGTCTTCCAAGACATGCTGAGTGCGGCTGGATGGGTACGCTTCACAGATTCCCACCAGTAGTCTACCTCGCCACGGAACATAAAGGTGGCGAATGGAACCTTCTGTTCCTCCGTGCATCCCAAGACATCAAATATTTTGGTAATTTGCTTGACCCATGTCTCCGCCTTAATCGGATCTGGCTTTCCCCAGAATTCTGGTGGTCCCAACTCTTTGAACTGCTTGGCTGTGACCAGCTGTGCGTTGCCATTGTTTCTTCCTATATTTTGAATAGGAATCTCCTTCGTCTGGTTTTGCATGAACCGCAAAAAGCTTCTAAACATCTCATCGTTCATCGTCTGCTCAGTGGTGTTGTTCACAGGAGGAACATTGCCAGCCTGTTGCACGTTCTCCTCGTTGGTGAGTACAGGTGTCTCCACGGTTTTATTTACTCCACTGTTAACATTCTCAGTCGACATTCTAAAATACTGCCATAAAACAATGGTTAATTTAACAAATTAACAAATCACATAATATCCCTATATTATGACCGACCAACAAATAAGCTTAGGTAGGACACACTAGCGAAGGATTTACTCGTCTCTCCCCTCCTAGTTCTATTCCCCGGTCTCCGCCAGAGATCATATCCCTAAGCTCTGATACCAACTGTGACGCCCCCAAAACAGGTATACAACACCTATTCTGAGTCGTCAATAACATGGTACAGAAACAACTACAACTTTATTAATACAACATAAAAATTGTGAGTGTAAATATAAATATTATCATCTAAACAATATCCACACTCAAATAAGTCCTCATTACAATTATTGGAACAATATTTTACAAAAAAAATGGTGAGGACTACTAAAACAACTTCCTAGAACCTTCATTCCATACCCCGACTAGTACCTGCTACATTCTCGCCTCCTGAGAAGAAAATGGAACAACAAGGAAAAAGGTGAGCTCAACTAGCCCAGTAAAGAATATTATGACTAAGATAATATACAGCAAATTATCGTTAGTCTTCAACAGGAAAAAATTTAATAGAATACAATAGACAACAAGTTTTAATTCAATATTCGCAGCGGAAAATAATAATTCATAGAGAAGTTACGTAGAGAATGAAATCTACGATTATCTATGAATTTAAAAGCCCATCATCAACATTTTATCCCTGTAACAACAATCAATAAATATCTTGAATCAAATAGTCATCTTTGTACTACAGGCCAAAGATATCCATCAGTTGGTCATGTTCACCTCAACACCTGTTCATCTTTGCACTACGGGCCAAAGATATTCATCAGAAATTATTCATCTTTGCACTATAGGCCAAAGATATTCAGTTATATCATCATTTAAGACTGAGGATGATGAAAAATATTTTAAAGAAAACGAATCCAGTGAAGCAAAATAACAAATATTAAGGATTCGTATTTCGATTTATCCATGTCCAAAACTACCTTATCATAGTGAAGTAAAATTCAAGAATGATCAAAATATGGATACGATCAAAGCTAGTATCCAGAATAGATATTTGGACGAAAAGAAGGAAATTTTATTTTTCGGTGAATAGTAACTCGTGAATAGTAACTCGTGAATAGTAACTCATGAATAGTAACTCATGAATAGTAACCCCGACATGAAAAGTTCCAAATTTGATAAAAATTCAGATCATTACTTCGGCATAATGATATTGAAGAAAATAATATCATTTAAGAAGAAATAACATCCCTTACCTCGGAAAGACGGTACTTCTGACTGGAATACTAGATATAGTGCTGAAGGAAACTTGCACCGTATAGCAACACTCAAAGTATCAAATACTCACAAGAATACGCTCGATATAGAGAGAGAAATAGAGAGAAACTTGTGTTTCTGGTGTGATTTTCAATTCTAACCTAAGCACCCTATTTATAGGAAAATGCTTAGAACACCAAAGTAGAAAATTTAATATAATAATAATATATTTATCAAATTTTCTTTAGCCCACCTCTAGACATCTGATCTCAGTCCATTTATATCACATGTTAGCCCACTTAAATGCCAAAAAACGTTTTTCTTCAAAATAATAAATAAAACTTCTAAAAATTAATTATTTCAGAACTTCAGAACTTCAATAATTCATAATAAATAGCCCTTTTACCAGAAAATTCGAATCTCGCGAGTTTTTATAGGAAATTCAATTCTCTACAACTTTGCAGAAGAAAGTTTTTCCAAATTCCAAACAGAAATTGACCGAAATTCACAAACGGGCGATTTTATAGTCAATAATAAATTTTCGGTCAAGAATTATGTCCACCAACACACAAAACATGTGTTAATCATTTAATGCCACAAAAATACTCTTCCTCCTCATATACTCATATATCCCACATTCATTGTAAAAATACCACCATCAATATATTATTAAAATAATATATTTAAATGAATTATTTTATCAGAAAAAGATAAAATATTAATTTTCAACAATTGTCATATTAAAATTTTCTCCATCTATATCCTCATAAAATTACTATTTTCCTCATCATATAAATCAATAATTAATTATACACAAATAATGTTACAGAACCACAGTACTGGCAACCAGGCCGTTCCCAGGAAAGAGGGGGCTTTCCAATAAGGATCTCTCCTTACTGGCGCGCAATTAGATGACCAAACCTCTCCTTAGACAGAACTTTCTAGACATTACCAATAATGTTATCTAATAGTATTATTCAGATAATATGAATTATTGCTCCGATAATAGAAAATACTGTGTAGTGACAATTATTTAAACAACAGTAATATAAAATATCAACGCAGCAATTATTGAATCAATAAAATATAATATTGAACAGTAATTACTGTAACAATTATTGAGTAGTGCCTTCTTACGTAAGAATCAATAATTGGTGCAATATCGTGTGCTACTGTGCAACAACGCGTATTACTGTATTTTAACCACCGGGTATTCCAACAGTATTAACGGTAACAACTATGCCGTTATTTATAAACAACTTATTTTTGTCATTTTCTTCATCCAATCGCTTTCCGTTATGGGGCCCACACAAGGCTGCACCGTCGTACGAATATTCCCCGACAACAAGAATATTCCACGACCAAAAAAATATTCCCCGACAATAATGAATATTTTAGGACCACTTGCTTATTTAAAATATTTGCGCATTTTATCCATAACTAACCACATTAATCAAATCAACCCTTACTATTTCAAAATAATAAATAGAGGAATTAAATTTCATTTATTAATAATTTGGGGTCTTACAGTGGAAGGTAATAGTGGAAATAGGGATGAGAAAAGAAAAGAAAATTATTTCGGGAATGTTCAGGTGAAGCAAGAAGGTGAGAAGAAACAGACTGTGCAGTGTAAGAACTGCGGGAAGAATCACTCTGGTGAGTGTCTGAAGGGTAAATTTGTATGTTATAAGTGCAGGCAGGAGGGCCATATCTCTCCCAACTGCCCCAACCCAATGATGAACAGTGGGTGTTTTCTATGTGGATCGATTGAACATAAGGTGAAGGATTGTCCAAAAAGGAGAATGGAGGCGGGTAGTGTAACCACGAAAAAAGGCAGCGGGACTCTGGCGATCACAGGACCGACTTCAACCAACAAACCAACAAAAGCAACCGCGAGAGTCTTCAACATGACGGTCCAAGATACTGTGGCAGCTGGAAATGGATCTCCAGGTATTATTCGAATAACTTTTATTTTCGTATATATATGATTTTCCTATATATAACAAATTATCTTATAAAGAAATTTTGAAGGAGGAATTTGAGTTCTTTTAGAAATCAAACTTCCGTTTAATCAGATAGACAAGCTTTATGTTGAATAGTTAAAGATTAGTTCGATCAAATAGGATCGAGATCTACTTACAATGATTGTGTATGCTATGTACCCTTGTATGTATGAGTTTTAAAACGGTGATTCCGAGGACGGAATCTTTATAAGGGAGGGTGAATGTAATAATCCGATATTTTTTATATAAATAAATGAGAAATTTTGCATATAAATTTTTTTATTATTATTTTAAAGATAGGAATATGTGCCAAGTAATGTGTATGTATATATGTAATAAATAAAATTTATTTATTACATGAATAATTTCAAATAATTTTATTTTAGAATTATTAATCATTATAAAGTATATACTTATAATAATTAATTTTATAGTAGAAATGTCTTTATTATTTATTTTCTATAAAAATATAAGTTTTATATTATTTAAATAATATATGAAAGGATTATTGGATTTATTATAATAATTATATTATTTTATTATATAAATTTATTTCAGGCTAGTTAAGTAATTATTATAACTTAATAAATAATGTTGTATATAAAAGATAAATCAGATATGGAATCCAAAATCTTAATTTTAGATTTTGAACAATGAATGAGAATAATAATATTATATTAGTTATAATATTATTTTCATTGTTATGAATATATACTGTATATGTGTAGACTGATATTGGTTAGTCAATTATGGTGTATCACGACAAACCCTAGTATTACTGTCATAAACCGTAATTGGTAACTCAAAATAGGAGTTTAAGGTCGGTCGAAAATGGTGTTATATAAATTAAGTAGCATATTATTGAATTTCTGTTAATTAGGGAAAATGCTAATTAATATTTGAAAACCTAATTAAAATTAGAAACCCTGATTTGCTAATTAGGAACCCTAATTGCTAAAATTAGAAATCCTAGTTATTATTTTAGTAAATTGAATTGTTAATTTAGGAACCCTAATGATAATTAAGGAACCCTAATTATTTAAAACCTAATTTTCTATTAAAAACCCTAATTTTAATTAGTGTGTTTTAATTAAAATTTTATTACACTTGAATTTTAATTTTTTCAAACTCTAGAAATTATTTGGAAAACTTTAAGATTTAAAATCTAGTGATTAAACCCTAGATTTAAGTACATTGGACAAGAATACCCTTAAAATTAAATGCAAATTACCATTATATCCTTTTTGTCCCATTTGGTGAATTATTGATAACAAAATCCTACCATATCTTGGCAAGCCACCCTAGTCTAAGCTAGGGGCTAAGGGACACCATCTATCAGCCATGGTACATCCACATACATAGCATATATAAATGTTGTAGATAAGATCAAGGAGAGAGAAAGTATCATTTGTTAGCTCATTTTGCACAAACACTCATCCTAGAACTTCTCTCTCTAAAGCCTCCGAATTTCCCTTGCTAGATCAGTCATAAATCAAGCCCCATGATCACACTTAATAAATCAGAAGCATAGAAATCAGATTTATTCATAAAATGGTATAAAACCTAATTTATAATCTGATCTTGATCAAAGTGTTAGATGTTAGTTTTTTGTGTTAAACATGTAGTATGTGGTATATAATGATGATCTGGGTTGCTAGATGTTAGGTCCATAACATCTAGAGGCTCAGATTTGAAGTTTTTAAAAATCTGGAAAACTTTATTTTTGTGTCTGACAATTGAATGTCAGGTCTTGTAGATCTCTGGCTGTTAATGATTTTTGCGTCTTTAAGGTTTGAACATGTAGTGTGCTATGAGGTCTGTAATCTAGAACTTGTAGCAGTACCAGATCATGCTTAGAATGTCAGATAATCATTGTCAAAGGTCGTTGACCGACCACGACTTTCTAAAATCTGGAAAACCCAGAATGGGCCCAGAACAGCCTGCCAACATGTTCATAGCCCCAGATCTTTCAGTTGTTTTTTGTGTTGTTTTTTTCTGTTGTAATAGAATTGTAGTATGTTATATAGACTTCATGTTTATGCCTTAAAATCTACTATACGTCAAAAGGATTTAACGTAGTGGCTAGTAAATGTAGGTAAAACGATCACGTTTGCTGTTTTTGGGTAACCTAGAAAACAGTTGAACACTGATCTCTGACAGTCTTTGACCGGCTTCAATCTGCTTGATCTGTTGTTGTTATATATGTTTTATAGACTGGATCTGTAGTACTACATGTTGTCTACAACCTGGAACTTTTAAATCACAAAAACATCATACAAACAGCATGCAGTGGAAGCCCAAAGTAAGACCCACGATCTGTTCTTCATTTCTAGGCAACCCAGAAATGAAGAGCAGCCTCTGACAGCCACTTTGATGGCCTAGATCTTGCTTGTTATTGATGTTTATGCTTGAAAAATGATCAACCTTAATACCCTGTTAGGTAGTCTACAAGGCCCGACGTCTAACACAACTATAACATGAACCGATTGATAGATATAAGGCCATCAATACCGTTGATCGGCCATGACTGAAAACTCTGGGCAACCCAGAATTGTTCTGACAGTTACTTTGTGACTTTATATCTTGCAGAGATGTTGTTTGGCCTAGATTGTTGGTGTTAACTGTAGTATTGCATAAACACTATAAGATCTGAGTCTTCGTTTACCCAGAAACTTCATAGATTGAAATTAATCACTGGTCAAAGTAGCACCCTTACCTACTGAGTATGAATACCTGAGTTTCTCAAGAATACCTAAGGCGACACTTACAGTCGCCAAAGGCTTTAGCGACAAATTTAATAACTTTAATTAATTAAATTTCTAAAAATTATTTAAAAATAGAAATTTATTTCAGAAAATTACAAAAATAATTTTAAAAATAATTTTAAGTTATAAAAATTAACTTTTAATAATTTGAAATATTTTTCATAAATATTAGTATTTATTTGAATATTATTGATAATTAATTTATTTAATAAATACATTAAATAAATTAATTAAAAATGATTTTATTATATTAAAAATCATTTTAAATGATAATAATGTATTTAATAATATTTTAATTTATAAAACATAACTTTAATATTTTGAGATAAATTTTAATAATTATTTAGTATTAAAGATATTAGATTTATTTAATACTTATATTAAATAAATTAATTTAAAAATGATTTTAATATTATAAAAATTATTTTAAATGGAAATAAATAGTTTAAAAATATTTTAAGTTATAAAATATAACTTTTAATATTTAAAGGAAAATTACATTAATAATTTAATGTTAAATGATATTAGAGTTATTTAATAATTATATTAAATAAATAGTTTAAAAATGGTTTTATTGATTTAAAAATTATTTAAAAATGAAATAAATGAATTAAAAATATTTTAAGTTATAATAAATGACTTTTAATATTTTGATAAATAATAAATTAATATTCTAATAATAATAGTAATTATTTAAAAATAATTTTTAAATGTTATAAAAATCATTTAAGGGTAATATTAACACTTTAAAAATATTTTGAGTTATTATAAATAACTTTAATATTTTGGCAATGGTTTAATTAATAGTTTAATACTAATTAAATATTAATGATAATAGAATTAGTTAATATTTAAATCATTTAATAATGATTCTGATGTTTGAAAAATCATGATAAATTATAATAATTATTTAAAAAAATTTATTATAAGTCATTTAAAAATAATATGACTGATATTTTCATTTATTGAACTACAGGATAGAATTTTAGACTCGATAATTACCCGGTAAATCCGTTGGTACATCGAAATATTTTAAAAATTGATCCGGACTTATATAATTGGACTAGATACGTGTTTGTTAGTGAATCAATGACTGTTAAAATATGTGACAATGTGATTAGGTTATGTGCTGACTGTAAATAGCAGTACTATGTATTATGATACATTATTCTAATCGAACGAATGCTCTTATTAATGATAGATTTCGATATAAAATATTAATCTAAGTTGCGTTATTGTAAGCAGCAGCTCAGGAAAGTATCTGAACTATTCTTTACATTGTGCACGTATCCTAACTTTGCATTTCCTTTATGCAATGGACATGAGTAAGAAAGTTTCAGAATCATACTATTATGCCAGATTATTAACTCTATTGTTACTGATTATGTATCCAATTATTCATATTCATACCAGTTCTTAAATTATCCGATCATTGTTTATCAACACAGTATTAGTGCATAATCTAGATATTTATTCTGTTCGTAGTTTCTAAATATGGTTATACAAGTGTCCCCACTTGGATAATCATTGCATTTAATCACATGTTGATACATACTTATTGATTTCCAGTATGTATACGTTGACTTAAAAGTTGTCTAAGCTATTTGATTTGGCTAGACACAAACTTAAAAATATTGTTGAACAAGATAGAACTTTATTGTATCCAACCAGATTGTTTTGGTTCAGATTCCTAACTAAGTATGAACATCCCGGACATGAGAAAACTTTTGTGCACCTAAGGTGGATAAGATGAACGATAATATCATTATTGCATGTAGTATTGATCAATACAGGGCATAACGGGCTGATCACCCCCCGTGCCTGTAAGTTATGACGGTTTACAGATGAAGTTCTGTTTAAACTTTTTAAAAATAGAAAATAATGTTCATAGTCTGTCGACTAATCTCCAGATATAGTAAGTACGTAGTTTCAAAAATTTTATATAGAAGTAATATGTTGTTATTATTGGTTCAGCTTACTTCACAACTATTGATTCGTTGTAGAAGTGTCATTCACAGAAAATATTTAATTCTTTCAGTTAATATTTATTGTTGCTATTACTTGCTGGGAAATAAAATTCTCATTTTTGCTTTAAATTTAAATATTTTCAGCTAAGTTTGATCAACCCGAAGGATCAGGCAAAAACAAGGGGAAAGGAAAGCTGTTCAATTGAGTTTTACAATATTCTATGTAATAGTTAAGGCTTATTAAGATAATGTTATTTATTATCTATGATGTAATGAAGGTTTAAAGGTCTCGTACCTGGGAAGAGACTCTGATGCATATGTAAATTAAATTTGGTATCTATATTACTGTTATTATTATTATATGATTCCGCTCATAGAAATGGTATCGTGAAGCACCGAGTTCGGGTTTCAAGTACCTGAATTTGGGGGCGTCATAGTTTCTACAATCTGATTTTTGACAGTTAACTTGTATGATGTCTTTACTACTAGAAATGGTTTAAAATATACTAATGTATGTGTATATGTGAGGACTAAGTACTAAGATAGTGTTCTCTTAGATAATGAAAGTTCATGGGTGAAAATACCTTAAACTTGAGCATTCTTAATTTGCTTATGAAATAACTAGATAATTGATTTCGTGATAAACTTGTGAGCTGGTTTTGTACCATACGTGCATATTTGAATCATGTCAAACCTGAATAAAGAATGTGTTAGTTAATGAGCATCTTATGCTTGTAATACGTTATAAATAGGATTCGAAAGTGTTTATTTTTTATTAACGTGGATAATCTACGCTTAAGGCAAGTTCCTTGAACTCTACTTTTATTGAGCAAGTATCCTACCTTTGTATTTTCTTTATGCAATAGACAGAAGTAAAAAAGTTTTATAATTATATTATTATTGTACTAGATTATTAACCCTGTTGTTATATATATTATATATGATCATTGATTATCAACATGTTATTATATAGTATTTCAGATAGATATTATGTTCGTTAATTTATATAAATATTGTTATACAAGTGTCCCCACTTGGATAATCATTGTAGTTAATCACATGTTGATATATATATATATATATTGATTGCCAGTATGTATACATTAAGTAAAAATCGTCTAAGCTATTTGATCAGCTATACACAGATTTAGAAATATCGTTGAATATGATAAAACCTTTTTGTATCCAATCAAATTGCTTTGGCTCGGATTCCCGACTAAGTATGAACATCCCGAACATGGGAAAACTTTTGTGCGCCTGAGGCGGATATGATGAACGAGAATATCGTTCTAGTATGTAGTATTGATCAATACAGGGCATAACGTGCTGATCACCCCCGTGCCCGTAAGTTATGACGATTTGCGGATGAAGTTCAGCTAATCTTATTCAAAAATTGAAAATAATGTTCATAGTATGTCACGTTAACCCTATTTATAGTCAGTGCGTAGTTTCAAAAATTTGATAGAGAGTTGTTATGTTATTATTATCGATTCAGATTACTTCACAACTATTGATTCATTGTAGAAGGGTAGTACAAAGAAAATAATTAATCATTTCAGCTAATATTTATAATTGTTGATACTTGTTGGGCACTCAAATGCTCATCCTTGCTTAATTTAAATGTTTTCAGTTAAGCATGACCAACTAGAGGGCTCTACCAGGAACAAAGGGAAATGAAAGCTGTCAGAATAAGTTGTGTTATCACATGTAATAGCTAGACTTAAATTAGATGATAATATTTATTAAGTATCATGTAATGAATGTTTTAAGGTTGCGTACCTGGGATTTAGACAACTCTGATATGTAAATTAAGTTTGATATTTATGACATTATTATTATTATTATTTCGCTCAAAGAAATGGTATTGTGAAGCACTAAATTCGGGTTTCAAGTACCTGAATTTGGGGGCGTACCAGGTTAATATTAGAGCTTTAAGGTTAGAAATCATAGGTGGGATAGACCTTAGGCTATAACCTTAGGGCAGAAGTAAACGTTGTAAATACAAATAACTCGTATAGAGTTTTAAGGGAAATGAATTGACTAAATTCATCGTAAAACAAAATAAAAGATAACTTAAATAAAACTATTATTTACTGTGTGTATATGTTATATACTAATCTAGATAAATTATGTGTAGATGTCAGGTGAAAAAGGATTAGGATACCTTCGGATCGTAAAGGAGGAGTCAATCTCCATAACCGAGCCAATATCGAAGTCAATAGCTGAAATAGAGGCTCATGTTGAAGATAACCTCAATGAGGTGATCATTTTGGAAAATATAGTACCGGACCCAGAAATGGTAAAACTAACAGATAGTGATTTAGACACCGAAGTTGGAGCTGATCAAGCATCAACTGAAGTGCAGAATCTGAGGAACAAGGTTTCTTCTCTAGAGAAGTTGTGGGAGATAGAAAAGCTACTACATAGTCAATTGCGAAAAGCCTTACTAGAAACAATAGAAGAACAAGATAAGCTTAAAATCCAAATTATTCAGATGGGAGCCACAAGCAACACATCGTGTGCAGCTCCGAGCAAGAAGGGAAAAAGAAAGATAGAAGATCACGACTTAGGAAAATATGATAAGAAGAAATGGAAAAAAAATTGTTATCTTTGCGGCTATGAGGGACATACCACTCTTTATTGTCCTGACTATAAACCAGGTGCATGTTTTATTTGTGGATTAGAAGGTCATCAGGCAAAGGGTTGTCCAAAAAAAATACATAGTAAATAGGTAGTATAGGTTCTATTGTGTAGGTGTGTTTAATGTAATATATATATGATAAGTATGCCTGTGTAATGTAATATTCCCAACTTTTGTATTAATCAAGGTTGTAAATCCTGACTTTTGTGGTCACGAAGGGATATCGGGTGTTTAAAGTAGTATGTGCTATGATATGTACTATGAATTAGTTTAATGAATAGGAATCTATGTTTGATTAATGGAATAAGATTGAAATATTAAACTTATACGGTAAGGTATAGAATATAAGTTAATAAAATATAGATTTTGTTTTATTTAACCAGAAAATGCCACAAAGACGTCAAACTCGAAACCAAAGGGCAGAAGAATCTGTCAACAATGCTGGAGGACAACAACCAGACCTGATGCAAAATTTCGTGAACATGGTAGCTCAGGCCATGCAGAATGGAATGCCAGTGGCGGGAAATCAACCAGATAATCGATTTGCGAACTTCAAGGATTTTAAGGCCGTAGGACCGCCAGAATTTAGAGGTACCACAGACCCGATAGAAGCCCAAACTTGGGTTAAGGAAATAGAAAAAGCATTTATAGTCGCTAGGGTAGATGAGGGGCAAAAGACAGCTTTTGCCACCTATATGATGAAAGGAGAGGCAAAATTCTAGTGGGAGGCAAATCAAGCTAGGGCAGGAGAAAGAGTGATAACATGGACTAGGTTTAAGAAGCTATTCTTTGAGAACTATTTTTCGTCTAGTGTGCAGGCTAGGATGGAGGTGAGATTTTTGGAATTAAAGCAGGAGAACTTGACAGTAGCGGAATATGCTGCAAAGTTTAATGAGTTAGCTAGGTTCGCTTCACACCAAGTAGATACGGAGGCAAGGAAGGCAATGAAGTTTGAGCTGGGATTAAAACCTTGGCTCTACAATAAGGTGGCGGTGTTACAAATAAATAATTTTGCAGCACTTTTAGAGAAGGCTATCATAGCCGAGGAGGAAAGTGAGACCATGAGCCTCTACAATAAGGAGAAAAAGAATAAGGGTAAGGTTGAAGGAGCAATAAAGTTAGAAGCAGGTAGTAGTAGTGGGAATGGAAAAAGAAAGTGGAATAATTTTGGAAATGTCCAAGTCAAACAAGAAGGTGTGAGGAAGCAGGCTGTACATTGTAAGAATTGTGGGAAGAATCATTCAGGAGAGTGTCTTAGTGGTAAGTTCGTGTGCTATAAGTGTGGGCAGGAGGGACATATATCTCTTCTAACTGCCCCAATCCTAGGATGATCGGTGGGTGTTTTCTGTCTGGATCAACGGATCATAAGGTAAAGAACTGTCCGAAAAGGAGAATGGATATAGGAAGCGTGAATGCGGGGAAAGGTAGCGGAACACTGGCGATAACATGACCATCTTCAACAAAATCAACCGCAAGAGTCATCAACATGACGGTTTAGGATACCGTAGCAGCCGGGGATGGAACCTTAGGTATTATTCGTATGGATTTTATTTTCGTATATATGATTTTTTTCTTAAATATAGTAAATTATGTTATAAAGAAATTTTGAAGGAGAAATTTGAGTTCGGTTAGAAATCAAATTTTCGTATAATTAGATAGACAAGATTTATGTTGAGTAGTTAAAGATCAGTTCGATCGAATCTGATCGAGATCTACTTGATGTGATTATGTATGCTATTTGCCCTAGTATTTATAAGTTTTTAAGCGGTGATTCCAGGGACGGAATCCTTATAAGGGAGTGTGGATATAATAACCCTACATTTTCAATAAGAAATTATTATTTTTTTGTGAATAAATTTTTTTATATATATATAAAGGTGGGAATATGTGCAAAGTAAAGTATATGTATATATGTGATAAATAAAATGATTTAGATGAACAATTATAAATAAATTCTTTTTAAGAATTATTGATCATTATAGATTATGTTCTTATAATAAATTAATTTTGTAATAAAAATAGTTTTCCGTGAATATATGATTATTGTATATATGATATGATTATTAGGAGTATTATGATAAGTAATGAATACGCTCTTAGACTTATAATATCACTCACGTGGACATCAATTCATGTCGTATAAAACGAGTTTAGCAATGAAAATTGACACTGGCTTAAGCTAAAGCAGTTTTGGCACTGTCAGGGCACGGCGCAGCTGCGCCGTCCCAGCAGTACAAACTGGCGCAGCTGCGCCAGTGGACAGTTGGAGAAAATTAATTTTTTCTTCTTCAGAAATAAAATGGAACATTTTGTTATATGTGTAACATTTTTAAACCATGAAATGAAGTGCGTTATGTTTGACGAAGGAAATATTAAGTAAACAATTAATTAATGTTAATTAATTGTGGTAGAATATTGATTACTTGGTAATTAATTAATAATAAGTGATTACTATTATTTGCAATATATCTATAAATATAATAAGAATTAAATAGATAATTAATGATTATAGAGATCCATAAATACATTAACCGATGATGATTAGAGTAATTAATTTTGGTGTTAATTAGTCAAGGAAGTGAATAATTTATTTAATTGACATAAATAAATAAGCTATTAATATAATAATATTATATTGACTATTATGTGCATGTGGCCAATAATTAAAAATATAAAATACAACTATATTATACAGTGTAGTGTGACATTTATGTGGCTATATATAGTAACCATATATTAAAGTTTATTAATACTATATGGTATGAATACATCATGAAGGTATATGTGACAATATGTATGTGGGTATATATTAAAATAATATATCATGAACACATTGTAAGCTATTATTTTAATATAGTATACCGGTGTAATAAATTATACATGTATTATATGTGTGTTACATCTCCATATTACATCTACTACCTTAAAATATTAAACTATGTTGTGGCATTAGGATATAGCCATGTATGGAGAATGTGTATATAAAATATAACATAAGAGTAAGAAATTGTATAAGTGTTACAATTGTCGAGTATTTGGCTTGTCCCAAAATTAGAGTCCCATTTGCTCTTCATTTCTCCTTCACGTGAATCCCATAAAGGCTAAGGCCTATTCTCTCTTTTTCTTCCAAGATTGTCTAGCTGATGATTATGGGGGAGTGTTGGTTATGATGAATTTCAACTACTATATACCAACCCCTTCTTAACTTTCATGTAATCCTTTTATCCATGAGTTTAATTTGGTGTATATATGCATTGTCTGTGTTCTTGTTTCTCTATAAATACAACCCATTTCCTTCTAATATCCATTGTTGAGAATTGCTAAGTTGAGAGATTGATAACATATATAGAGAGTGAGTAATTGCATACATATCAGTAGGAGAGTGTGAATTAGCAAGCAAATTGCAAGGTATAAGCTTCTTCTTGTTCTTCATTTTCAGTTACAGTTAAACTCCATTCTTGAATTTCAAAATTCGTGATTTGGTGGAATTGGATGTTAATGAGGTTGGGTATTGGTTATAAAGTTGTTATATAATCATACAAGCATGTTTAAACTAATATATTAATGTTTAGAATGAAGTTTGTGTATAATTTCTGTGTTTGGGCTAAAGTTCTGCCGAAGCAGACTGTTCCTGGCTTGAACCAGGCGCAGCGCAGCTGTGCCATAATAACACTGAGGCGCAACGCAGCTGTTCCGATCTCTGTTTTCAGTTTCTGATTTCTGCTAAAAATTCTGCTAAGTGTGATCGATTATTATGACTTAAAATAGCATGAAAATATGTGTAATGTGTGTATATAAGTATAGTTAACCTAATGAGAGCATGTTTAGATTAGCATACATGATTAACGAAGGAGTAGAGTTTAAAATGGATTTTGGACTTTAGAAAGGAACTTGATATGTATGTATGCTATGTTCATATACTGACTTTGCAAGCATGTTGGTATGATTTAGAAAGGCATGAATAACCCGTTAACTTGTGTTCATATGATTCGTAGTTCTTTGCTCATAACCACTTTACTTAGGATTTGTATTAAACTTAGTATAGTGAAATAATATGCATGACTACTATATACTCTATATTCTGACCTTGCGAGCATGATAACATGACTTGATCTCAAATGATTAGAGCCTTAAAATTGTCTAGTATGTGTTAAATTACATTGTTCAAGTTTAAAATAGTTTCAAAAGCAAACTTGAGCATATTTTCAAAATATAGTTGCATCACATGAATGTTAGATGCTAAAGGATTAAGAGATCATGTTACGTCTATAATATTCCTATACATGACCCATATGTATTTAACATGTAGAACCTACTAGTAAGGTTATGAATGAAAATGCGAACTTTGAACGAGAATATTAACGTACTACTTTGGAAGTTAGAATCTGACTTTTATGAGCATGTTTGATGGTACTTTTAAACTTGCTAAATGTATCATACATATATATCTACTAAGTTAAGAGTGTGAAATCAAGTTAGAACTAAGTAAAGCATATTTTCAAAATAATAACTAGAATAGTTACACATATGTGTTATGAATACTCACAAGCATGCCTAATATGAGTTATATGACTATATTGTATGTTTAGAAGGAAAGCATGTTAGACTTTATGGTTTCATGACCTTGAATGGCCTTAACTTGTTAAAATGCTAAACTTAGAACCATGTTATGAAAGTGGGAAACCTAGATTGACTTAAGAACCAAGAAATGACCTTTGCCATGGTAGTATATATGTTGTGTTCTTGCCAAACAGAAACCATAAGGCAACAGCTAAGTCTTGGCTTGGCCAGAAGGCTGCGCAGCTGCGCCGGCCGTAGGCCTAGCCATGGCGCAGCCGTGCCAGTCTGGAATATGAGTTTCTACAATCTGATTTTTGATAGTTAACTTGTATGATGTCTTTACTACTAGAAATGGTTTAAAATATACTAATGTATGTGTATATGTGAGGACTAAGTAATAAGATAGTGTTCTCTTAGATAATGAAAGTTCATGGGTGAAAATACCTTAAACTTGAGCATTCTTAATTTGCTTATGAAATAACTAGATAATTTATTTCGTGATAAACCTGTGAGCTGGTTTTGTACCACATATGCATATTTGAATCATGTCAAACCTGAATAAAGAACGTGTTAGCTAATGAGCATCTTATGCTTGTAATAAGTTAAAAATAGGATTCGAAAGTGTTGATTTATTAACCTGGATAATTTACACTTACGACAAGTTCCTTGAACTCTACTTTTATTGAGCAAGTATGCTACATTTACATTTTCTTTATGCAATGGACATAAGTAAGAAAGTTTTATAATTATATTATTATTGTACAAGATTATTAACCTTGTTGTTATATATATTATATCTGATCATTGATTATCAATATGATATTATATTGTATTTTAGATAGATATTCTGTTCGTTAATTTCTATATATATGGTTATACAAGTGTCCCCACTTGGATAATCATTGTATTTAATCACATGTTGATATATATATATATATATATATATATATATATATATATATATATATATATATAAATATTGATTGCCAGTATGTATACATTAAGTAAAAGTCGTCTAAGCTATTTGATCAGCTAGACACAGATTTAGAAATATCATTGAATATGATAAAACCTTTTTGTATCCAATCAAATTGCTTTGGTTAGGATTCCCGACTAAGTATGAACGTCGCAAATATGGGAAAACTTTTGTGCGCCTGAGGCGAATATGATGAACGAGAATATAGTTCTGGTATATAGTATTGATCAATACAGGGCATAACGTGCTGATCACCCCAGTGCTCGTAAGTTATGATGGTTTGCGGATGAAGTTCTGCTAAACCTATTCAAAAATTGAAAATAATGTTCATAGTATGCCACCTTAACCCTGTTTATAGTCAGTGCGTAGTTTCAAAAATTTGATAGAGAGTTGTTATGTTATTATTATCTGTTCAGATTACTTCACAACTATTCATTCGTTGTAGAAGGGTAGTACAAAGAAAACATTTAATCTTTTTCGCTAATATTTATAATTGTTGATACTTGCTGGGCACTCAAATGCTCATCCTTGCTTAATTGAAATGTTTTCAGTTAAGTATGATCGACCAGAGGGCTCTGCCAGGAACAAAGGGAAAGGAAAGCTGTCAGAATAAGTTGTGTTATCACATGTAATAGCTAGACTTAAATAAGATGATAATATTTATTAAGTATCATGTAATGAATGTTTTAAGGTCGCGTACCTGGGATTTAGACAACTCTGATATGTAAATTAAGTTTGATATTTATGACATTATTATTATTATTCTGCTCAAAGAAATGGTATCGTGAAGCACTGAATTCGGGTTTCAAGTACCTAAATTTGGGGGCGTCACATGCACTCTACAAGAGAGATGCAAGATTAGGTCTCCTTAGATGCTTGGACAAGGATCAAGCTCAGAGACTCATGAATGAGGTCCATGGTGGAGTATGTGGCCCATACATGAGTGACCCTTTACTTGTAAAGAAGATCCTCAGAACAGGACATTACTGGGTCTTTCTCAAGGCTGACTGCAATGACCACGCCAGGAGATGTTGTCAATGCCAAATTCATGGGAATGCTATCCACGCCCCTCTACGGGAGCTCCACAATATGAGTTCACCTTGGCCCTTCTCAATGTGGGGAATGAACGTGATCGGGCCCATCGAGCCCAAAGCCAGTAATGGACTTCGCTTTATCTTAACCATGATCGACTATTTCACCAAGTGGGTAGAAGCAGCCTCCTTCCCCAGGGTTACCAAAGAAGTCATCATTACTTTCATTAGAAATAATTTCATTTGTCGATATGGACAACCAGAGGTAATTATATCAGACAATGCTAAGAACCTCAATAACAAAATGATGGAGGAGTTATGCAGTAAATTCCACATCAAACACCTTAACTCCGTCATCTACCGTCTAAAGATGAATGGTGCTGTTGAAGCAGCTAACAAAAATATCAAGAAGATCATGCAAAAGATGTCCGCCAACCAAAAAGGATGGCCTTATTGCCTCTCACACTGTTAGCCTACAGAACATCAATGCACACTTCAACTGGGGCAACCCCCTACGCATTAACCTATGGAATGGAAGCAGTACTCCTCATAGAGGTAGAATTGAAATCCCTCAGGTGTTGATAGACGCTCAGCTGGATGAAGACCAATGGGTACTGATAAGTGGGTTTTATACCTACTTATTGAATACCAATTCACGCGAACTATGCCCATCTCAAGTACATTTTAGTGTGTTTTTAGTTCCATTTCATGTTATTTTGCATTGCATATACTTAAAACTCCTTTTGGTGAAAAAGTACAGGAAACGACCTAATTTGGTGGAATTAGAAGGCATGAGGCGAATGGACGCATGAAGTGAGGCACAAGCTGGGATATGTATGGCATGAGGATCAAGTGGAGCAGAAGACTAAGCATGGATGGATAAAGGAAGGAGCAGCGGAACAGATCAGTTGCAGCAGCAGAACCAAAACTCAAAGTTGTAGAAGCCACGCGGCAGGACAAGCTTAGGGACGCGCGCCCGTGCGAGCACCCGGCTGGATAACATTACACACTGCAAGTTGTGCGCCCGCGCGAGGAATATAAAGGGGAAGCATGCGGCAGCGCGCTACGTTTACTAAAGCTTCTGACTTTATTTTAATTTGCGTAACTGAGAGGGGAGTGGAATTAAGTTTTATATATTAGACGTATTTTCAGTATGTAAAAAAGCATTCCACCCCTTGGGGGCTCAAGCTACTATTTTTTTCTTTCTTCAAATTTGAATAAGTATATTAGAGTAGATTAGAGTAGTGATTTCTTGAGTGGATTAGATTGAAGACTTGAAGCGATTGGAAAGCATTGGAGATTCAACCTTGGAGCAGGAGAACAGATTTGCACTACCATTCTCTATTCTTATTCTCTCTTTGATTCCTAATTGTATCTTATGATGTTTATTCAATATGTGGATGGTAGAATTGAATCAATTATGATTTAACTTCTATTCTGAGATTACAATGGATTCTATGGATTAGTTATTTCTGATATATTGCATTGTTAGCCATATTAGTTGCTATGGGATTGTCTAATTAGATTCTAGCTATTTGCTTAGTTGATTGGCCATCAATTACTGTGATAACCCATATGGACTCGAGAGACGACGTATGGGTTTAGATATGATCTTATTAGCTTGTGATTGTATGTTCTACATTGTGATGGAATGTATGATTTGTGCTTAGGATAGACATATACCGAAGCACCACTCGTAGTTAATTGAGAACTTGGGCTTAAACCCTATTTATTTGTAAATCACATAGACATATAGTGGTTTAGGTAATGTGGGTGTTCTTGTGTATTCTATCAATTGTGAATTATATGTGATATGAGTATGGTACATCGAGAGATGGCTCTATTTCACTTTCGTGTTCTCGACTAACAATCTGGTATAATTAATTTAGCTTAACATGAAATGTGTAGATTTGAATGAGTCAATAGATGAAATTGTGATCTCATGTCTTCATTATCTAGTCTCACTCTACGAATAGTTAGGCTTATTTAATTTAATAGTTTAAATATAAAATATAATATCATTCGTTTAAATAAGATTGAAATAGTTATGGGTTAGTGCTTGGTGAACTTTATTAGTTAATTCTCCGTGGGAACGATACTTTACTTACTCTTTATTACTTGTTGACCGTGTATACTTGCACGCATATATTGATCGGTAAAACGACCAATAAGTTTTTGGCGCCGTTGTCGGGGAATTATTTTAATAATTTTTGCCAACATTAATTTCAATCAAATTAGTCTTAATTTAAACAATTTACTTTTTTTTTTTTTAATTCTCTTCCTATATTTCTCTCTTTTCAGGTACCATGGATGACTTTGCTTATCAATTGCCTTATGCGAATATGCCTCAACCAAGGGACATAAGCACTGAGGAGCTCAATGTATTTTCTACATTGTCAGCATAAATTACAACACTTTCGAAGAGGTTGGATGTTCTTGCAGCCCAACATACTCGAGAGATAGTAGTTACATGTGAATATTGTGCTGGCGAGCATCCAAGTTATCAGTGCAACATTAGTTTTGGACAAGTACAGTATGGGGGTGATTACTCCAACAACTATGCTCATCCCAATTATCATCAAGGTTGGGGGTATCATCCAGATTATGAATGGAGTTATAACTATCAAGACCAATACTGCATCCCAAGTCCAACACATCCATCAAATTTCTTATATTCACCTCCAACGCAACAAGAAAAAAATTCAAGGTTGAAGGAATTCATGTCAAAAAGCATAGAAGACCATGAAGAGATGATTGTGAGTCAGGAGTTATCAAGCCAAAATCTTAATAGATAGATGGAACAACTCATTAACTCCTCAATGAATGGTCCTTAATACATGGATTTTGAAACTAAACAAGATAATTCAAGATTGGAGGATTTGTGGTTCAGATTTGTAGCATCAACCGAGGAGAAGATGATTGAGCAAGATAGGTCAATTTAAAATCTTCAGAATCATATGGATTAAATGTTTGAAGTCTTGATCAATCGCATCCAAACAATTGGTGCTATGTCATGGACGATGAAACTGATGGAGAACCAGAAGTGTACATGCCACTGAATGAACTGAAAGGAGTGGACATTGAGGAGACAACTGGGGGTATGGAAAATGAAGATCATGAGCTGACTTGTATAATTCCCTAAGTGCCTTCTCAGTTAGATTTGAAAAATTCAGTGAATTTTGGTCCCGAGAAAGAATTTCTGCGATTATGAGGCCGCTTACAAACCATGGTGGGTTGAGGAAGAGATAATAAAAGAAGAAAAGTCCATTGTATCTTTCATGCCTCAATGCAATAATTTATTCACAAATACAACGGACGAAGTACCTAGCTATGCATTAGAACTGGGAACATCATGTACAGGAAATATGCTAGGTGGCTTAAATTCACAGACTCTCATGATGGGGAACCTACCTACGCACATTACAGTTCTAATGGATGGAGGGTTCCTAGCATATCATAGAGGAATTGGATAGTGGTTCAAGAAAAACGTCCAGCTAACAGACTATAAATCGAGCGCTAGATGGGAGGCACCCCATCCAATCTTTCTCCCTCCTTGCTTAATTCTTATTTACATTTCCATATTTAGTAGATGTTAGATAGTGGTAAATCTTAATAATAGTTTTATTGTTTCTCCTCTCAGGTTCAATCCAATTTCTATAAGCATTCAGGATCAAACAGAAGTCAAACCAAACTGAAGCTGCCAGAGTACAGGGTCACGCGGCAGCGCCCAACTACAAGCCAGACACCGTGTGGCCGCGCTATATCTCAGTCACAGAAAAAAATTGCTAACTTTTTAGAATTTCTGACTCAAGCATTCGGACAGTTAGAAGCCCACACTCAGTTTCCAACTATAAAATATCTCAAACTTAGCCATCGCCTGATATACCACCAGATTCACCACCCGATGAGGGTGGTGCAGCTGAGCAGTAGGGGAGTTTTTCAATAACCCTATACCTTCATTCATCAGGACAATGAATATTATAAGTTTGGGGGTATTGGGGTAGTTAGTTGCATATTAGTTGCATATAGTTTGTGCATGATTAGTTTAAAATTGGCATGTTTATGTGTTAGTATATGTGCATGTTTAGTTTTAGTCATTATTACTTGTGTTAGTATTTGTTTCGTTGCATTTTATGTGTCGTGCATGTCTCACAAATTCTAGCTTTATGGAAATTTTGTCTAGCCTATGATGAAGGTAACGTTTGAAGGATTATGGATTATTTTGGATAACATGAACCTAGTTATAATATTTTACACAATGCAATTCATAATGCTATTTAAATGCTTTCAGTTTGCACGGACGTGTTCACAATCACTTGTAGGTACAACAATTATGTGTTGCATTGCTCGATAGAAATTGTTGTTTTGTAAAGGGAAATATGTGGAAAGTGAACTTAGACCGTTGAAACCATTGATTTTCAAACTTTGGGAAAACATGGGGTATGCTATGTATAAAAAAAAATCAAATAGCAATAACGTGACTAGTTTTATTTCGGTGCCCTAGTTACTTGAGTAAGTACGCCCGTAGGGGTGTCTTAACACCTAGCACCCTAAGGTCTCTTATGGTCTGAGAGTCGTTGGTTGAAAGCTCACTAAGGGGTAACAGTGTAGCCTAATGGAATGATGCATTGCACAGTCATGAGAAAAAAAAGGAAAAGAAAAGAAAAATAGCAATAAATACCGCGGGAAAGGGCAAAAATCGCCCTCGTGAGTAGTAATAAATCAGTTAAGCCCATTGTTGAACCTCAGCTTGTTTTGATATGTTGGAACAGTCTTTGTTGCATAAGTATACATAAATCTTGATTTAGACTGCAATTTTCTATTTTGAGTAGTTTAACATCTGTATTCTCGCTTTAATCAAGTTTTGGTGAACACAACACACACAGAGCATCTTTATAGCGTATATGAATTATTTAAGTGTATGATATTATTCCTATAGTTTGGTTTGAACTTGTATTCTCGAATCTGGATAATTCGCTGAGTAATGTTGGACTAAAATTCTGTTATAGCTGGAACTATGTGAGACTAGTTTGCATTATGATATAATTACATTTTCAGTGTTTTATGTTGTATGCATTGCTTGAGGGCATGCAATAGTTCAAGTTTGGGGGTATTTGATAAGTGGGTTTTATACCTACTTATTGAATACCAATTCACGCGAACTATGCCCATCTCAAGTAAATTTTAATGTGTTTTTAGTTGCATTTCATGTTATTTTGCATTGCATATACTTAAAACTCCTTTTGGTAAAAAAGTGCAGAAAACGACCTAATTTGGTGGAATTAGAAGGCACGAGGCGAATGGACGCATGAAGCGAGGCACAAGTTGGGATATGCGTGGCATTAGGATCAAGTCGAGCAGAAGACTAAGCATGGATGGACAAAGGAAGGAGCAGCGGAATAGATCAGTTGCAGCAGCAGAACCAGAACTCAAAGTTGCAGAAGCCGCGCGGCTGGACAAGCTTGGGGACGAGCGCCTTCGTGAGCACCCGGCTGGATAACATTACACACTGCAAGTTGCGCGCCCGCGCGAGGAATTCCAAGGGGAAGCGCGCGGCCGCGCGCGACGTTAACTGAAGCTTCTGACTTTATTTTAATTTGTGTAACTGAGAGGGGAGTGGAATTAGGTTTTATATATTAGACGTATTTTCAGTATGTAAAAAAACATTCCACCCCTTGAGGGCTCAAGCTACTATTGTTTTCTTTCTTCAACTTTGAATAAGTAGATTAGAGTAGATTAGAGTAATGATTTCTCGAGTGGATTAGATTGAAGACTTGAAGCGATTGGAAAGCATTGGAGATTCAACCTTGGAGAAAGAGAACATATTTGCACTACCATTCTCTATTCTTACTCTCTCTTTGATTCCTAATTGTATCTTATGATGTTTATTCAATATGTGGATGGTAGAATTGAAACAATTTTGATTTAACTTCTATTATGAGATTATAATGGATTCTATAGATTAGTTATTTCTGATATATTGCATTGTTAACCATATTAATTGCTATGGGATTGTCTAATTAGATTCATGCTATTTGCTTAGTTGATTGGCCATCAATTACTATGATAACCCATATGGACTTGAGAGACGACGTATGGGTTTAGATACGATCTTATTAGCTTGTGATTGTATGTTCTACATTGTGATGGAATGTATGATTTGTGCTTCGGATAGACATATACCGAAGCACCACTCGTAGTTAATTGAGAAGTTGGGCTTAAACCCTATTTATTTGAAAATCACATAGACATATAGTGGTTTAGGTAATGTGGATGTTCTTGTGTATTCTATCAATTGTGGATTATATGTGATATGAGTATGGTACATTGAGAGATGGCTATATTTCACTGTCGTGTTATCGACTAACAATCCGGCATAATTAATTTAGCTTAACATGAAATGTGTAGATTTGAATGAGTCAATAGATGAAATTGTGATCTCAAGTCTTCATTATCTAGTCTCACTCTAGGAATAGTTAGGCTTATTTAATTTAATAGTTTAAATATAAAATATAATATCATTCGTTTAAATAAGACTGAAATGGTTATGGGTTAGTGCTTGGTGAACTTTATTAGTTAATTCTCCGTGGGAACGATACTTTACTTACTCTTTATTACTTGTTGACCGTGTATACTTGCACGTATATATTGATCAGTAAAACGACCAACAGGTACAAGACTGGTATTACCAATTGTCTCTAATAAACAAAAGGTGAACCGCGACTATCTTTCATGGTCAGTTATATCAACAAAGGATCGCTAGATCCTACAACAGAAAAGTCCGGCTACGACAGTTTAAACAACATGACTTGGTTTTGAAGAAGATCATCGACAACCAAGATCAGTCTAAGGGAAAATTTGCCCCTAACTGGGAAGGCCCGTTTATTGTCAAGGAAGTATTGACAGGAGGTGCTCTCAGATTACAGGAAATGGACGACGATGAATTTCCACTTCTTATTAACTCGGACACCGTGAAACGGTACTATGTCTGAAGTTACCATCAAACAAACATCCTGGTGTTGGATCATCAGATCACTAGTCATTCCGGTTCTTTAACCCTTTATTACATACAACTCTTTTCCACACTGCACCCCTCAGGGAAACACACTTTTCAAGCCAGCAGCCTGGTTTTTAGATCGTCAGATCCTTTCCTCTTCACTTAGTTTTTTTAACCCTTACTCAACTTCGGTTATCCCACTAGGGATTGAACCTTTCACACTTGTAGTTTGTCCCTAAATATGGGATTAAACTTTTCACACCTGCAGTTTATCCTGAACATAGGATTAAACTTTCTTCCCTCGCAGTTTGTCCTCTACATAGGATCAAACTTTTCGTTGGCTACAAATCGTCCTGAGGGGCGAACTACGTCGACCTGATCTCCTTGATACACAGGAGTACGTAGGCAACCATTTTATATGGCCCGGTCGCAATAAAACAAAAACAACAAAAACTTTCCTACACCCTTCTCATTACAAAAAGCAACAAAAATATTCTTACACCCTTTCTGCCACATACAACGTTGAACCTCTTACACCAGGTTCGAACTACGCATACCTGATCTCCTCTTCAACAGGAGTACGTAGGCAGCCATTTATGGTTCGGTCTAACCCCCTACCAAAAAAATAAATACTTGTCAACGGTACTGGGATCAAACTTCAATCCACCACATTTCATTGGCTTCAGAGGGATGGAATTACCTGACCTCCCCATCTAAACGAGAGACTCGACGACCATCTAAGTTGCGGTTGTTCCTTAAAGAGCAATAACAATCCATAAGAGATGGAGTTAACTAGTGTGACAACCCGAATTTTCATAAGTTATTAAAATAAGAATTTAATAATTGAAATTCTTATTACGATGTGATTAATGTAACAATCCAGAATTTTAATTGTAATTATAAATATTTATTGAATTATATAAATATTTAATGGATGTGTTTATTGTTAAATAAATATTTTTTTATTGTTGAATAAATATTTGTTTAATTTGATTTGGTTAATTATTTGTTTAATAAATAATTAATGGGTTAAGGAAATTAATTTTTATGAGATAATATTCTAATTTAATTTAATAATTAAGTTAGAGAGTTTATAATGATTAAATGATTTATTCAATAAATTGTTATTAGAATTAATTAAATTACGTATGAAAACTTAATTAAATAAAGTGTGATAAATAACTATATTATAAAGGAGTTATTAAAATAAATTAAAAGAGTTTAATTTAGTTTTGCCAAACAAGGTTTAAATATATTAAGTCTTTAATTTTTAAAGAGTTTTGCCAAACGGAACCTTATGGCTTTTGAATTTTTAAAATTTGAATTATTAATAAAATAAATTAAATGAATAAAAATATAAATAAAATATATTTATAATTTATACGTTATATTGGTAACTGATAGTATTTATTAGGTTTATAATGATCATATGTGTTTCTTTTATTTTACATTGGCTTATCAGTTTTAGAGTACGCATAGATTATCAGTTGGATTTTTAGTTTACGTATTTGTCTAAACTTAAGCCTAAGAAAGAAAAAGAAAAATCCAGAGAGTTTTGAAAGAGTATGAGAGAAAAGTAAGAGAGACTTCCTGAGACTTTCAAATAGTCGTCTGTGGTGTTTAACAAAGATTGTCTAAGCAAATTGAAGGTATGTCTTTACCATATATGTTTTACGCCAAATTTACTGTGAATTTGATTCTCTGTGTTTCTAAATTTGACTATAGTATAAAAAAATTCGTTACAAAAAGTGTCTGTAATCCATATGTTTTACTAATTGATTATGGAATCATGTGTTTTGGTAATAACTAGCATAGATATATGACTGTAGTTTACATGTACGTTCAAAAATATGAAAAATGGTTTTACAGTGATTACATGTACATAAACATGTTTTGTAGGATAACAAAATTAGTATGTGATTGTATGCTAATTGTGAAATTGAACCTTATGTATGTGAATTGGGTAAGAACTTAATGAGAACATAGTTAAAAGGAATGAATTCGTTGGATAATTGTGGTTTACAGCGTTAAACCTTGTAAAACAACGTCAACAATGGAGTTTTATTTTAAAATAGTGTTTCAAGGATTTAACTTCTCTTAAATTATTGTTTAAGTTGTGCTAAATTAGTATATGTATACTTGTTAATGTTATATGTGATTTACATAAATTATGCATGTTAAGTTAGCTGCTAGAAGCCATTAAACTGTTAAGAATTGTTGTGTTCTGTTCTTCGTGTGCGGTTTCTGTAAGTTTCAGCGCCTCAGCGCCAAAAATCAGAGTCACAACCCAGAACTCCATGCCGCAGCACCAAAATCAGTGCCAATTTCACGCTGCAGCGCCACTGCCTGACTTAGTTCTCTCGCCGCGACATCGGAATAGTAGTCTGGGTCGGACATTTTTGACCTCCTGTAGTAAAATGGCCATAACCTTTTCATACAAACTCCGATTAAGGTTATTCGAGATGATTCAGAACGAGGACTAATAGACCTACAACTTTTGTTCTTTAAGTTTTTCAATTTGAGGTCGGGAACAGGGGTCAAAATGGTCATTTGTGGGACTGATATGTATTAAGAGGCAATCGAAGGGCGTCGGGAATGCACATATGCAAATGTAGTGCTCCTGACGATAAAAGATGTTGTCCTAAGTTATAAAACATGAATATTAGTAAATATAATAATGCTTAACATTAATAAATAATGTATTAGATAAGTTGTATAAGCATATTAAGCACACACAAGAGAGACGAATCGGGCGTATGACGAATGAACGTCGAAACGCCGTGCCAAGTGTTAATGAACTTAAAAAATGTTTCAATTCAATTGAAATGAATATTATAAGATATGGAATGGATTTAATATAAAATCAATAAGTAGTACTAGCAAGACTTAAGCACTTAAATGAACTTCAAGTTTGACTAAGAAGAAATATAGTGAGTTATAAGTCTAAAGTTAACACAATCAAATTGAACATTGTGTATTGATTAATAGAGAAGAATTATAGGATATAGATTAAAGTTTACATTACAACTACTATGCATTGCTGTGTGACTAATAGTTGATGTGAATGATTATATAATTGTGTAGGGCACGTGAAGTACAGATAACTGTAAGCTGTTAAACTATTATTGGTAAACAATGATCAAGGCAAGTCTTTTAGTTCTTATTTGCTATGTGAACTTGATGATTGACTGATTTAAATCTTTATTGCAAAGAGCATGATGTATTATATGTATGTTAAAAGTATGAAACGTTAAAGTCAATTTCTGACTACATTGATTGAGTATTGAATGCTGATTGAGTAAGGAACTCAATATTTATACTTGTTATATGAACTGTAGCATGTATGTTATGTTAGTCCAATGTTTATGAGTTATATGTTGAGCATGTTATTATGTGTTACGTGATGCATAAAAACTGTTATATTTTGCTGGGCTGTCGAGCTCAACCTTGCGAATAACCACTTTTGCAGGTCAAGATTTCATGGTAAGGATATGTGCTAAGTGAATTATAGAGATCCATATTCATGAAGAATACTTATGTTTTATGAGAAATGTATTTAGTATTTTGAATGTAACATGTTGTTGAACTGTAAGTTGAGCTATCTAGTGTATATGGATATCTATTTATGATGTAAGACTTTGTATAGTCATTTTGTTGTAACGATTTATGATATAAATTTGAATCGAAAAGATGTAATGTAAAGGTTGCGGTTTAGGGCAATACAGAAGGAAATATATAAAAGTTTTAAATATTCTGCATTTTTAGTGATTTTAATATTTAATAATGATGTAAAGATATATTAAAGTTGTATTGTTAACGATCGAGAAGGAGAATATTATTATATGAATTTTGGGGTCGTTACAACTAGGCTCCTCCTAAATAGGAGTACTGGTGAACGTCTGTGGTGCGGTCAATCTCAAAGAGGAAAGCCATAATCCTCTCCACATTTCCATACAGAAACTAGTCCCAAGACACCAAAGATGGTAGGGATACACACAGATCCATGATCCATTTTGAACTATCCAGAGACAACTCAATGTCCATCCAACAAGAAGGAATTCAGAATACATCAAGATCACAAACCCTGAAGAAGCAGACAAATATCAAGGAAGTATTCAGGCATATCTAAAAGGGAAGTGATCAAAAATATATTTCCCTGCTATATATAATACTGTTTGATATACACAATGTGAACTGTACATGACAAAATGGCTAAGCTGGTCTGTGCAACAAAATACAAGGCTATCTACAGATCGGTATGCATGCATGGAAAAGAACGCCCCAAATCCCTAGTCATGCACAATCGCTCTATAGTCAGGATGCAGAGCCTGGTACATGGAGTGAATGCTGAACCAGTTCCCTCAAGGCTGTGTAAAGCCGGGAACCTACATAAAATGCATATCGACATCAGAATCCTTTACTCCTTATCAATAAGAAAGAAGGAAGATTAAGATCTAACTTGATACCTCGTTGCCATGCAAATACATCGAGGGATGTCAACTCAAGTCACCCAGAAGTTTTGGGTTTGCCACCTGAATACTCGGGAGGTCCCTACGGGGAACATGTGTAGCAGGAGCGGGGTACGTAACCGAAACATCCTCCACCTCGTCCTCGACGTCCAGCACATCAATCTGGAATGGACGTATCACCGTCTCCATCAAACGATGAGACTTTCTAACAGAGCGGGGTCGAGGAACTTCAAAATCCCTCCTCCGTACACCAGAAGTCATCCTGCGGAAACTACTCGGCTGATCCGGATCTATAATATCTGGACAACATGTCTCCAAATCACCTCAGAAAGGGTGTGGTATTTTTTAACCTGGAGCTTTTCAAAATGCATTTAATGACTACATGCATGCATTATTTTAACATACGTCTACAGTAGAGTTAAAAATGTATGACTACTCAATGCCTACATTTTGGAAAATTTTGCCATAGTTTCCTCTATAAATAGGACTGTCCACATGCACATAGACATGACTAGGTGGCCATTCAGTAGCACACCTGCCCACAGTCATATACATACTATTTGCATTAAAATCATCAATCCATAAGGATAGCCTAATTACCAGGATTACTTTGCTTTATCACCTTTGCTAATTTGTCCTCAAATAGGATAAGAAATAGTAGAAAAATGTGCCAATTTGACTTTCTCAAAAGTCAAAATTTTTACATCATTATGTTTAGCATGATTTAATACTAACATTTACTATGTTGAATATTTTTTATCAAGTCATTTGAGCATGCATATTCACTACTATGTGTTTTGATGCATATCATGTGATAAGTCATTTTCCAACGGATAAAAACCGAAATAGAAGGCATGCATATGTTGCCAGGACAGTGTAGAACACTTGTACGGTGATAGAATTTGCAGAAAGACATCCGAACTCAGCAGATCTGAGGAAGAGCTCTCAGATTTCTTTCGCAACGCAACTTGAAAATGACTTATGAAAGCAACCTGCAGGCATTTAGTAGCCACGGTTGGTCGTAGGTCCACCTGCGGCTACCGTAGGTCCACCTGCGGCACCCCTATATGGGTCACACCCCTCCGACTCAGTCCAATTCGAGTTACAAAGGAGTTCTCAGAAGCTGAAAAGGCCAAATCAGGGATAAAAATGCTACGCGATTGAGTGGAATAGCCTGAAATCCTGGTTTTTCTAGGCCCGACTGTGGCTTTCATATTATTCATTGGTATTCGCCCGAACACAGGGTATACTATTCCGATGATCCAAGTCATTGCAGATCACATTCGATAATACCGTACAGAGGTTCAATGCCGTCAATTCAGGGTCGTCATCCTAATCTTTTCAAGTAGATCCCCGACGGGGGTTACAACGAATGGTCATCTGTCCAAAAATAGATCCCCAGTGGGGGTTACAACGCATATTGTCCGTTGATGCACAAGTCAGTGAGGATCAAATGGATCCCCGGCGGGGGTTACAATGCATATTTTTCGGTTATATGCTTGTCAACGAAGGTCAAGCAAACTTGACGTCAGTTCAGTCGTTGGTAAGTAAACCCAACGACGCATCAGAAGCCATCCAATGATTGCAGCAGTTGATACACACATCAACAAAGGCCAAGCAGCCTTGGCATTTATCCCCAGCAAGGAGTTCATCAGTTGATACACACATCAACAAAGGCCAAGTAGCCTTGGCATTTATCCCCAGCAAGGAGTTCATCAGTTGATACACACATCAACAAAGGCCAAGCAGCCTTGGCATTTATCCCCAGCAGGGAGTTCATTCGTTGATATACACATCAACAGAAGTCAAGTAGGTCCCCGGCGGGGGTTACAACGCGTGGTCATCCGTTGGTTCACACGTCAACGAAGGTCAGGCAGCCCTGACAACATCTACTGTTGGCAGTAAATCCGACAGAACATTGCTATGTCCTGGCGATACAAACCAAGAAAGATCAACATCATCGGAGAGGATCAATGATGGAATATGTTATACACATCCTCAAATAGACAAAACTTTATACCCACAGATCTCTTGTACATGAGAGGCACATCTTTGGAATAAAGTCTGTATCAAGGATTCAGGACTTTGGTGATAGCCCCAACATCAACATCCTAAGAAGTTTGGATCACACATCCAAGCTTGTCATCATTTCCATCCCCGGTTAAAGCGACAGGGAGCCGACAATCATCCCCAGCATATGGGAAAATAATCCATATGCATCATACATTTACATCACGTTGCTACGCATAGCATCATATTTATCTTGTTGCATTTCAAGTGTCTAGGATTCTTTATCCTATCCATGCCATTACATTGCATGAATATCATAAAGAAGGGCATCTGTAGACACTCGAAATTTTTTGGACACCTGTTACTGACATTGCAGGAGGGTAGATTCGTCTTTCAGAGATAACCCTGGAAGACAGCTCATATTCTGTCTGAATACTACTGGAAATTCAATTTCAATCCCGGAACACACACCGAGAGTATCAGTTTTAACCTCGAAGATAACCCCGAGGCCTACAGTTCTAATACCAAAAATTCCACCGGAGAAGGTCGATTCATCCCAGAGATAATCCCGAGATATTCAGTCTCAGTCCTGACACCGAGAATAGCAGCACCATCCTTGGAGATAACCCCAATGAATGCAGTTATAATTCTGGAGATAACCTCGAAAATGCTTGTTTCAAAGCCATACAAACATCTTCAGAACACTCGGCACTCACACCGAGGCACTCAATACAAGACCCGGAGATAACCCCGGGAAAACAGGCACACCTCAGAGATGACACTGAGGACCTTCAACACTTGCAACAGTCCAATCTCAGAGATAATCCTGAGCAACGTCTACTTTATCAGCCCAAAATGGAGATAACCCCTGTGAAGGGCAAAGTCATCATCTTGCCACCTTGACGCCACATCACGCCATCTCAACATTTTAGACATACATTTCTACACAGCAATGTCCCACAAGTACCAAGGAAGTTCAATCCTGAGTAACTATTACGCAGGGTAACGGATAGAATTTGAAGTATGATGACCGGAGGGCATAGTCCCATCTTCCTGACTTCGTACAACCTCTAATCTCACGTCATTGCGTAACTCTCGATAACGGCAGTCCAAAATAGGTCTTATACACCTCAGTCGGATGCCCGAATTGAAGTTCTAAAAGTTCAAGTGGATATCACGTTGCACGTGTGCACGTACTTCGAGACGACAGGACCCGTGAAGCCCGGGGCACCCCGGGCAGCCGTAGGTACACCTGCGGCTAGCCGCAGGTACCCCCCTCTATAAATAAAGGGCTTGGGGTGGCCATTTTGAAAGAGGAAAAGGCAAGTAAGCCTTATCCAATTTACTCTGTACTCACCCTAAACTGAGTACTTTCTCATTTTAAACACTTGTAAGCTCATATATAGCTACTTTTTACCAGCGGGATCCGAGTGTTCATCCATTTCAAGTTATTGAAGTCTTCTTTGGCATCCCACTGTAAGCCTTCTTACCCACTTCTTTTCATCTTTGCACACACTATTCTTCACGTTGAGAGTCGTGTTACGTGTGTTTGCCCGGACTTTGGTTCGTGGCTTTTATTTCTTTTGTGTATATATATATATATATATATATATATATATATATATATATATATATATATATATATGTTTTTATATATGGACTAATATTATCGAGTTATGCCTCGATTGAGCCTAGACTTATGTCTGGAGTGTTTAATTGCTATCGTATACATGTATACTTATATATATGAATTGTGTGTCGAACTCTGTTCATTGAGCCTAGAATTACGTCTGGAGCGTTTAATTGCTTTTGTGTGTATATATATATATATATATATATATATATATATATATATATATATATATATATATATATTTTTCGTCCTGCCTAGAGTTTACTTCGTGGCGGTTGACCGTTTTTACTACTTTCAGTACATTTCATCTTGCCTGGAGTTTTCTCCGTGGCAGTTGATCGCTTTTACAGCTTTATTTACATTTCTGATCCCCCATGAAGGTGCTTCATGGTGGTTGATCATGTCAATATATATATATATATATATATATATATATATATATATATATATATATATATTACCGGTTTTATATATTTACATTTCCGATCCCCCATGGAGGTGCTTCGTGGTGGTTGATCATGTCCGTATATATATATTTACAACTTTTATATGTATAACTGCTTACAGCTTTCATATATACTGCGGTATCATGTGAGCCTAGGAATCATGTGATCACAGATTCAGTCTACTGAATCTAGATTCGGTTCCCGTGATGGACATTTTTAGCTGTAAGCAGCTTTAAATTTATTTACGGTGTTTGGATTTTCTCAGATGGTTTTCATACCCATGAGGAGTTCGGCACTGCTTTGTAAATTATTTTCTCAAAGATGCTTCGCATCTCGAAAATAAAAGCAATCAAGCCAAACATTTAATAAAATGAAAGTGTAAAAGGTCTCAATTACTATTGAGCATTAGGGTTTGAAAAACGACTTTTATAAAAACTTCATTGCTATATCTTGTTAAAAACTAAATTTTTACACAAATTCAAACCCTGTGTATATAGGTGCGAACGAGGCCTCGCACTACTTCTAAATAACAGCACATTGACCCACACACACACACACATTCATATAACAGTTTCTTGAAAAATGGCGGTCACCGTGGCAACTCGGATGTCGGGGGGTGCCTAACACCTTCCCTTCGCATAAGCAAGTCCCCCGGACCCTAATGAATCTTGGTTTCACAGACCCGTTTAGCAGTGTCACATCGCTGGGTCAATGTGCAAACCTTTTCTCGATTGTGTTGGTACAACCAATTAAAAAACCAACTGGCGACTCTTAATAGTCCATCGTCGACATTATACATGTCAGACCTTTTTCACTTATTTTGTCAAACAAATCTCACCTAACATGAGAACACCAAAGAATAAGAATAGAAAAGGGACAAATATAAATCCCGACGTCGATAATTTATTTAATGAATATATTAAATAAATTATGGAAAATTAGAATTAATGATTTAAAAATCATATAAAAATGATTTAAGGGTTAGAAAAATATTTCAAGTTATAAAATATAACTTTTGATATTTTGTCATAAAAATATTAATATTTTAATATTAATATTAATTACTGGATAATGGATTTAAATGTTTAAAAATTATTTAAATGAGAAATTTAGGTATTAATAATACTTTGTAATATTATAAATATATTATAATATTATGTTATGATTTTCATTAATAATAAATAAATATTAATGATAAGAGAATAATGTGGTATTTAAATCATATAAATACGATATAAGTGATTGAAAAATTATGATAAATGGTAATAATTATTTAAAAATTATTACGAGTCTTTGAAAAATGTTTTGACTGAATAAAAAAATATCTAAGTCAATTGCTAAGTGTTTGGACTGGGTCTTAGTAATATTAGGCTCGAGAATAGTCTGACTAGACCGTCAGGATGTTAGAATTGTGTCGGGTTCAACTCAAACTGAAATAGTTTGACTTGATACCGAGTCTTAAGTAGGTTGTGGACTTATAGGGTTATGTGTTATATGTTTAGGATTATTTTATAAATATATTTATAACAGTATTATACTATGATGATATTATTCTAATGTGGGGATCTATATTACTAATATTAGGTCTTCGGATAAAGCGATATAAACTGTGTAGTAGTAGTTGGTGAAACAGGAAAGTTCCTAACCTTGAACTTCTAATTATTGTGCAAGTTTTCTTAAACTCGACCTCGAGTTGTTTCATTTGAATATGCTTATCTTTAATCATTGCTGATTACCATGTCTATGAATTATTGATTCGCACTCTGTGCATATTGCATGTATTCATCAGGTATGAAAGACTGATCACCTTCATTACCATCTAGTCCAGTTATAATTGTTCATGTTCTTTCTTGACCATTCAATTCCTATTGTATTGGTTTTTTAGTTATGAAAATTTGTACATGCTAGTTCACAAATATATTATGGAATGTTAACCAGCTATTATTCAAATTCTTTCAATCATGATATATCCTCAATTAAACTTAAACTTGTTGGGCAAATTTGTTGATCACCCTTGCTATATCATGATTAAAACATTACAAATTAAGACGAATACGTTGGATACAAGGAAAAGACCAAGACAAGTCCAACTTTGGATTTTATGTGCAGATAAAGTTTGTAACAATATTGTATATTAATGACATTATAAGTAAAATAAGTTATGAATTGTGTATAAGTTAAGGTTACTTGACCTTGGGGATTAATGTGTAAAGATTAATGTATAAACAATTTATGTTTATATCTTTCGCAATAGTTATAGAATTAGTTTACCAGATCCGTGGTGATTCGGGATCGGGATCTGGGGCTTTTACAGTTGGTATCAAAGCTGTAGGTTATGAACCTTAGGTAGGGTTACCTGAGACTAATAATCACAGTGAATAGGATAAGTACTAGCTCAAATAGAGTTAATGTGTCGGTAAGATTCAAAGACGAATCTCGGTGAGTTATAAAAGATACAGAGTTCCCTAACTCTGATAATAAAGGTGAGCAGTAGTGATGATTAGATAGAGTCTAAAAGACTAAAAGCACAGGGACAGTAGATCATAAAACAAAACGATCATAGCATAGAAATGAATCGTAATGTATACGATGAGATCACGCCATGATCTGATAAGGTTATAGTATGGAGAAGGATCAAGCGAATGATTGAAAAGTTTACGACAAGAATGTTGTCTATCAGATTGTACTATGAATTAGTACGAGGCAGATTTAGGAAAGGATTATGAATACGGATTAAATGAATTTCGTATTGATAATGGAGTTAGGAATAAGTGGGATTTCAGTTGTATTATAAATTATGTCGCGCTGTTTGCTATATACGTGTTGAGAAGGTAATTCTTTTCTCATGCATATACCAGATAGATAGGGGATAGATAGACAATATAAGGTTAAGTACGAGTTCTTAAAACTCATATTTGTGGTAAGTTTATGACTCATAATTATATAAAATGTTTATGAACCCCTCAGCGAATGGACGGCAAAGGTCTGACTAGGACAAGTTATTAGGTTTGTAATATTCATGAACGCAATCAAATTGCACAAAATAAGCGGAAGCATGGAAAAATCAGAGTTTAAAATTTTAACAACCATATACCCGGATCATCCTTTATCCATAATTATTAATTAAACGAAAAGATAAAAAATAAGAATCATACCCTTGAAGATTCGAGCTTCCTCAGGTACAAGTTCACGTCCAAATCCTTTTCGCGATCAACTTGAATCCACCGGGTTTGGTTCCTTCATTTGATCAACGTTAGCCACCCAAGTGTTTGACCTCTAGAGGTGATCCACCAAGGAAGAAGAAAGATTTAAGAAGATGGATATTTGGCAAAATCATAGTTTTTCTATCTCTCATAGAAAAAAGCGTACTCTCCAACAATTGGAATCACATCTCTTGATATCTGATATAAGACTCCTCTTATAAAGATATCAGTTAACCCTTCTAATCTAATTACAAAATAGGGTATTATTTAATTAATTAAATTCTTTTAATTAATTAAGCTCCCTAATCTTATTAGGGATAATTAATTAAAATCTTTTAATTAATTAGCCTCCTAATGTTATTAGGAATAAATGAGATTACCTATATTAAATTAATTCCCAAACTCCTTTAGGAATTAAATAATAATAATAGTAATAATAATAATAAGACCCCTCTTATTAATTTATATTTAATATTTCTAAAATATTAAATAATAAATATTAAGCTATTTAATTTATTCTATCACCTTAGATTAAATTAAATATACTTAACTTATTATTACGATTTTTCTATTAACTTCTTAAATAATTATTTTTTTCTTTTATGGTGTGACCCTTTAGGTTCTCCATATTAAACCGGTTATGAATAAATCAATTAGAATAATTCTAATCTTATTTAAATAAATAAATTAAACTATTAATTTATTTAAATAAACAATATTTATTCTACAATAGGGATAAGTCTCCCTAGCGATTAACGACTTTTCAGATAATATAGATTTCAACATTAATCATAAAAAAAACTTTGAGTAAATAGTTACCGTATAATTCAATCCTTTCACCATACAATGTCCCAATTAAATATAAGACATGAAATTACTGTCAAGTCTTATTTTATTTAATTATATGTATTTCGACTCTTAAATGCACAACTCCAAATAATACAAATTAGAAATTCCTTTCTAATTTCATTCTGCCTTGGCCAAGGACTACTGTGTTGTCATTTATCGAATCACATAAAATATTTCTCTTCTTCTACTAGAAGTGGTAGATTCTTTATTGATCATGCATTATCTCTATGTACAACTTATTATATCCAAGCATACCCTTTGATATACCCTAAGGGTCTTAAGGAAAAAGTCAAAGTATAACTCATCATACACAAGATACTATGATGATCTCAAGTCTAAGGATCACTTGTACTACTATCACTATAGGAATTCCTATTGACAGGCAAGTAAAACTCCATTAGGTATTTCTTAGCGAGCCACGTTCAGTGAACTTATTCTCTAATAAGCACCTACATACTTGTTTTAGTGTCTCCACACAAATGATCATGAGATCTATCATCTTTATCCAATAAGCAAGTAACGTATGTACCAATCTATCAAGATTCACTAATCCCCAATTTAGTAATCCAGTGATTGGGAACTATTTTAGTTTTAAGCTTTCTAAGAATTTAGATCTCATTAGAATGATCATCATCATTATTCTAAAAGCATTGCTTAAAACTATGGGTTTGTCACATATTATAAAACAGCATCATGTAGATAATTAAAAGCCTTTAATAAATTAATACCATTTATTAATAAATGAATAAGATTGTTACAAAGTATATGCTTTATCATCAAACATGATTGGCTTGTGTGCATACTACTTTTAATCTCCCACTTGCACTAAAGCCAATCGTCATGGTATCTCATACCCTTTTTCTCTAAGTGACAATTATCCTACTGTTGGATAAGCTTCAATATATGGGTATGTAATGTTGTTCTTGAGAATCCACTATCTCTATAGTGATTTCCCATATTTCAATGATTCCTGTAATCAAAAGAAAGTGGCACAACACATGTTTAGATCCAAGATGAGACTTAGGAACTATTCCTAGTTCTGTAATGAATTTTTCATCCAAACAATCAACTTGCAGCTTCATTTATAGCTATATACTTTGTCTTTATCACTAAACCAACAACTCTTTGCTGTTTGAAACCTTTCCATTTCACTGCACCACCGTTCAAGGTAATGCTTTACCTTAAAGTGGATTTTTTGTCGTCTTAGTCTGTCTGAAAAACTTGAGTCTGTTAAGCCCTCCAGTTTTAATTTAGACCCACCATAAATTTTAATCACATCCTTAGTGTCGGTTAAGTACTTTAAGATGTTTTTCACTGTCTTACATAGATCTTCTCTAGAATATGGTCGATCATCATCAAGTCTTGTATATTTCATTGTATACATGATTGTCACTCATGTGATCTCTCTTTTCAGGAGTCTGTGCGGACTATTAAGAGAGATACACTCCATGACTCATCAACATGAGACATCTCTTGGAGTTTGACATGCTAAACAACTTTAGCATCAAATGAATATACGTTCCTTGGGTTAAGTCGAGCATCCTCTTGAATCTATCTATATATATTTGTATCCCTAATTAAGATACTCTTCCCAAATCATTCATGAAGGAATTTTTAGACAACTTTATCTTTACTGATTGTAGCATTAGTATGTCATTCCTTATCCATAGTATATAGACATATAATATTAGGAATGTCATGGTGCTCCCATTGACCCTTTTATACACACTAGGTGCAGTCTTATTTTTTATAAAATCAAACTCTTTTTATTGTTTCATAAAAACGAATGTTCCATTTTTGAGAAGCTTGCTTTAATCCATTTCTCTGAGTGTCTACAACTCTTGCCTCATCGTATGTAACTGGATCATCATCTTCTATGATGTGTACCTCATCATCATCATCTATAATGAATCCATACCTCCCAGGTATCTTCGGTACTATTCCAAATTTACGATTCGGTTGTGGTACAATAGGTCTATCTATAGGTTCCTCTTATTTGACTTATAGTATTTTGTGGTTCTTAAACTCTTCAAGATCTATTATCCTCTCACTAGTCCCTTCAATGATAAACATATCTTAGAAGGCAGCGTGTTTCACAACAAACACCTTTTTGCTAAGTAAAATTATAGAACATATACCCTAAACTTACTTTAGGATGTCCCACAAATCTGTACTTGTCAAATCTTATCACAAGCTTATCCTTTGAAACCTTTTCACATAAGCTGGACAACCCCTTATCTTAACTTACTTAAAATTATGAATCCTTCATGTCCATAACTTTTACGGAGTCTTGTGGCCGGATTTTGAGGTTACCTTTTTCGTAGATATACAACCATTTCTAGGACATTATCCCAGAAGGATACTGGAATGTCGGTAAAATTATTATGGACCATACTATGTCCAACAAGGTATAATTTTTCCTTTCAGATACATCAATCAATTATTACGTATCAGGAGGCGTCCATTATGAGAAAACCATTTGAGATGATCTAGAAACTTATTGCACAAGTATTTATTCCTTGATCTAATCAAAGAATCTTAATACTTTGTCAATTTGTTTCACTTCTGAATTCTTTGAACCTTTCAAATAATTTATACTTGTATTTCAGCAAATACACACATTCAACCCTTTGAATGATCATCTTCTTTTTTATGCTAGTTTGTTCAATTTGCAAAATTATTTTTACGTAAGTCAAGTATACAAAATCCATTAAGTAATATTCCAGTTCTATACAAAATATTATTATTATAAATAGAACAACAATTGTTCCTAAATATAATACCAAAGATTTCATTGTCCAACAACAAAATAATAATAATATTTCTAATGAGAACTCAAATACAATAACAACTTATTGACTTAATAGGCTTTCCCATAGGCAATTCTAAATAATAAGTTCCTATGGCTAATGCAATAACCTTTGCTTCATTTCACATATAGGATTACTTGTCTCTTGTTTAGCTTTCTACTTCTGCTTGGTCCCTTCATAAATCTATATTTATGATAACCAAAGTCGGTATCCAGTACCCAAGTAGAACCTTGACTTCAAGAAAATTTTATTTCAATCATGAACAAAAAATATATTTATAACTGAAGCTTCACTAAGCTTCTTCTGGTTAGCTCTGCAAGATACTTCTCGTAGTTTCTTTTCCAGTGTCCTGGCTTATTGCAATGGAAGCTAAATCTTTTGCTATCCGTATCAGTTTTGTTCTTATTATCCTTTATTTTTTTGCCTTTCTATTTGCCTTCTTTGTATCATTCTTCTTTTCAGAAGATCCTTTGGCCCCTACCAGTAAGACTTGGTCTTTCTTGGTTGAAAAGTGACTCTCAATATTTTTCAACATGTTAAGCAAATCAGCGAAGCTGATATCTAGCTTGTTCATATAAAAAATTCACAACAATTGTGAGAAGGAGTCCGGGAGTAACTGCAAGATTAAATCTTAGCTTAACTCTCCATCCATGACAAAACCTGTTGTCCTAATTGTTCAATCAAATCAATCATGTTTAGGACATGTGTCTGCACTGTAGTGTCGTTGATCATTCTAGATCGGAAGAGCTCATTAAATATCTGATATCTATTAGTCCTACTTTCCTTACCATGAATTACTTGATGTGCAGAAATATAGTAAGAGCATCCATAGTTTCAAGCTGACGCTGAAGCTCGTTACTCATGGATGCGAGCATGATGCATTGAGCCAACTATGCATTATCTTGCCACTTTCTAAAAGTAGCAATCTCTTCCTCAGAGGCTTTGTCTGCAACCATTGCAGGGATAGGCGTATTAAGGACATAAGATAGCTTTTCAGCCATGAGAACTATTCTCAATTTCTTTAACCAATCCATTTAATTCGGTTTGATTAATTTAGCATCTAATATGCTACGTAGTGATAATAATTTTAGACATTGTAAAATTCTGTAAATGAATTTATAATTAACAACATTTTAGCATACATTTTTTTATTAATTACCAAAATAATTTAGGTATTGTTTTAAATTGGTATCTCCCACTATTTTTTTCAAACTATATTACCCTCAATTTATATAGTTCGGCGATATCTAATTAAAGATATGCTTGTGTGTGCACAACAAACTATATATAAATAAATAGGTAGACAACTCTTATCAAATACATCAACTATACAACTCCTTGTATTTTGCCTCTTAGATCATAATGGTCAAGTGTGTACACATCCGAACTAAAATGATCTAAGTTAAGTCATACCTAGCACCCCATATATTCAAAAGAAAAACACTGTCCTTGTGTGTGCACTATAAAATAACATTGTTTAGTCTATTTATAAGCATTAAATGTGATAAAATAATATCTTAAATATTTAATACTTGCCTTGTATGTGCACAACAAACTCATATTAAATATTTAATACTCTATTATTTTACCATGCTAGAAGGCGACGTTCGATATTCCAAATATCTTTGAACGTTACAACTTAATATAATTTATTTGAGGGTTTTGTTATTTATTTGTCTCATCTTGTTTAGCGCGCATGCACATATATATATAAAATACGCGTCATATTAATTAACATGCGAAGCATGCTTGCATATATATATATATATATATATATATATATATATATATATATATATATATATATATATATATATATATAGTATAAGCATGCACATATAGAATACTATATTCTACCCGGATTGATTATGGACTTTTATTCTAGCTTGATTTACTAGAGCCACCAAGTGAACCAAAAGGTCAAACCCTAAGGATGCAAGAATTAATATTTAAATATACCTATTACATTTAAACCCGGGCTCCATTACAAACGGGTCTTCAAGCACTCCTTGCTTCTTGATCTCCAATTCTTCAGAATTAATTCTAACTATTCCTATTACAAAACGATTTAAAATAAATAGAAACCTTGATCAGCAGTCAAGGGGAAGTGCATAGGAGGAAGATAGAATTTACATTAAGAAAAAATTAGAGAAGACGAGGTACACAGACCCCATTTAATAAAACTCATACATTCATGCATCCAACTAAAATAAATTCCAATCACATTGGTCAATAGTCCATAATCAATCCCATTTATTATGATACACATTACCATATGCATCAATAAATAACATTAATCTCATGAATAATAAACATTCATATATATATATATATATATATATATATATATATATATATATATATATATATATATATATTATATATGATATCATTTAATGGACAAATTTAGTTAATATAAAATCTAATTTTGAATCAAAATAAACTCCTTTATTTTAATCTAAATTTAAATCAAAATAAACTCTTTTATTTTAATTTATCCAATTTTGAATAAAATAAACTATTTTATTTTAATCAAAATAAACTCCTTTATTTTAATTAATTATGAAATCCAATTACAAGTAAAAAAAACTCATTTATTAAAGAAAACACAGATTCTCTTTCCTATTCATAAATAAACTCTTTTATTTTGAATAATATGAAATCTTATTCCATATCTAAATAAACTTCTTTATTTAAGGAAATACGGATTCTTTTTTCTATTCACAAATAAACTCTTTTATTTTGAATAATACGAAATCTTATTTCATATCTAAATAAACTCCTTTATTTAAGGAAACATGGAATCCAATTTCATATATATATATATATATATATATATAATCTAGAAATTGGGCCACGTGAATCAGGATTCATGAAAACGTAATTCATATATTATATACATATAAATCACCAGATCATGATTACCGCATATAACCACGGAATCGAGATTACCGTAATAATATATATATATATATATATATATATATATATATATATATATATATATATTAAAAAAATAAATTTTATACAACAAAATTATGCCCAATTAAATTGTTCTAAACACATATCAATATACATATCAAATTAAACAATTAATAATTCGTATAAAGGTTTGGCTTTGATACCACTGTTAGGTTTGTAATATTCATGAACGCAATCAAATTGCACAAAATAAACGGAAGCATGGAAAAATCAGAGTTTAAAATTTTACAAACTATATACCCGGATTATCCTTTATACATAATTATTAATTAAACGAAAAGATAAAGAACAAGAATCATACCCTTGAATATTCGAGCTTCCTCAGGTACAAGTTTATCTCCAAGTTCTTTTTGCGTTCAACTTAAATCTACCGGGTTTGGTTCCTTTCTTTGATCAACGTTAGCCACCCAAGTGTTTGGCCTCTAGAGGTTATCCACCAAAGAAGAAGAAAGATTCAAGAAGATGGATATCTGGCAAAACCAAAGTTTTTCTATCTCTCATAGAAAAAGAGCGTACTCTCCAACAATTGAAATCACATCTCTTGATATCTGATATAAGACTCCTCTTATAAAGATATCAGTCAACTCTTCTAATCTAATTAAAAAAATAAGGTATTATTTATTTAATTAAATTCTTTTAATTAATTAAGCTCCCTAATCTTATTAGGGATAATTAATTAAAATCTTTTAATTAATTAGCCTCCTAATTTTATTAGGAATAAATGAGAGTACTTATATTAAATTAATTCTCAAACTTTTTTAGGAATGAAATAATAATAATATTAATAATATTAATAAAACTCCTCTTATTAATTTATTTTTAGTATTTTCAAAATATTAAATAATAAATATTAATCTATTTAATTTATTCTATCACCATAGATTAAATTAAATACACTTAACTTATTATTACGATTATGCCATTAACTTCTTAAATAATTATTCTTCCTTTTGTGGTGTGACTCTTTAGGTTCTCCATATTAAACCGGTTGTGAATAAATCAATTAGAACAATTCTAATCTTATTTAAATAAATAAATTAAACTATTAATTTATTTAAATAAATAATATTTATTGTACAATAGGGATAAGCCTCCCTAGCGATTAACGACTTTTCAGATAATATAGATTTCAACATTAATCATAAAAGAATATTTGAGTAAATAGGTACCATACAATTCAATCCTTCTACCATACAATGTCCCAATTAAATATAAGATATGGAATTACTATCAAATCTTATTTTATTTAATTGTATGTATTTCGACTCTTAAATGCACAACTCTAAATAATGAAAATTAGGAACTCCTTGTTAATTTCATTATGCCTTGGTCAAGGACTACTGTGTTGTCATTTATCGAATCACATAAGACATTTCTCTTCATTTACTAGAAGTTGTAGATTCTTTATTGATCATACATTATCTCCATGTACAACTTATTATACTCAAGCATACCCTTTGATATACCCTAAGGGTCTTAAGGAAAAAGTCAAAGTATAACTCATCATACACAAGATATTATGATGATCTCAAGTCGAAGGATCACTTGTACTACTATCAGTACAGAAATTCCTATTGACAGACAAGTAAAACTCCATTAGGTATTTCTTAGCGAGCTACGTTCAGTGAACTTATTCTCTAATAAGTACCTACATACTTGCTTTAGTGTCTCCACACAAATGATCATGAGATCAATCATCCTCATCCAATGAGCAAGCAATGTATGTATCAATCTATCCGGATTCACTAATCCCCAATTTAGTAATCCAGTGATTGAAAACTATTTTAGTTTTAAGCTTTCTAAGAATTTAGATCTCATTAGAATGATCATCATCATTATTCTAAAAGCATTGCTTAAAACTATGGGTTTATCATATATTATAAAATTACATCATGTAGATTATTAAAAGCCTTTAATAAATTAATGCCTTTTATTAATAAATAAATAAAATTGTTACAAAGTATATGTTTTATCATCAAACATGATTGGCTTGTGTGAATACTACTTTCACAAGTTCTTAAAGTCGTATGATTGTGGAAAGTTCCTGAATTCATGAGTGTGGTTTGACGAACTGGGAATAGTTTTATGTATTGAGGATTATAAGAATAGATAGATTACTAAGCAATTGATCATTAGTGGAGACATAAGTTTTCCAAATCTTCTAGCTTTGCTAGACTCGAATTTTTTGACATCAAGCTAAATACGCACTATGTGCTTTCGAAAAAAATAAATTTTTATTCTCAAGTCCTGGTGACCATTATTTATGCGTGGACTTCGGGCCACCGACACCTCGTTACCTGTTGAGATGATAAAACAAATTTGTAATGATTTTTGGAACGATTTAAAGAATAGTCTACGCTACTTGTTTCAGCTAGACGATAATGATTTGAAATATCAAAATATATTTTTATTTATCACTTATGTACCATGTAACCTGTTACAGAGATGATATAAAAAGTTGATGGAGTTGTAAACACAGAAATACTTAGTGTTGAATTCGATCTAAAAATCGTTGTCCAACTATTGTATGATGTGTTATGACAAAGTCACACGATGACGGCATCCTCAAACGGGCTGTTAATACAGTACAGCATCTTGACATCATTTTCAAATTAATTATTTTCAAAATTTTAATTTGCTAACGGCTGTTGGCTATACACATTTGTATTTTGATTGAAATTGATTATTGATATGGGTCTAAGCTATTTGATTCGGCTAGACCAACTTTTATGAAAATCCTAAGCGTTCTTTGAAAATTTTCCCAAACTAAATTGTTTTGGTGCGGATTCCGATAAAGACTGAGGTAAGAAAATGTTTATGCGCCCAAGGCAGATAAGAGGAACAGGAAAAGTTGTTTCGACCAGCAGTACTTAATAAGTACAGGACATAATGGGTTAATTACCCAATGTGTCTGTAAGACATGATGGTTAGCAGATAGATTTCTATATAACCTTTTCGAAAATGACAGATAATAGTCTATATGACTCCTCAGCACTATTTGAAAACTTTTTACTCTTGTGAGAGGTGAATTAGGTAGCATGTGATGAAGTGTATGAAAGGTGTAAGCTGTATGGTATAAGGTGTAAGTTGAATTTCGGGGACAAAATTCTTAGAAGAAGATGTGAATGTGACAACCCGAGAATTTAGATAATTTATTTAAATCTTGAATGATGGATTAAAGGTTATATGATAGACCTAGATTAAAAATAAGTGTATGAATTTAACGTTTCTGTGAAGAAATTTGAAGGATTTCAAAATTTTTGGACAAGTCTTGAATGATTTGGTAGACTGTAACTGATAGTCTAATTATGAGGTATAAGATTTTGGTGGATTTAAAATTCTTGTGAAGAATTATCAGGGTTAAGTATCTAAGTGTATACGAGTCGGTATATGTGAACAGTGATTGTTTATGTGTATAGTTTGTGAATTAAGGATCAATTATTGATCAGGATAAGTATAACTTTAGTAAACCCTAAAGTTATGTTAATAACATTGTTGTTCAGTAAGAAAACTTTAATGAACTGTCAGAAACCTTAATCAGTGATTTTATGTGTACAGTTGCGATTTAAGATCAAGGAATTGATTTGATAAGCTATAACATTAGTAAACCCTAAAGTTGGGTTAAGAACGTCATGGTTAAGTTATAAAGCCCTAACAAACTGTTAGAAACCCTAACGATACGTTCGAAAACCCTAATTTAAGTTTTGGGTATTTGAAAATCCTAATTCGGGAGCTCAAATGTGAAGTATAAAAGCTTAAGTGTTAAATGTTATGGGATAAAAGTGAAATGTCCAAAATATCCTTCAAATTATAGGGGAAAAGACCAAACTACCCTTAGTGAGTGCGAAATGACAAAAATACCCTTTTAATTACTTTTTAAGTAAAAGATTAAAAAATCTTTGTGAGTCATCACTCCAAATTATCCCATGTGCCTTAAATCTTTCCAAGATCAGATATATCTTGCCACCTTGCAAGGCTTGGATTCATTGAATCAAAATCAAAGTTTATAACTTAAGTAAAATACTTACTTTACTTCTCATACTTGCCAAGTCTTTTCTCTCTCTATATTTTCAAAACTTAGAGTGAGAGAGGGTGAGAAACAAAACCAAGAACATCACTTAACTCTCCAAGAACAGGATCAAAGATCAGAAATCAAATATCAAAGCTAGAAAATGTATAAAACCCTAACTCTTGTAAATCTATGTATTTGATTTTAGACGTTGTTAGTTATTGGTTAAAGTTATGTTAAGAGATGTTATTTAGTGATCCAAGATGTTGCATCAAGGATCCATAAAATCTAGGTGTTAGAAAATCAAGTTTTTAAGGGCTGACTATGAACCCTAAAATATGGTCTGACAGCCATATGTCAGGGCTCATAGATCCTTGTGTGTTAATGATTTATGATGTTTTAAGTTATAGATATGAAGTATGCCATGTGGACTATGATATGGAACTGGAAACAGGGTCAGATCATGTGTAGATTACAAGATATAAGCGGTCAAACTTAGTTGACCGATCACAAGTTCGGGAATTCTGGGCAACCCAGAAACCCAGAATTTCTGACAACCACTTTTGAAGCTCTAGATCTTGCTATTGTTTATTAGTTTGGCCAATTTGTTGTTTTGATGTTGTAGTCTGACATGAGGACTACACAATCATGTCCTTAGATCACCCAGAACCATAACAGGATCAAAGTTGTGAGTGGTCAAACCAGCGTTGACCAACTACCTAGGACGAAATCTGGAAAACCCAGAAATCATGAAGAACAGCTCCTGACATCACTTTGACTGGCTTTGATCTCTCACCTGTTATGTTGTTTGACTGAACTATGGTTATAATGTTGTTCTACGACATAAGTACTACCATCTGGTATCATAAAACCACTTAGAGCATGACCAGAGACCGGGTTAATCAGGGTTCAAAAAGAGACCCTTGACACTGCTTGAGTTTCTAGGCAACTCAGAAACTCAAGAACAAGTCTGACAAGCTTTTCTGGAGCCTAGATCTTGCAGATTTGATATGTTTAGGCTATGAAACTTGCTGATGATTATAGTATTACATCAATACTACAATCCTATTACACTAGACTGCCCAAAAACCTTATGATCAAGAACTTAGAACCGGTCAAACCTAGCAACTCGACAACTGACTATGAAGTTATGGGTTTGATGAAAAACACCTATAGCGACGGTTCTGTCGCTATAGGGCCCTTTAGTGACATTTAATTTTGAAAATCAATTATTTTATTTAACAAATAAAAAAATAGTTTTTAATTATGAAAAATACAAAATAAATTCTTAAAAATTATTTTAAAGCCTAAAAATGAGTTTTTAATAATTTTGAGTATATTTTATAAATATTTAATATTTTTGGAATATTAGTGGTCTTTAGTTTATTTAATTATAATATTAAAAAAATTACTTAAAAATGGTTTTAATACTTGAAAAATCATTTAAAAATATATTATAGTGTTACTTTTAATAACTTTTAATATTTTGTGATGAATTTTATTAATAAATTAATATTAATGGTAAATAATTTATTTAATGAATATATTAAATAAATTATGGAAAATTAGAATTAATGATTTAAAAATCATATAAAAATGATTTAAGGGTTAGAAAAATATTTGAAGTTATAAAATATAACTTTTGATATTTTATCATGAAAATATTAATATTTTAATATTAATGTTAATTATTGGATAATGGATTTAAATGTTTAAAAATTATTTAAATGAGAAATTAAGGTATTAAAAATACTTTGTAATATTATAAATAAAATATAATATTATGTTATGATTTTTATTAATATTTAATAATAAATAAATATTAATGATAAGAGAATAATGTGGTATTTAAATCATATAAATACGATATAAGTGATTGAAAAATTATGATAAATGGTAATAATTATTTAAAAATTATTACGAGTCTTTGAAAAATGTTTTGACTAAATAAAAAATTATCCAAGTCAATTGTTAAGTGTTTGGACCGGGTCTTAGTAATATTAGGCTCGAGAATAGTCCGACTAGACTGTCAGGATGTTAGAATTGTGTCAGGTTCAACTCAAACTGAAATAGTTTGACTTGATACCGAGTCTTAAGTAGGTTGTGGACTTATAGGGTTATGTGTTATGTGTTTAGAATTATTTTATAAATATATTTATAACAATATTATACTGTGATGATATTATTATAATGTGGGGATCTATATTACTAATATTAGATCTTTGGATAAAGCGATATAAACTTTGTAGCAGTAGTTGGTGAAACAGGCAAGTTCCTAAACTTGAACTTTTAATTATTGTGCAAGTTTTCTTAAACTCGACCTCGAGTTGTTTCTTTCGAATATGCTTATGGTTAATCATTGCTGATTACCATGTCTATGAATTATTGATTCGCACTCTGTGCATATTGCATGTATTCATCAGGTATGAAAGGCTGATCACCTTCATTACCATCTAGTCCAGTTATAATTGTTCATGTTCTTTCTTGACTATTCAATTCCTATTGTATTGGTTGTTTAATTATTAAAATTTGTTCATGCTAGTTCACAAATATATTATGAAATGTTAGCCAGCTATTATTCAAATTCTTTCAATCATGATATATCCTCAATTAAACTTAAACTTGTTGGGCAAATTTGTTGCTCACCATTGCTATATCATGATTAAAACATTACAGATTAAGACGAATACGTCGGATACAAGGAAAAGACCAAGACTAGTCTAGCTTTGGATTGTATGTGCAGATAAAGTTTGTAACAATAATGTATGTTAATGACATTATAAGTCAAATAAGTTATGAATTGTGTATAAGTTAAGGTTACTCGACCTTGGGGGTTAATGTGTAAAGATTAATGTATAAACAATTTATGTTTATATCTTTCGCAATAGTTATAGAATTAGTTTACCAGATCCGTGGTGATTCGGGACCGGGATCGAGGGCTTTTACAGATCATGTGTTGTTACGTGTTGCTCCATGGAAAGGAGTTACGAGATTTGGAAAGAGAGAAAAGATCAATCCTCGATTCATTGGCCCATTTGAAATCCTCGATCGAGCAGAAACTGTGACCTATAGACTCGCCTTACTCTCGTGTTCATAACGTTTTTCATATATCTATGTTACGTAAATATGTGGAAGACCCGAACTACATTATTGAATTAGAACCAGACGAGATAGCAAAAGATTTAACGTATGAAGAGGTACTTGTTAAAATCTTGGATAAGAAGGAACATATTCTACGCTCCAAGGTTATACCTCAAGTCAAAGTTTTGTGAAAAAACCATAATGTTGAGAAAATAACCTGAGAGTTAGAATCTAAAATGAAATCAAGGTATCCTCACCTCTTCAACGTACCAGGTGTGTGCACTAATTTTGAGGATGAAATTTCATAAGAAGAGGAGGTTATAAGACCCCAACATTTATGAATAAAGATTTAATTTTCTCTAAATATTATTTTGAGTAATAAGGTGTGGATTTGATATAATATTATAGTTGTGGGTAATATTTACAAATTTTGAAAAGTAAGCATGTTGTAATAAAATATTCGTTTGGTCGGGAAATATTCATTTTATCAGGGAATACTCGTACGAAGGCACAATCATTGGTGGACCCCACAACGGAATTACTGTCGGAGTTAGAAAACGACAGAAATAACTTTTTATAAAAATAACGGTAATACTTTTATCGTTAACTATTGAAATACGAGGTGATAAAAGTACAGTAATACGCGTGGTTGCATAGTAGCACACATTGTTATACAATATCTTTGATTATTAATGCTTATGTGAGAAGTCACTCAGTTTTGTTTAATTATTTTAACAGTAGTTAATGCATAGTATCTCATATTATTGATTCAATTATTGTCACAATATCATCTGCACAATATTTTATATTATTAAATCAATAATTGAGATGACAAAGTCATTCATATTATTATTTGTATTATTGACAATGCCTAGTAAGTTCTGTTGAGGAAAGGGGTTTGGTCACCTAATTGCGCACCAATAAAGAGAAGTCCTTATTGGAAAGCCCCCTCTTTCTTGGGAATGATATGGTTGTTAATAGTGCGAGTTATAATATTAATGATGAATAAATATTATAAAAAAATGTGTTTAGTGAAGCAATGTGAATTTAGATAAATAGAGGGGTTTTTTATGAAGTATTTATTGTAAATTTGGCTTATTACATGGACCCCCACTTACTCATTTTTTAAAATCGTCGGTAGAAAGTTATCTCAGTTTTTATTTTATAGTAATAAAATAGATAACTTTTTATATAAAACAGAATACTGTTTATAAATAGAATATATATTATTTTTTTATTGCATAGTACTGTATAGTGTTTACATAGTACTGCATAGTAATTGCATAGTGCTGTATAGTGCAAAATAGTATAATCAAATTTTCAAACGAAATCGTTCGTGAATTCGCCCGTGAAAAACTTACTGTTGGTCCGTGATTTTCTAATTGAAATAGTTCTTTGCCATTCTCCTATAAATAGGATGCTTAGTTTAGAAATAAAGATCACACCAGAATCAGAGAATTCTTCTTCTATAATATTGAGCGTATTTCTTTTGAGTTTAAGGAAGCTTTGAGTGTAGAAAATAATACAAGTTTTCTTCAAGAATATCCCCGCCATACCAGTCAAAAATACTCTCCTTTTAAGGTAAGGGGTATTATTTATTTCATATTCATAAGAGATATTATTTTTCGTATTCGTAAGAATATTATTTTCGTTCAATATTCGTAAGGAATATTATTTTCGTTCAATATTCGTAAGGGATATTATTTTTATTCAATATTCGTAAGAAATAATATTTTCTTCTATACTCTGTAGTATGTAAGTAATATTATTTCATTTCATATTCTTAATTCTACATTTATTTTGATAAGTATTGCTTCTATACTCCTTGAAATTAGTAGAATATCCTTGAAATTTGCGCTTCATCTAGTATCGTTTCACAAAAATATTTTTCTGGACATTCTTATTAAATTTTAATCTTTTCTTGTCGGAGTACTAATTATGGGTATTATTTATACATACGACACTATTCATACATACGGTACTATTTATACATACGATACTATTCACAAAGTACTATTCACTCAGGCACTATTCACGACAAAAATTAATTTCTTTTTTATCCAAATTATTTTTGATACACGAATATTATTCTTGAATTTTACTCCACAAAGCAGTTATCATGTTGACAATTTGGGCATTTTTAATCTCTGGATAAATTAAAAATCTTTAATATTTATCCTTGATCTCGTTTGATTGATTTTTATATCATTCTCATCATCCTCATGCTTATATTATGATGAAAGTCATCTTTAGCCCGTAGTACATAGTTGGACTGTTGATTGGTAGGATTATGACCAAGAATTATGTATCGGTATAATCATGACCTGTAATATTACAAATGATGTGGTAAAAGTCCTCATTGGCCTGTAGTGCATTGATGGACAATTATTGGCATGATCATGATCATTGGTGATAATAACGAATATCCTTGGCCCGTAGTACATGGATGATTCGTGGATGTGATACTAATGAATATCTTTGGCCTGTAGTGCATGGATAATTCAGTGATGTAGATTATTTATTGAGATGTGCTACAGAGATAAAATATTGATGATAAACTTTTAAATCATAGAAGATAGTAGACATCATGCTCTACTTGACTCTTTTAATGGATTATTTGTTCCGCTGCAGTTAAACTTGTTGTCTATTGTATTCTATCAGTTTTACATTGTTGAAGGCTAAAGATAATTTATTCTGCATTATCTTAGTCATAATATTCTTACTAGGCTAGTTGAGCTCACCCTTTTCTTCGTTGTTCTCTTCAGGAAATGAGAATATAACTGGGACTAGTCGGGGAATGGAGTGACGGTCCAAGATGGTGGCTATAGTAGTCGTCACTATTCTATGAAATAGTGTGATAATAAATGTAATGAGGACTTCTTTTGAGTTTGGATATTGTCTACGAGATAATATTCGTGTTAAAACTCTCAGCTTACTTTTGTCGTATTGTATAAATTAAGTTTGTATTTAAATTATGTGTCATGTATTTGGCGCCTCAGAATGGGTTGTGTATACCTATTTTGGGGGTGTCAAACTCTTTCCCATAAACTAGTTGATACGGAGACATCCCAATTGGTATCTTGTCTACTGTCTGATAAGCCCATAAAGCGTTGTCTAACTTTAGAGACCAGTCCTTTATGTTTGAATTCACCACTTTCTCTAAAATTTATTTCACCTCTCGATTGGAAACCTCAACTTGGCCACTAGTTTGGGGATGATAAGTTGTTGCAACCCTGTGATTAACCTCATACTTCGCTAAGAGAACTGTAAATGATCTATTATAGAAGTGACTTCCCTCGTCACTTATGATTGCTCTCGGCGTACCAAACCTCGTGAAGATATTTTTCTGTAGAAATTTTAGAACCACCTTGGCATCATTAGTAGGGAGTGCCACAACTTTAACCCATTTTGATACGTAATCCACAACTAAAAAGATGTATAGGTTGTTGTATGAAGGCGAAAAAGGTCCCATGAAGTCCGTCCCCCATACATCAAAAACCTCGACTTCCATAATCGTGTTGAGCGGCATCTCATTCCTTTTTGAAATATTGTCCACCCTATGGCATCTATCATAGCTTTGCACGAACTGGTGGGCATCCTTGAACACAGTAGGCCAATAGAATCCTACATGAAGAATTTTAGCTGATGTCCGCTCACTCCCATAGTGTCCCACATACGCAGATGCGTGGCATTCGTGCAAGATATTCTTTATTTTGCTGTAAGGCACACATCTACGGATCATTTTATTTGCACACTATCTGAAAAAATAGGGCTCATCCCACATGTACCACTTGACATCATGTAGAAACTTCTTTTTCTCCTGACGTGTCAAATCAGGGGGAAGGATCTTGCTCACCAAGTAATTAGCAAAATTTGCATACCATGGAAATTCAGTGTTTACTCCAAATAGCTGCTCATCTAGAAATGACTCATTGATCAAACACTTATCTTCCTTGTCCTTATCCGGATTTTCCTATCTCGAAAGATGATCCGCCACTTAATTTTCTGTCCCCTTACTATCCTTAATTTCCAAATCAAATTCCTGAAGGAGTATAATCCATCGGATAAGCCTAGGCTTTACATCCTTCTTTGACATCAGATAACGAATCACTGAGTGATCTGTGTATACCACCACATTTGTTCCTATCAAATATCTTTGAATTTATCAAAGGCATACACAACTGCAAGTAACTCCTTCTCGGTGGTTGTATAGTTCAATTGAGCGTCCGTGAGAGTTTTACTTGCATAATATATTGCATGAAATATCTTCACGTGGCGTTGACCCAAAACAGCCCCTACTACATAATCGCTTGCATCACGCATCAACTAGAATGGCATTGTCCAATCCGGTGCTATAATCACGGGAGCTGTCGTCAATTTCTTTTTCAACTGCTCAAACACTGTCATACATTCCTCATCAAAATTGAAAACTGCATCTTTCTCTAATAGACTGCATAGTGGTTTTACAATCTTAGAGAAATCCTTGATGAACCTGCGGTAGAATCAAACATGTCCAAGAAAACTGCGGATTCCCTTAACTGACGTCGGCGGCGGAAGATTTTTAATAGTGTCCAGCTTTGCCCGATCAACTTCCAACCCTTTCACAGATACTTTGTGCCTAAGAATAATTCCCTCTTCGACCATAAAGTGGCACTTTTCCTATTTCAGTACAAGGTTGGTTTCCACACAGCGCTTCAACACCATGACCAAATTTTCAAGACAAATATTGAAGGCATTCCCAAAAATTGAGAAGTCGTCCATGAAGACTTCAACATTCATCTCCACCATGTCTGAAAAGATAGACATTATACATCTTTGGAAAGTCACCGGTGTGTTACACAACCCAAAGGACATCCTCCTGAAAGCAAAGGTGCCATATGGGTACATGAAGGTAGTCTTTTCTTGATCCTTAGGAGCGATGACAATCTGGTTGTAACCCGAATATCCATCTAATAGGCAATAATACTCATGCCCAACCAAACGATCAAACATCTGATTGATAAAGGGTAGAGGAAAGTAGTCGTTCCAGGTTGCCTTGTTAAGTTTCTAGTAATCCATGCAAACCCTCCATCCGGTCATTGTCCTTGTCGGTATTAATTCATTATCGTCATTTGTTACAACTTCTATTCCCCCTTTCTTCGGGACACATTAGACTGGACTTACCCATGTACTGTCTGAAATCGGGTATATTATTCCAGCATTTAACCACTTTAAAATTTCTTTCTTCACTACTTCTTTCATGATTGGATTTAATCATCTCTACTGTTCCACTATTGGCTTTGAGTCCTCTTCTAGGAGTATCTTATGCATGCAAAATGAAGGGCTTATCCCTTTGATATCAGCGATTGTCCATCCTAATGTAGACTTGTACTCTCTAAGTATCCTCAGCAATTTACTTTCTTGCAATTCGTTAAGTGTAGATGCAATAATAACAGGAAAACTATTAGAATTACTCAAAAAATGCATACCTGAGGTGTTTAGGAAGAGGCTTAAGCTCAAGAGTGAGTAGCTCTTTAAGTGAAGGTTTCATTTGTGCCGATGCTTTTTCTTCCGTGTGTAGCGGCTCGAATGGTACCTTAAACCTACTTACTCTTGGCAAACAATCCAGCATATGCAAGTAATCCACGAATTCTGGATCATCCAAGTCCTCATCTCTCAGTAGAGTATTTTCCAATGGATCCCTGACCAAACCTCTAACCAAGTTCTCATTAACCATCTTGTCAATCACTCCCATTCTAAAACACTCTTCCTCATCTGTAGGGAACCTCATGGCTTTAAATACATTAAATTTAACTTCTTGGTCCTGCACTCTCATTGTTAACTCCCCTTTTTGAACGTCAATGACAGTCCTCCCTGTAGCTAAAAATGGCCTCCCTAAGATGTTTGGGATATTCTTGTCCTCTTCATAATCCAAAATAATAAAGTCAACTGGAAATATGAACTTATCTACCTTAACGAAAATATCTTCAACAATTCATCTTGGATAAGTCACTGATCTATCTGCTAGCTATAATAAGATGTCTGTAGGCTTCGGAGTTGGCAAGCCCAACTAAGTATATACTGATAGTGGCACAAGGTTCACACTAGCACCCAAATCACACAAACACTTGTTGAAGGCTATATTCCCAAGTGTGCAAGGAATGGTAAAACTCCTCGGATCCTTCAACTTCGGAGGCAACTTTCTATGTAATACTTCACTGCATTCCTCCATTAATACCACAGTCTCGTAGTCCTCTAATTTCTTCTTCCTCGATAGAATACCCTTCATAAACTTTGCATAGCTCGACATTTGTTCTAGGGCTTCTGCGAATGGAATGTTGATATAAAGTTTCTTGAAGACTTCCAAAAATTTCAAGAACTGCTTGTCTAATTTCTGTTTCTGCACTCTCTGCTTAAATGGTGGTGGAGGATAAACAACTGGCTCAACATCTGTCTGACTCTTGTCCACTTGCTTGTCCTCACTTTGTTTCTCTTCCACCATCTTTTCTTCACCTTGTTTAACATCTTTATTCGTCAAATTTTTTGCGTTATGTCCCTCAAGATGTTTTTCACTTCTCAAAGTAATTGCTTAACACTGTTCATGATTTCCCTTTGATTTTTTCTCAGTGTCAGTCGATAGATTCCCTTGAGGTCTGTTATTCAATGCTAATGCAAGCTGTCCCATCTGATTTTTTAATTTTTTGATCGTCGCTGCTTGTGTTTTCATTGCTCCCTCGTTACCTGATATGTACTTTAACAACAGCTCTTCCAAATCCAACTTTTTCTCTTGATGTAGAGCTGTCTGTTGATGCTAATTTTGAAATCCAGGGGGATAAGATGGTCGTGGAGCCTGCTGATTTTGATTATTACTCCATAAAAAATTCGGATGGTTCCTAGCCCCTGGGTTATAGGCATTCTGATAAGGATCCTGTGGAATTCTATTATAGCTTCCCACAAACAGTACCGCTACTGGATTAATGGCACATTATTTTGTAGGATGTTCCCCAACACTCAATTCACAAACAAACGCAACCTGCTGAGTCTGTGCACCTGTAAGAGCATCCATCTACTTTGACAAAACTGAAATTTGCGCCGCTAATGTTGTTACTCCATCAACCTCTAACCCCCAGCTACCTTAGGTTATGTCATTTTCGTTGTGGGCCACTGGTAATCGTTAGCCTCCATCGTTTCAATCAATTCATATGATTCCTTGAAACTCTTAGCCATGAACGCTCCCCCAGACGCTGCATCAATACTAGTCCAAATATTTCCACTCATCCCATTATAGAAAGTGTTCATCTGTAGCCACTTGGGTAGTCCGTAATGCGGACACTTCCTTAGTATTTCCTTGAATCTCTCCCATGCTTCGTACAATGACCCCACATGATGTTGCTCAAACATAGTGATCTCATTCCTTATCTTAGCAGTCTTCGCTGGTGGGAAAAACTTAGCCAAAAATTTTTGATCAAGGTCATCCCATGTAGTAATTGACCCTGGCGGTAGTGAGTGTAACCAACTCTTCACCTTGTGCCACAGTGTGAACGAAAATAAGTGAAGTCTGATTACATCATTCGACACCTCGTTGTACTTGAATTTGTCGTAAATCTCTAGAAAGCTTATGAGGTGCTTATTCGGACCATCGTTGGCTAATCCCCCAAACTGCACTGAGTTCTGTATCATTTGAATGGTCTCATGCTTGATCTCAAAGTGATTTGCAGCTATTACAGGCCTAGTAATGCTCGACTGAATTTTAGTGACTCTGGGAGTAACATAGTCCCTCAACACTTTCTGGTCCTCTGCAGCCATATTCTCTTCCTGTTTATCAAAGTTCTCTCTGTTTTCCTTAATCCACTTACTCAACCTCTGAAACCGTTGTTTGATATCGTCCTCGTAACGAAGCAAGTCTGGTTTCTTTGACCGAGTTTGCATTTACTAAGTCAGAGAACTTTAAACACAAGAAAAAAAAACAAAAACAAAATTGTTTAACTATAACTAAACTAATTAAACTGATATTAGAAGTAAAAAAATCAAAAATTGTCCCCGGTAACGGTGCCAAAAACTTGTTGGGTAAATTCTAGATAATGCTCCATAAGCAAGTATACGTGATTAACAAGTAATATAATAGTAAGTAGAGTATCGTTTCCACATAGATAAGTATGAATTTTAATCTAACAATTACCAATTTTATATTATTTCAATTTTATTAAATTATTCGAATTAATGGTTGCAATTAAATAAAAACTAATAAACTAAAAATCAAAACAAATCAACACAACTTATAACCGTAAATTTTAATCAGATAATGGAGAATTAAACTTACAATTTTGCTTTAATTTTCACTCTTATTACCACACTTAATTCAAATTCAATTCACTATCTCAGTTCATTAATCAAGAACACTAAATCAGAATTAGTCATCTCTCGATGCACTAACACCGTATTAACTTAAATCCACAATTTGATATAATTAAGCTAAATACCCTAATTAACTAATTCAGTATATCTCTATGTGAATTAAAATTAAATAAGGTTTAAATCTCAAGTTCTTTATGTGATTACATGTGATGTTAGGTATATCTATATCCTAAACATTCATCAAGAAATCCATTAAAACGTAAAAATCATGAACAAATGCTATTGTGATTAGGTCTAGATTCATATATCGTCTCTCAAGTCTATACAAATTCACATAAAATTGGTGATCAAGCAATTCATAAATTAAGTACAACTCACAATAGATGAACTGAATAGATAGATTTATTAAACTGAAATAAAAGGTGCAATAATCATCGTTCAACACTAAAGATCCATTGCAAGTCTAATTAGAAATTTAGTTCATCATCAATGAATTAAAAACTGAATAAAGTAAAGAATTCATCATCCCAATTAGAGAAATTTAATTGAAAGACAAAGAATAGTAAAACACCACCCTTATCCTCACTCAAGTCTGCAATTCTCGTGATCTTGACTGTGAGAACCCAGAATTTCACATAATTCAAAATTTTTGAATAATTTTTTTTTAATGAAAGTATTTGAATCATATAAGTGTATATGATAATTAAGCTAGATAGTTAATTTTTTTAACTAAGAAGTATACTTAATCATTTTCAAGGAAGAGTAATGAAAGTTATGTAAGAAATTAACATAGCTTGAATGTAAGCCTTGATTACTAAATTAAAAGGATTTGCAATCCTTAAGTAATTGATTATTGATATGAGTATGTATGTGTTTATAACTTATTAAGTCAAGTTATGATAATAAGTTAATAAACTAGGAGAAATATGTTAGGACATATGTGAATTAAGTACGTGATTGCGTAAATATGTATTTTATAATGTGTGTACATTTATTTTGTAAAGAGATGAAGAATAAAATTATGTAACCTAATACATATGTTAGGTATGATAATTAAATAACCTAATGGGTTATTATTTAAGAGAATGATAGTATTTAAAAAGATATTCTAATCCTTAGAGATTTATTTTATACGTCTCCATTAATTAATTTTATAATCTAAGAATAGCAAGGTTAATTGGGTTATGAAATTAAAGATATATGAGTAAGAAATTAACTTACTAATGTGTGTAGGGGAACCCTAATTAAATAATGGGGAATGTATAAAAATTAATAAGTATAAACTATGTTGAATTTCAAGCCCAAAGAATTAGAATTTCTAGCCTTAGTAATTAATTGATTGGACCAACACTTAGCCCAATTGGGAGGGAACCTTTTGGACCATTAAGTAAGCTAAATGGAGCTTAAAGGATAATAAAAAGGGGCCCAAGAAGGCCATCATGGCCGAAAATATCATAGAGGAGAGAAAGGGGGGAGGTATGTAATCATTACACCACTTTAGTAGGTGAACAACTTTGCTTAGGTGTTAACTTTGGATGAAGCCAACACTTATAACCAATCTTGCAAGCAACATTTTGCTAAGGCTACAAGCAACCACCAATGACTAAGAGAGAGAAGAATGAGAGATCTTGGAAGATTATATACATAAATATATTATATTTTTTCCCATTATAAATACCTCATTTAATTATCTAGCAAAAGTTTTTCTTTACTTTTAACTCCTAGAGAGCTAAGAACAAAACAAAGTAAGAAGAGAGAGAGAGAGAGAGAGCAAAGAGAGGTTTCGGTCAAGAGATAAGAGAGAGAGAGAGAGAGAGAGAGTTTTGTAAGTTTTCAAGTTCCATAATCTAAGTACTAGGAAGAAGAAGAAGAGGAATCAAGAGAAGGTATAAAAAAATCCCTACTTTTATAGTTTAATTTCTCTTTGTGATGATTTGAATTTTGATTTTTGTAAAATTATGATCTTGAGGTTTAAAACCTTAGATCTTGGTGTTTAAAAATGTTTTATATTTAGATCCAACTCTTTTGTAGATCAAAAGTTGAAGCTAAACTAAGAAATATGAGTTAGATTTTTCAGAAGGTAGAAAATCAAATTTTTCTTAGCTTTTGTTGTGTTTGATCTTATGTTTGTTGATTATTTAGTGAATTAAACCATGGATCATGTTAGATCCATGAGTATATGAGTTATTTTGAGTAAATATGTTGATTAATGTTGGTTTTGTGGGAGATCATGAAAGTTTTCATACAAAACATAAAGAGTTGAAAACCAGATTTTTGAGAAAACTAAGTATGATATGGAAATGACCATATCTCTCATTCTACTTTGAATATTTGAGTGTGGTCAAGTCCTAGAGTTAGATCTATGAGTCTTATAATATATCCAAGTGGAATCACTTAAAAAGGATTTACACATTTTCGTGTGGAATGATTTTAGTAAAGGATGAAAAATCTGGAAATGCTTAAAAAGCTGCTGCCAAGAAATTGGAAGGGCTGTTTCGGCCACTTATTTAATGAGATAAAATCCGGCCTTTTGGGGGATGAAAATATATGGGATAAAGTAGGATGTGTCCAAAAATGAGCTCATTCTGACTTAAAATGAGCAAGTTATGACTATTTTAATTTTTGCGTTTTTCCGACGAAAATCGCTATAACCGGAGTTGTATAACTCCGATGGCCTTGAAATTTAAACTGTAAGCTCACGTTAACATGTGTAAGATCCCGCCAAGAGTTAGGAATTTTTGGAGTTAAGTATGAGGTAGCTAATTTCTTAAGGAATTAACTAGAAATTGATTACTTGACGGAGTTGAAAAATTCCAGAAAAATATTTTTTTTGTATGGAATATATGTATATATGATTGGCCAAAAGATTAGAAAAAAATAAGCTGATTTCATATTTTCGTGAATAGTGTATTTCAGCTTCCCGAAATGAACATTTCAAGTTGCTGAAAAGGGAAATTGAAATGTCAGTAAGTGAAGTTGGTTTTATTTTAGCTTGCTGAAATAAAAACTGAAATGATATATTAAGTCTACTGAGTTTATAAATAGTTTGTCAAGTTATATTACGAACTTATAAATGAATGAGTACGTGTTAAGTCTAAGATAGTATAGTGTACTCACTAATGATTGGTTATGTGATTTCATGTTAAATTGTTATGAGTAAGATATGTGATGCTAATTAAGAGATCGATTTTATCAATGATAGGTCTTACAAAAGAAGTTAACTTAAATTGCATAGCAGTAGTCAACGTATCAGGCAAGTTCCTAACTCAACTTCAGTTACTATTTTTCAAGCATGGTAGTGAATAATTATTGATAGTTATTCACATCTATAATGATTATTGTAATTCGCACGTAGTGCAATTAATTCTTGTTCTATTATTTGAACTATTTATAAATCATGTCTCAGCTAATTGTTTTGGCAAGACTAATATTTGTTAAATCATGAAATTTTCTATTTATTATGAATTGAATTGTTATTGGAAGATCTATGCCATTGATTTCGGCTAGATTAGTATTGTTCTTAATTATTGAAATCATATTATTTTTTTGAAAGTAATCCAAACCTTATTGTTATGGTACGGACTCGTGATGTAAGACTGAGATGAACAAAATTTTAATGTCGTAAATCAACCTATGCGCTATTATTGAGTATTATGCATAATATAGGGTACAAAGGAGTTGGACACTCTAGGTACTTGCAGAAGAGTATAGTTTAGTTTTTATAACTAATTTATATTCTTGTGGAATAATTTAGTTTTAATAACTAAATGATTCCTCTAGTAGTTCATGATCCTTTTGTGATCACTCAGCATGAAATCTGGGTATATCCCACTTTATTGAATATTGTTGCAGTATTGTTAATTCTTATTATTCAATTGAATATTATTGAATCTTTGTAAGAATTTTACTCTTTCATCTCTGATATGTTATTCAGTATGAAATGGGAGAAAGTTTTATAATTGAGATTGAATTGTTATTCAGCTAATTCAAATTTTTTTGATTATTGTTGAAGTTCTAAAGAAGCTAGACTCTTCTATTCATGATATATATCATTTGTTGTATATTTTAACTTGTTGGGCAAACTCGTTGCTCACTCTTGCTTAAATAAAATATTTCAGTTAATGCCGATATAGCAGAGGGTTTTAATAGGGACAAAGGCAAAGGTAAGGCTCAAGTGTAGTTAATGTCAACTTTTAATGGTTATGTTTTAGTATGTAATTATGTATGTAAACCTTTTGATTATATAAGGGTATGAAAGTTATGTTAAGGTTAGTTAACCTGGGATATTGTTATAAGTTGTATTAAGGAATATTAAGAATGATATTTTTCATTAATGAATGAGTAGTTAGATGTGTTATATATGATGGATCGTGAGCACCAAACTCGAGGTTATGGAACCCGAATTTGGGGGCGTCACAAGTTGGTATCAAAGCTGTAGGTTATAAACCTTAGGTGGGGGGAAAAGCCTTAGGAATATAACCATAAATAGGATAGACAAAACTACTTTAGAGTTCTAAATGATGGATTAGGAAAATTCATCAATAGTAAGAGATGGGGACACTAAGTGTTTATGGATTATGTTTGATAGTTATTTACTAATGAAGTTATTTAAAACCGGTGACAGGATATCAGGAGATGATAAGATGGTTACGGAAGTGTTAGCAGCTGCACCAATGCCATTAGCCGAGGTGCCAGCTCAGAGTGAGTCAGTTGAGGAAGTTTTAAGAGACGAACCTGCGATAAATCTAGCGAGCGATCATGACGAGTACCCCGAGATGGAGCTGGATGAAGAGGAAGAAGTATATTCCAAAGAAACTAAGGTGGGGCCAGAAATAAAGATCAAAGATGGGGAAGAAGGTAAAGTAGCAGTCGTAGAAGGTCAAGCGTCTACGAAAGTTCAAGATTTAAGGACTAAAGTATTTCTCCTGGAGGAATTATGGAAGACAAAAAGAGCATTACGCGAGATGATAGAAGAACAAAATAATCTGAAGGCACAAGTCGATAGAATGAGGGTTAAGTGTAATGTATCATCTAAAGATGTAAGTGAGAAAAAGAAATGTAATAAAAGGAAAAAGAACAACGACAGTGACAACAACTCAGAGAATTCGCATTCAAAGAAGAAACAAGCATATGGAAAGTGTGGAAAGAACCATTCGGGGGAATGTATGTGGGGTAAGAATGTGTGTTATAATTGTGGTAAAGAAGGACATCTATCATCAAATTGTCCTAAACCAAAGAAAAGAGGATGTTTTGTATGTGGTGGAACGGGTCATAGGGTTAAGACTTGTCCTAAAAAGAAGACATATGGAGGAAGTGGACGGTAGAAAGATTAAGTGTTAGGAGTATAATCTTTTGGAGTATAATATTCGCTTTGGTATGAATATCAAGATAATTTTTTTTATGTCTCAACTTTTTGTGTAAAGTTGTAGTAATGAATCCCGACCTTTGTCACACGGGGATAGTAATCGTTTGTAGTAGTTTGCACTATGCACTTAAAAGTACTATGTACTATTTGCATGAATATAAATGCAATGATATGATTATATGTTTGAATAAGTAATTAAATTATGAGAATTAAATTATTAAGATGATTATCTGAAGAATTTGATAATTCAGTAAGCTGGATTAAACAATCCAGGAAGCTGAAATTGGTTTAAGTTTAAAATTTTGACTACTTTTAATAAGATGTTGCATAAAGACAAAGTATTAATGTAAGTCTTTAATTCATTAGATAATGCCGCCAAGACGACAAAATCGTAACCAAAGGGAGGAGCGGTCTGTGAATAATGAAGGAGATCAAGCTGATCCAATGCAGAACTTCGCAGACATGTTAGCTCAAGCTATGCAAACTAGAGCCCCAGCAACAAGAAATCGACCAGCTAATCTATTAGCTAACTTTAAAGACTTTAAGGTCGTAGGACCGCCGGAATTCAAGGGAACCATTGACCCTATAGAAGCCCAGACATGGGTAAATGAGATGGAGAAAGCTTTTGTTATTTCTAGAGTAGCGGGGGAGCAAAAGATAGATTTTGCTACCTATTTGATGAAGGGTGAGGCGAATTACTGGTGGGAGACAAACAAAGCTAGAGCTGGTACAGCAGTAGTAACTTGGACAAGGTTTAAGGAGTTATTTTTTGAAAATTATTTCTCAGAAAGTATGCAAGCAAGAATGGAAGTAAACTTTTTGGAGTTGAAGCAGGAGAATATGTCGGTTGCAGAATACGCCGCCAAATTCAATGAACTAGCGGGATTTGCTCCTCATCAGGTGGACACTGAAGTAAGAAAGGCGTGAAGGTTTGAAAATGGACTGAAGCTAGGGATATGTTGCAAGGTAGCTGTGTTGCAGATTAGGACATTTTCGACCCTGTTGGAAAAAGCAATCATCACCGAAGGAGGAAGTGAAGCTGTGTCAAGGTATCATCAAGAGAAGAAGAAAAAGACAAATGAAGGAGGTAGCAGTGGAGGAAGTAACTCTAATAAGCGTAAGTGGAAGGACAATACTGAATCTGGAGACAAGTTAGGAGATAATAGGAAGAAAGGTGAGGTATATGCAAATTGCAGTAAAAAGCATCAGGGAGTATGTTTGAAGGGAAAAGGAGTGTGTTTTCACTGTGGACAAGAGGGACACATCTCTCCAAATTGTCCAAGTCCAAAGAAGATATCAGGTTGTTTTTCATGTGAGCTAATTGATTGATCGTTCATTTACGTATGTGTTCTCCTTGGCATAAGTCATGTAATAACTGATAAAAAAACGTCTACACACAGTCCCAATCCATGCCAAAGTTCTTCCATCCATGCAACTGGAGAGTTAGAACCAAAACCAAACTCCTCTCTGTCCGCATACCCTCGCCTTGGCGGGGGTTTTTAGCTTGTAATAGCCCGCCCTGGCGGGGTCTTGGTTTTGGCTGCCACGTACACCCCCGCCCCGGTAAGGGTTTTCTTTGTATTAGGGCCCACCCCGGCGGGGGTCAAGATGCACACATACTGATTTTTGCCTTTTGCTACTGTTTTCTCGTCCCAACGCCACCATTATACCACAACTAACACGTGATGCAACCTACACACAAAACAAAATAAAAACAAGTAAAACTGTATAGAAATAACTCGATTACACATCGTTTAAGTCCAAATACGAACCCGATTCATAGGTATAAAATCCACTCTTCACTAAGTTACTTGAAGTTTGACATAGAATGACTTAGCAACAGAATAAGATTTTCAAAATATAAAGTAGAAGTCTTTTTAAAATGGCATCAATTTGACTCTTTGATTGTTCTATCTATTTTGTTTTTTTAAATTTTCTTGCCTTCTATAGACTTTCCTCGAGATCTTCCCGTTTGGAAGTTACCATTGCTCCATTAATGCTTAAATACTTGTAGATATCTGATTGTTGACTTTGGAGGAGGTATGTTAGCTTTCGACTATGACATGTATTTTCATAGTACTGATTATTACAAAGACATGGACGTGGGTGTTGTCTTATAACTGTTGTCGAATTTATATAATGACATTTCGCATTCCTGCTAATAACCATGCAAGAGGGCAAAATTGTCTTTTATCTTCCGGAGACAACCCTGGAAGTCAAAATGATCAAATCAAATCTTGATGACAACCCCATTAGATCAAATCAAACCCCGACGATAACCCTGGGAGATCAAATCAAACCCCGGTGATAACCCCGAGTGATCAATTTTATCCCCAGTGAAAACCCCGGGAGATCAATTTAAGCCCCATCGACAACTCTGGGAGATCAAGTTAAACCCCGGCGACAACCCCGGGTGATCAAGTCAAAGCCTCGAGGACAACCCCGGGTATAGTATTGTACAATATCTTTGATTATTGATGCTTACGTGAGAAGTCACTCAGTTATACTCAATTATTGCAATAGTAGTTGTTGCATAGTATCTCATATTATTGATTTAATTATTGTCACAGTATCATCTGCATAATATTTCATATTATTAAATCAATAATTGAGACGACATAGTTATTCATATTATTATTTGCATTATTGATAATGTCTAGAAAGTTCTATTCAGGAAAGGGGTTTGGTCATCTAATTGCGCGATAATAAGGAGAAGTCCTTATTGAAAAGCCCCCTCTTTCCTGGGAATGATTTGGTTGTTAATATTGTGAGTTATAATATTAATAATAAATAATTGTTGAAAGATTAAAAATGTGTTTAGTAAAGTTAAGTGATTTCATATAAATAAAGGGGTTTGTCATGAAGTATTAGTTATAAATTTAGTTTATTACATGGACCCCACTTACTCATTTTTCAAAATCGTCTGTAGAAAGTTATCTCAATTTTTTTTATAGTAATAAAATAGAAAACTTTGTATATAAAACAGAATACTCTTTATAAATAGAATATATTATATTTTATTTTATTGCATAGTACTACATAGTGTTTGCATAGTGCTGCATAGTAAAATCAGACAAATTCACCGAATTCGTCCGTGATTCCTTACTGTTCACCCGTGATTTTTTTCCTAAATAATATCCTGCCATTCTACTATAAATAGGATTCTTAGTTTAGAAATTAAAATTACACCAGAATCAGAGAATTCTTCTTCTATAATATTGAGCGTATTTCTTCTGAGTTTAAGTAAACTTTGAGTATAGAAAATAGTGTAAATTTTCTTCAAAAATATTGCTGCTATACCAGTCAGAAGTACTCTCCTTCTAAGGTAATAGATATTATTTTGTTCAATATTCGTAAGAAATAATTTTTTCTTCCATACTTTGTAGTATGTAAGTAATATTATTTCGTTTCATATTCCTAATTCTACACTTATTTTGATAAGTATTGCTTCTATACTCCTTGAAATTAGTAGAATATCCTTGAAATTTACGCTTCATCTAGTATCGTTTCACTGAAATAATTTTCTGGACATTATTGTTAAATTTTAATCTTTTCATGCCGGAGTACTATTCATACATACGATACTATTCATATATACGGTACTATTCATACATATAGTACTATTCACGGGATACTATTCATGGGGTACTATTCACTCGAGTACTATTCACCCGAGATACTATTCACGATAAAAATTGATTTTTTTTATGTCCAAATTATTTTTGATACATGAATATTATTCTTGAATTTTACTCTACAAAGCAGTTATCATGTTGACAATTTAGACATTCTTAAACTCTGGATAAATTGAATTAAAATTTTTTAATATTTATCCTTGATCTCGTTTGATTGATTCTTATATCATTGTCATCATCCTCGTGCTTATATTGTGATGAAAGTCATTTTTGGCCCGTAGTGCATAGTTGGACTGTTGATTGGTATGATTATGACCAAGAATTATGTATCGGTATAATCATGACCTGCAATGTTACAAATGATGTGGTAAAAGTCCTCATTGGCCCATAGTGCATTGATGGATAGTTGTTTGGCATAATCATGACCATTGGTGATACAAACGAATATCCTTGGCCCGTAGTGCATGGATAATTCGTAAATATGATACTAAAGAATATCATTCGCCCGTAGTGCATGGATAATTTGGTGATGTGGATTATTTATTGAGATATGTTACAGAGATAAAATTTTAATGACGAACTTTTAAATCATAGAAAAAAGTAGACATCATGCTCTACTTGACTCTTTTAATGGATTGCTTGTTCCGCTGCAGTTAAACTTATTGTCTATTGTATTCTATCAGTTTTACACTATTGAAGGCTAATGATAATTTATTTTGCATTATCTTAGTCATAATATCCGTTACTGGGCTAGTTGAGCTCACCCTTTTCTTTCATTGTTCTCTTCAGGAAAATGAGAATATAGTTGGGACTAGTCGGGGAATGGAGTGACAGTCCAAGATGGTTGCTATAGTAGTCCTCACTATTTTATAAAATAGTATGATAATAATTGTAATGAGTACTTCATTTGAGTTTGGATATTATCTACGACACAATATTCGTGTTAAAACTCTCAGCTTACGTTTGGTCGTATTTTACACGACAGTTGATAATTGTATAAATTAAGTTTGTATTTGAGTTATGTACCATGTATTTGGCGACTCAGAATGGGTTGTGTATACCTATTTTGTGGGCGTCACATGTTAGGTACCCCCTACTTTCGTGAAAACACGGTTACCACAACTTTTCAATTTCTTTAATTATTTGCATATATGTGTGTGTGTTTATTGGGCCTATGTGTAATTATCTGAAAGTAGTGCTATGCCTCGTTTGCACCTATATACAAAGCGTTTGACTTGTATTAAAGTTCATTTTTAGCAAGATATAGTAATGGGGTTTTGGAAAATAAGTTTTCAAACCCTTATGCTCAATAGTAATTGAGGCCTTTGATACTTATATTTTATTCCGTATTCGACTGGATTGATTTTATTTTCGAGATGCGAAGCCTGCCGCACTGAAGATGTCTTGGGAGAAGTTCTAAGAATTGTTCAACGACAAGTACTTTCCAGAAAGTATTCGTCACATGAAGGAGGTGGAGTTCATCAAGTTAGAGCAAAACAATATGACCGTGTCATAGTACGAAGCTAAATTTGTCGAGTTGTCCCAGTTTGCATCTCATTTGGTTGATAATGAGGAGAGAATGACGCGAATATTTCTGCGAGGTTTGAAACCTGAAATACGTCAATACATCATTTATCACAAACTTTGTTTATATTCAGATGTTGTGAATAGGGCTCAGTAATTGGAGTGCGATAATGAGTCAGCCCAACCAAAAGGTATCGACCAACAACACGATAATAATCGTACCGGTGGCAACGGCCATCGGAACAATGATAACCATCGTGGAGGAAACTATCATGCCAGAAATGGTAACCACTTTGGTGGTAATCATGGCCAAGATAATAGAAGAAATGATTCAAGTGGAAATTTTAAGAAGAGAAGATTTAACGATGACGGGAAGACATCGGCAGCATCACCAGCACCAGCAACAAATTCAAGGGGAGGAGAAAGAGCACCAGTTAGATGCTATAGATGCGGAGAGGAGGGACACATAAGTCCAAACTGTTCACAGCCTTCCAAGGTATGTTTTAGTTATGGAAAAGACGGTCACATAGCTCGATTTTGTCCTATAGCGAAATCAAGTCCAGTTGGGATGGTGGCACCAAATGCGGATAAGGATAAAACAAAGTCGGTGGTTTCAGGAAGAGCGTTTTTCGTGACTTCTCAAAAAGTGAGTAACCCGAACGAAGTTATCACGGGTTAGTTAATTATAAATTCTTATGAAGTGTATACCTTATTAGATACCGGTTCTACCCATTCTTTTATTTCTCCTACTTGTGCTCAACGTTTGAACTTGACCCCTGAAAAATTAGACTTTGACTTATCTGTTGAAACTCCATTAGGAGAAACCTTCATTACATCCACTGTTTATAAATCTTACTTGATTCAAGTTGGGACCATCTTATTACCTGTTGATATCATCTCTTTAAAAATACTTGCATTTGATGTGATTTTAGGGATTGATTGGTTAATCACTCATTA